>CM022396.1:18096381-18696381 GCA_011833715.1 Carcinoscorpius rotundicauda | reverse complement strand
TACACATATACACACAACTGTTAAATAGTTGGTCTGCTACAAATCCAATTAAATCTGACAGAATGTCATAACATTATTCACATAACTAAATTAATCTTGGTCACTATATGGTGAAGTCAAATGGGCTCAAAATCACATAGATAAAATCTTGTTTCACTTTAGAATGTTTTTTGTTTTAAATGTCACCCATAATGTTTCATTTTACATGTTCACCCAATTTTGACTTGAATGGTGTTAATATTTGATACTTTATTTTACTGACTGCACTATTTTCAGTTATAAATTGTGAAAAACACAAACTGATAAAGATACATTACTGACCAACAAATAACAAGTAACATTTGCTAACAATATTGATAATCAAGACAAGTTTACATATAAAAATATGCATCTTCTTTTCAACAATTTATAGATTACTTACACAGATTGTTCTGTATTTAATAAAATAAGAATTCAAGTCAGGTTTGTATCAGCGAAATAATTTGATTGTGTCATTCTCTAAACCTAACAAGGCTTGCATGTTTTGTCACAGGAAACTTTTAAAAAAATATATTTTAACAGTAAAACATTTTCAGAAGCAGAAAATGTAAAAAACAAAAGACAACCTACAGCATTTTGTTATTATTTGTATTTTCTCACTTATCTACAAAGTCATAACTCATTATTCATTCTAAAACTGACTTTATTAGTTTATCATGTCCTCTACTATACAGTATTTAGTTTTGACTTAACTATTTTAAAAGCACAACTACGTTAAAAGTTGTTCTCATATTATCTAAGGTTAAAAAAACAGTGGAAATGTCAGACTGTCCTAATGAAATCAAGTTAGAATATGAAAAGAGCAATAACATGAGAAAAACCTTGAGAATTACTTTCTAAAGGAAAAATAACTTTTACCAAACAGAAACCTATGCTTTGAGATAAGCAGAAGAATGAAGAATTCTAACAAAAATTAATAAATGTATCACAACCAGGAAAATCTCCTCAGAGCTGTATAAAAAAAATTTGAAATTGTTTCAATTTTTCTTGGCACATTACACTAAATAAATGTTGCAGAATAACTATATCAATAATAAAGTAGTTGTGAGCACACAAATTGTTGAAAGAGTCAGAATAATTTTATTTATATTTTGAAATTTAATAAGCAGGTATCATCAGGTTCAGAAAAGGTTAAATTTACATTTGTTACAAAAAATAGATTTTAAACATCACATATGCTTTTTTTGTCAAGTATATTTTCACTTGTTACAAAATGGTGTCTATTATTTCAAGGATAATTCTTGTAAAATATACAAACTACATTTAAGTTAATCCTCAGATGACTAAATACACTTTTGTGATCTTACATGTAACTGGAGCAGATATTTCAAGAAATATTCAAGTGTTCATGATTGCAAAGAAATATTTCCTAAAGGTTTTTTAACACACCAGAAAAAAAAATTTGCTGTCTATGATTTTCATAACAATAGTTTTCAGTTTCTTTTTATGGTATTTTTATAAGATAAGAATATCTGTTAATGATTCTCACCAATATCAAAATATGATTTTCATCTTTCTCATGAAATTCATTAAAGTTAAGGAACACCAAGAAAGAAAAGCTAAATGATATTACAAGAAAAAGTTAATTCTTAAAGGCTTTTAAAAAATGTTTTTGTTCTATGTTTGGTTATCCACATGTAAAAGCAAAAGAGCAAATAGTTTTGATTTTTGCTAATACTCAAAACAAAATTAAAATTTCCTTTATACTACCTTTAATCTGTCTGCCCATTTGAAAGACTGAATGGTTACATCCAATCTTTTTAGAAGCACTTCTCTCCGCATCATATACTCTTCATACATTTGTTTTTGAAGTTTTTCTAAAGACAACCATTGTTTATCTGTCAAAACTCCCATAAACAAAGGTTTTCCAACTTGATCAGGTGAATACTTGTTTAGTACTTCTTTGATCTAAAGTATGGTGAGAAGACAGGTTTCTAAACAACTGTAACTTTGTTTTATGTATGTTTACAAGTAACTTTAAATTACTGTTGTAAATTTTTTACAAAAAATTAACATCAAAGGCAACTGTCAATACTTAAAACTACTATCTAGTTTACACATTAAGTAAACAAAATGTTTTATTGAATTTAAATCTCCAACATTAAAAGAAGTAATCCACTTAACAGGGTTAAGATGGTGGTTCAGAAAACCTCACTTGTATTAAACAAATTCATGTACCAATTGTTCATAATTTTGACACAGGAATTATTAATTGTCTTGGGCTTTTACTGAATACTAACATATTCTAAGCCAATTTTCAAAGGGCACAATACATTTTCATAAATTACCGAAACTTTGATTTTCTTAAACACAAAGGGCTATCTATGATTTTCTCACTCCAGGTATTGAAACCAACTTTTGGTATTATAAGACCTTAGACTTACTGTTGAGCCACAAAGGTGAGGCATTACTGAAACACTTATGATACACAGAACCTGTACACTCTAGTTAACATTACTTAGATGTGCCTTAGCCCCTTAGCTATGTTCGAATAGACCAGGTTTATTTTACATTTCTGTATGCATGTTATTAAATATTGAATGAAGTAAAGATGATCAGTGTACAACCCAAAAATTATTACTGTACATTAGAAAAAGTGAACAATATTTCATATTTATGTTTCTCTTAACAACTTCATGCTGTGTAAAATATTTACATACTGCTTAAGTACTGTAAATGAAACAATTTAACTTTATATGAAGTTTTAGTTTGAGTTTACTAACATGTTTGTATTTCAATGATATTTATGTGTGCGTGTGTGTGTGCATGTTATTTTTGGGAAGGTTGTATCAGTATAAATGTGTCAAAAATGGTTAGTAATTTCCATTAATGTCTGATAAGAAAAGTTTCACAAAGTAATTTACACTTAACATAGTTTCACTAAGAGAAAATCCTATCTTTGTAATTTTTTGACATTCATTGAAGAAGTCACTGCCTATGTAGGTGAGTGTAAGAGTTAATTTGGTGTGAATTTTTACAAAACATATGAAAAAGTGCTACAAAAAGACTTGTTAAAAACAAAAAAAATATACGTGGGAGAATATGTTTGGTTATCAGACAAAATATAGCACTGGTGTAAGAGAGCGTAGGATTGTTACAAGTAGAGTTCAGTCGCACTGGATTAATAACATGGATCACAGATGGGGTTCCTCAGGTATGAGTTGTTTGCTTTCATGAAGATGTTGATGTTTTACAAAATAATTTAAATTATTTGGTAAGGTAGACTAAAAACTGGCAGGTGAATTTTAATTATAATAAATGTAAGGTAATGCATAGGAATTATCATAATTTAAGCTACAAGTGTATCTTGATAAGAATAACCCAAACAGTATTATGAAAGAAAATGATGTTGGAGTTATGGATGACTTGTCTCTTAAGCCATCCAAGCAGCATGCTGTTGCTAATGGTAAAACAAAAAGGATTTGAGGTTTAATTTACAGAAATTCTAAATACAAGTCTAAAGAGGCTACATTTACATTTTAGAGGTCACTGGTTAGGCCTCATTTGGGTTACTGTGGTCAGTCTTGAGCTTCTTACCTTATGAAATGCTAAAGAGTTCAAAGGAAGGATACAGAATGATACTTTGGAAGGAAAGGTTGTTATGAAAACAGGTTTAGGCCTTTGATAGTTTTCTATTGAAAAAGAAACTAGAAAGAATCCAGTTGAACTGGTTGAGATTAAAAGAATTGATAATGTTGATGGATAATTTTTTGTATGCAATAGCAAGGTAGGAGTTATCTTCATCAAAAGCAGCTTTATTTTTATAACATAGTGGTTGGTCTTTGCCTTCAGATGTGGAGGATGTATAACATGTAAGGGAGGACATCAAGTAGTTTTGACTTTTAGCTTTTTTTCTTGAAAGATTTTCCTGGATATGGCAGCATTAATGGACCAACAGTCTCCTTGGTATCCTTAAGTGTTATACCGTAAAGTCCAGCGTATAAGACCCTCCCTTAAATTATAAAGTAAAAACTAGGATTTGGCATATCCTTGCCATATAAGACCCCTCATTTAAAATATACGTACTTGAAGATGAAAAAATCTATTGGTAGTTATTTATTAGAAAGGAAAATATTTTGCGTATAAATATAATAAAATACATTAAAAGTAATAAAAAGACTAGCTTGGTAACAAAATATATTCGTCAAAACAACAAAAAGTTTAAAATTAAAAATTTCATTCATCAAGTCCAGCAAAATCATCTTCCTCTGAGTCTAATTCATTTACGAGCTCTTCATCCATAACTCTTGTATAGCGCCAAATTCCTAATAAAAATATATACTTTTACACAATACCCTTTTTTAAACAAATTAAATAATTTTATGCAACATTTTAATTTAATTTAGATTGTTTTATTAAGTTATGATTTTCTTCCTCGGCGTATAAGATCCCCTCAAGTTTGGGGCTAAATTTTGGTTATTGAAAAGGGGTCTTACATGCTGGACTTTACGGTATGTGCTATTGGTAAGACTTTTCATTACTTTGTGCATATATCTTTGTTAAGGGTTCAAATAAGCAGTATGTGTTTTAATATTGTTAAGCTACAAGTAGAGTACCATGATAAATTAAATACATTATAAAGAAAACATACATTTTTACCAATCTGAAATTGTTATCCTTAAATGTAAAGACACGGACAATTTAATTAGTATTAATCATGCAGTATTAAGTAATAACATAGATATCATTTATCCTTCAGTTCTGTTGACGAAGAACATTTTTATATCCTGTAATAAACTACGTTATTAAGATTTAGATACTAAGATAATCAACAATTATTGTGATCTTAATATATTGATAAAAGAAATATTTAAAATTTTTGGACTTCCTCTCCAAATAGTAATGTACCAATAAATATCACACAAAGTATTATCTAAACATTCAGAGGCTTCTTAAATATTGTGAAATTTTTAGCACTTTTTGATATATAATAAACACATTAGGTACAAAACTGGTTTTTAATGGTTTTGATGAAAATTTTTAAATTATTTTATAATATACACATAAAAGTATTTGCATGGGTTTGAAAATTACAACAAACTACAGTATACACAAACAGTAATTTATAAAATTTACTGAGGGGGAGGAAATAATTATGATTACTTATATGAACAATTTTATATCTTGCATAGGATGATTAATGTAGTTATAACACCTTACCTACAGATGACTTGCTACTTTGTGGATCTATTTTTAGAACCATTAGAAATCCAGATAGTTATATAGAAGGGTGAAGGATAGGAGGTATGCTAACAGTAAAATGTTGAGCTTAATATAGTAGTACCTTAATATCTTTATGTTCAAACATTATCACAGGAAAAGAAATGCTAACTTTAAGGGTAATTTTGGGCTGTCTCCTCCAATGATGCGCAGTAATATCTCTTTTTGGGGGGAAGTAACTACTTTCCCACTTTTTTTGCTAAGATCATCTGTCCTTTCCTCTTTCTTTCTAAGCATGTAAAGCCAGCAAAGTTAAACTGGATAGACAGTGTACCCAATCCTCTCCAATATATTTTAGGTTTTGCTTTTATTCCTACATAAAAATACCAAGTTCCTCAAGATCCAACCCAGATTAACTCAACTGTATTCACAATTATGGACTACACAATAAAAAAAAAAAATCTAATATCAAACTCATTACAAGCTTATTTCTTAATAATTTGACTCTACTCTGAATTAACTTTCTCAAAATGGACTTGGTTACTCAGATTAACCACACAAATCTTTTGTACTCATTTAACATGTTTATAGACTTAATACTTCTAACTTTCAATACGTTGTATTTATCCACAAAATTTGGTAGTCTTTTTGTTAACATAAATCTTTCACATACAAAAAAGCATTTTAGTGAAATATTTTTCATAAACTAAACGATTTGCTCATGAATATATTTGTTTTGAATAATCTATGTACAAAATAATTTTCATGTTATGATCGAACATACTTTCCCTCACCTCAAAAATCTATTATATCAATTTTTATTACTTTTTAAATAAAAACATATGTTTGTATGAAGTTATTAAATGTGGGAATAAAAAAAACACTCTGAAATCTCTAAAACCAAACAAAATTGAAGGCTATAAAAATTATAGTTTGTCTGAGGAATACATTTTATATTGATAATTTAAATTTAATTTCAATTTTTTTAAAAGAGATTGACTGATAAAAACAGATAAAACAAGATTCATGGAGAAAATATATTAAGTGTCACACAAGGGGAAGTTCAAGATTTGTTTTATAATGCCTTGTACAATTAGGAACTTAAAACTTGTATACTATTACAATATGGATTATTAGCTATGGTTTTATACAAACTGATGTAAGAAACAAAAATAAAGTAATAAAATTTTGAATACAAGAAAAACTTTGCTATGCATAGTAAAGGATACTTGGATGATAGGGTTAAAGAGTAAACTATTATTAAGGCTTTACCCTTCAACAGTTAAACTGTATTCAGAATTAAAGGCTACATGACATAACTTCCGAAGTATTGTTTTATCTTGAAGAATGGTACAGTTCAAGCCAAACTTATTCATGAAAAATATCAACAAAAAGTTATCACAACAATGTTTATACAAGTAAAATGGAATTAAAAAGTAAAAACTCTCCTTTGAGATATTTAGTTACCTTTGCTTCTGCTTTGCTGAATAACATGACAGGTGTGATATTAACAGGAGGCTTTCCAAACCCTAGAGCTATCAGCATGCTTTTCATGTCTTTAGCAGTAGAACTTTCTTGCTGTAAAAATCAAGAATGGTTTTAACTTCTACTGTAGGACACTTTTTGACATGTGTTAAGATATTAATTTCATTATAACATAAAAATTCATACTTATGGAGTCATAAATATGATATTAAAACCACCAGCATATCAATTAGTATATCGTTTTCCTTTATAATGCTAGATTCACCTAATGAATCATTGTATTATTCAGTACAGCCGATAGTTACCTTAATTTTATCCATTCATTTGTTTTCAGAAATAAGCTCCAAATGTAGTTACAAAATACAATGATAACTGTTTTATATGGACAACCATCTTTATGTATAGACGTGGATGTCTGAGTTCAGAACCATCACATCTAGATGGTAAATACAAGATATTAAAATAATAATAGTAAGTGCTGCATAATACACTAACCCCTTTGTAACCTACCACATATGCATATGGACTGTGATAATAATGGAACAATATATGCAATATGCTTACTGTATCTTCATAAATATTGGGGAAATGTTAATGATTACACATATTTTGTACATTAAGTATTTCTACTAAAAATTTCTTTTTGTAAGTATTTGAACTCAGATTTCAAACAGTTTGAGTGCAAGATGATTCTCACATGAAATATTAAAATAATTATTTCATCTTATGCAAATGAAATCTATAACCAAGAACTTAAATATTTTTCAAGGTAAATTTTTAAAATTCATTTTCTTTACCACATTACTAGCTGTAGCTATTATGCACATTAAGTGCAATAAAATCTTTAAAATTAAAGAAACAGAAATATACACATGCCTTTTAATTTTGCATTGAATAACCTTAAATTATTTTCTTTTGACTGTATTGTAATCTTACCTTGTCATTGTTTATTTTTAATGTTTTGTCTTTCTTTCCAGTCCTTTCCCATTTATTATTCATCTCACACAGGAAATATTACAGTATTATTAGCATATTCTTTAGCCTTTGGCAAAATGTTCTTACATTCATGTACTATTCTAGCCCCCATGAACCAAAGAGAAGTTTGGGTTATATAAAACAAATGATTAAACCTTCCAAACATGTATTTTAAAACAAATACTATATCATCAATTAAAATTCAAAACTTAAATACAAATAAACCGTATCTAACTAATAGGTACTGAGGTAAGAAACAATTGAAGGTATTACTGAGAATAAAGCAGCAAATAATCCTATCAGTAGTTTAATAGATCAAACATCAACTCCAAGAGGAGAGCATGTTTTATAAATATCAATGATCATTGCAACTCTACCATGAGACTTGGGGACTGATTCCAGATGCAGGAGGAGGGCACACCTCTTATGTATTAAGAATTAGCACTGAGTGTGGTATTCTCAACTCTACTGAACACAGTGGCTTGGAGGAGGAGGACTCCTGATATAGATATTTATTGCTTCTGTACAGCATGCTCATTTCTACTCAGATAAACAGATTTTATGGGATAGACTATTTGCAGGAGGAGGACACAATATCATGTAGCATTAGTCCAAACGTAATGCTTTTAACTAGATAGGTTCTAGCTATATGAGAGGGCAGATTTGTGTATTGCGTTCTTACATCAACTACAGCAAAATGGCTGTAGCTGCAGGAGAAAGGCACAAGTAGCCAAGTGATGTATCTAAGTGTCTGTTATTTCCATCTCACTTCTCACCATATTTATAACTCCTTGTTTTAAACATAGAAGTTGAGTTTCAATTCGTGATCATTTTCCATAATCCATCACCCCAGCAGCTTGGAGCAGGTTATATGGTAAGGGTTTTCTTAACTCCACTCAACAAGATTGAGAAGGAAGGAGATTGCGGAGAAGGTTTCTGGATTATCATCATTCCTCCTGTCCTGAAAGGCCATTTTACTGGGAGCAGTAAAACAGGTGACTGTTTAACTGTTAAAATTGAGTATGTACAATCTAGAGAAAGAAGCAGAATAGTTTGCTAATGAGAGTTTATAAAATAGGTGTAGTTTGAATTAGACAACAGATTACATTCAGCAAGAGATTATCTCAAATGGCCTTGCAGAACATCTGATTTCACAGTAAGCACAAGTATAGTTACAGTAGATGGTAAGAGTGTTTTCCATTAATCTAATTGATACAGGTTTTGGGTTAGTATAATCTGGGAGGTATCACCAATCACCTTCTATGGCCCTTGAGAATAAAGGGGGGTCAGAAAAATAGTATGTATTCCTCTGAAAGATGGTGATTGAAGAATGACAATCTGTAAACCAAAAACTTTCAGGAAAGAAAACAACCAAAAGGTAAAGAAAAGGAGATAAAAGTGGCAAAACGATTAAAGAAGGGCATGTCCAATCAAGAGTAAACTCTGCCACTCAACTGATATAACATGGGCTAGCCAAAGAAAGCAGTCTGTCATCCAGATTGAAGCTTCCAACAAATATAAACAGTGTCAAGGGTATAATTATTGCCAAGAAAACAAAAAGCCTTCAGACAGAAGCTTCAAAAACAGTTCAACCAAAGAAAAATGTGGAATAAACTAAGTGGAACATGATCAAGTGAGCCACAAGTAGGGGTAGAAAAGAGAACATGCCTGATGAAGAGAGAGATGGTCAATCGATAAAATTGACTTGGAGTAAGCCCTTGCTCATCATTCAAGTGTTGGGAATCCTACCCTCACTGAGAAAAGTACCTCAATAAAATAAAAGATAAGCATCAATGATTAGAGAAATATAATGTGATAGGTACAAAGGAAATGCAGGAAGAAAGACAGTCACAGTCCAGGCATCATGACTAGTCCTAAGAGAGACTCACAAAAGAGGATAAAAGACCACAACAAAGCAAAATCATAAAACTTTGGTAAAGCAATTTTTATGCTCTTCAACTTCAATCTTGTTTGGTGACAGGGCCATAAACTTAGAAATCAAACCCCTTTTGTCATTTAATACTACACTGTTTATAGTCAATAAAAAGCAAAGTATTGAAGTATTAAGTTACATTATTTTCCATAGATAATTATCTATTTCACTTCCAGATCACATTTTATTCCTATGGAAAACATATCAATAAGCATAACAAAATTTTTAATAACTTTTGTTACACAATTAGAAAGTTAGAAAAATTGTGACAGCTACAGGACATTGCTTTCTGAATATTATTATGCTGTATTATTTAATTAAATCAAAACTATCATGTACAGTATTGCCATTGGTATAAAAAAATAAGGTTAAACTGTATCAACAGTCAACAGCAAAATTAACTATAAAAGAAGACCCAGGTAAGCAATGTATTCTTTATTAATCATTATAAATGTAATTAAAATATAAAAATTAAACATTTTAGGTCAAATGAGTTAAAATAGTAACAAACATTTTAAAAAAAAGGTATGCTGTTGAGCAACTTGCAAGCAGCCAAAGGTGTTATGTTGTTCAATGTGGTAATGTAATGTCAGCAGTATGTTCTTGTGATTTAAAACTTACATGGTGAGGGTATTAGTTTCAGACCATTAAAAACTGGCAAAATAATACAATTTAAGTATAACCAGATTATATAAATGTTATAACACTACTTAGGATAAACAAATGTAGTTCCACATTAAAATTTAGTGATTTTAAAAATAAAAATTTAGATTTTTTGGGGGGGTTAAAGGTCAAATTGACCAACCTTTGAGTTATGGTAGAAACATTATGAGATACAAAAGTTTTATTGAAAAAATACATCTGAAATTTACTTTAAAAAATTTATATATCATGCAAATAAAATTTTCAGATTAATATTTTTAACCTTAACAAGAAAGTCACTTTGAAAATGTTTATGTATGAACTTTAACCCTTTTACAACAAGAGAGGGTTCAAAGGCCATGTCATAGCATTTGTTGACTTGCATTCAAACTTTTATAGAGCTCCTATTTTATGAATTTGCATCAATAAGTTTAAAATCAAATTGTAATTATAATTCAAATTTTAATAGGAGTTAATTTCTCAATTTAAAAGTAAACATTAAAAACACATGTAAATACAGATTTTAGTGAGTCACATAGTGCTGCATTCAACATACAGTTTAAAATTAGAAGTTTCTGATGTTAATATACCAAGCCTATAATTTTGTAAAAATTAGAAAAAAATATTGATATTGACAAGCTAAACTATAAAATAAGAACCTCGTACCTTTTTATTTTGCTGATATATGGTGTATATACTGAATCAAACACACTGGACCTATTCAACTCTTTCCATGTTTTTTGAAACAGTCCCTCATATACTCTTACTTCATTATATGACATGTGAATAACTAATATAATCAGCAGCTTCAGAATGTCCCCAGAGTGGTTTTCTCAGCCATTTTAATTTTTGAAAAAGTTACTGTGTTCTTTTGATCCAAGTTTAAGAAGGTTGGTTGTGTCTTTCGTCTGCTCAAAGTTTCATGTTGTTTAAAATTTAAATAAAATATCAGTTATTAAGCTTAATAAATTAGTGGAATTCTATGGTATCAGTGAAGTTATTATTTTGGGTTCATTGAACTGCATATATGAAACCTAAAAAAAATCTGACATCCTCCGAGTGCAAAATGCTAAAAGGCTTAGCAAACTATGTTCAGCAACAATGAAGTGCAAAAGCCATAACAAGAAGATAATTTTTTGCTTCCTGATTTGTTTTATAGTTTAAGAAAAATAAGTTTATTGTAATTTATTTATAAATAGTAATAATCTATATACTATAATGTATGGTAATTGAAATAACTGTATATTTCAAAATATTAGTCAAATAAAACAATTTAAGCTACCTTTTGTTTATGTTATACCAATTCATATGCATAAGTCTGTAGCTAATAATCGACATTTTAATAATATTTAAGTTTTAAGTTCTTAATTTTATTAGGCAATATTAAAGAAGTTTTGAAATTCTCATAGTGTAAGAAACATGATTTTTCTCTAGGCATTTCCTCTTCTTTAATTCATTCATCACCTCTCCAAGTAAGAAACTGAACTTAAATTACTTATTACAAAATCATCATTGCTCAGACAAACCATGATTTTTGTAATATCTTTCAATCTTGTTAAAGAACCATCATATAGAATATCAGACCTTTCTTTCTACATCCACCTGTCACACCCTCTCTTTCGGGATTTGCTAATAATTATCTCCCTAAGATTTAATACTACATTATTTACAAACATCAAATGACATATAATATTAAATTTTCTGAACAGAGAATTGTCAATATCTCTATTAGTATAAGCTTCATTCTCATAGAAAACACATTTACTAGCTTAGATGAATTTGTAATAACTCTTTTGTACAGTTAAAAAGTTACAACAATTACATGAGATTGTCTGTTTTTCGCATGCTATTTTCTTTTCTTTGGTGCATTAGTTAATTAAATAAAAAATTAATGCACTACTATTAGTATAAAAAGGAAGGTTTAAATGTCATCAAAAACTGACAACAACAAAAAGGTCCATGTGAGTTACTTTATTTCATTGTTTTTTTTTATACAAGTGTTCATTATTACATAAAAATAACTAAAACGTAAGAATAAGATTTTTTTTAGGTTAGTTAAGATTAGATTACAGAAAATAAATAAATTTTTTTAAGGCTCACAGGCAGGCAGCCTGTGATTAATGTGATTTGATAGCATAATATAAGCCTCACAATTCCCCAAATGATTTACAACTCATGACAGTATTAATAGCAATTAACCACAATTCAATGGGCAATAAAACAATAAAAGTTAAGCATAAATAGATGTATACTGTTACCATTTTTAAGTTATTATGGATAAATGATTTCAATTTCCTGTTACAATTTGAAGTCATTCCAGATAGGAAACAAAGAGTAATTTAGATTTAGATTTTTTGGTCTTCAAAAAGTAGTTCAAACTGATCAATCTTGTATAAAGTTGGGGATTGATGAAACAAATAAAATAGTTTTAAAATTTATAAAAGAGGTTTTAAAGATTATGCAAAAGAAATCCGAGATTTGGGGGAGGAGGAATAGTATTTTTATTCATGACATAAAAATCGCTTTGTACTCGGACTAGTAAAAAAACAGACTAGATAGTTGCAAACAAATCATTAGTGGAAAAATACTCCATTAAAAGACTGAGTTTTTGTCTACAAAAGTCTTATAATCTTTCCAAAAATTCTATTAAATTTTGTGAAGATACAACATACCGTACAAAAAGTTATAGTATAAATATTTAACAAGTGCGAATGTGTATGTGGTTTTGGTATTGTATAGTGAACACACTTCAAAAGGATAAATATTTTATAAAATGCAAAAAGAGGTATTTTCTTTTACTTACCATTTTTACTTGCATACCACTGTTCTTTCCCCCACTTTGAACATATATCATTCGAGCTGCTTGGACTTCAGAACAAAGAAAATCTACAGGAAAACATTCCATTTAAGTAAATAAACATTTTTTGGTTTATACTGAGAATTAAGCAAACAAAGGTAATACAACAAATATGGAGAAAAACTGCTAACAAATTAAAACTTCGTGATCTGAAAACAAAACTACCTTTTGTAAACTTATTAAATGGAGTTTAAAAATTACCTTTACTTCCAATAATTAATACATGCATAAGTAATACCAAACATCTAAATATACTGCTGGCCAAAATCTTAAGGACAATGAACATAAAGAAAAAATATTCATTTTGAATTGTTAGACTCAACCACTTACAAGTAGAGCTTCAAAAGTTGAAAATAAGAAAAGGGAAAATAAAAATAAACCTTTTAGCATTTAATAGGGAGAATGTGAACACTATAAAATTAGCCTAAGCAAATACTAGCCAGTCAAAAGTTTAAGACCATACTAAAAAGTCCTAAACAGGGTAGGAAATGCCCAACAAGAGGTCTCAGTAGTAAGTTGTACAGCCGTCATGGCAAATAACTGCAAAAATTCACCTTGGCATGGTTGATATAAGCATATGCAGAAGGCTGGATGAAGTGTTTTTTTAAGTGAAGATGGCTTCACGAAGATCATGGATTGTTTGGAATTTATATCCATTTCTATAGACTTTCCTTACCATCCACCCCAAAACATGTTCAATGGGGTTGAGTTCAGGCAAACATGCTGGATGGTCCAAAAGAATCATGCTATTTGCCATGAAAAAGTCCTTTGTCTTGCAGACATCGTGGATTGCAGTGTTGCCCTGCTGAAATATCCAGTCATTTCCACACAAGTGAGGGCCTTCAGTCAATAAGGATTCTCTCTCCAACATGTCAATGTAGCCAGCTGCTGTTTGACACCCCTGAATAACCTGAAGCTCCATTGTTCATTGGAAGGAGAAAGCACCCCAGATTATGATGGAACCTCCTCCACTGGGTCGTCTAGAAAATGTCTTTGGTGGAATATCCTCATCATGCTAGTAACACTGGAAGCCATCTGGACCATCCAGGTTTTAAATTTTTTCTCAGAAAACAAAACCTTCCTCCACTTTTCTATGACCCAGCAAAGTTTAACCAAGCTGTTTCATGGTGCGGAAGGAGGTGTGGCCTTTGAAGATGTTTATGGTTTTTAAAACCTTTCTCTCGTAGATGCCGTCTTATTGTTCTTGAGCTGCATTTTGCATCCATAAGGGCCTTAATCTGTTCAACGATCAGCTGATGTCTTGCTGGACAACCCGTTGAATCCTCCTGCTTAACACCGGCGAAATTTTCTTGGGCTAACCAAGTGAAATTCTCACCTCAGGGTCTTTTAAGAACTTTGCAACAGCAGTTTTACTACGCCCAATCTCACCAGCGATGGCATGTTGAGAGAAACCTTGTTTTTGCAGCTAGACAATTCTTTCATGTTCAAACTCTGTCAACCATTTTAGCCTTTCCCATGTTTTTACCCAATGTAACACAGGAGATGTCAGTGGGAGATGTTGACAATGCTAATGCTTGAACACAAATGACTAAATTTCGTTACACGTTTACTGATTATCGCTTCATTTCAGTATGATCTTAAACTTTAGACCAACTAGTATTTAGGCCAATTTCATAGTGTTCACATTTTCCCTATTAAATGCTAAAATTTTTTTTTGTTTTTATTTTCCCTTTTCTTACTTTTTTCACCTTTTGAAGCTATACTCAAATAAGTGGTCGAGTCTAACAATACAAAATGCATATTTTCAATTTATTTTCATGGCCTTAAGATTTTGGCCAACAGTGTATCTTTATTGTTAAAAATATCCATACGAATACATATTTTGAATGTACAAGTATTGCTAATTTTAATGTGCCAGCATAACCCACAGGCAATTAAAGTAATTACTGTAGCTAGTTGCCATTTTCTTAACAAATTTAGGCTCAAAACATGTAGCTAAATACAAAAAGGATACAGAAATCATTTTTCACAAGGACAGTTATATAATGTTGGGTGATGCAACTGAGTAGCTTTAGGCTCATTGTCAAATGGCTGCTAGTTCATGGATGACCTGTGTCATATGTGCTTGTGCCAAATCAGCTAAAGTTCAGGCACCAGATCTTATGTGCCAAATCAGTATGGGAAGAATTTAACTTAATAGCTGTATTTATGTAACTTTTTAAAACTTGGATGTTTAAATAAAGATATAAATTGAATTGTAATAGTAATTTGTAACTTTCTGTTTGTAACAAAATATTCTATAATATTTGTGTACTAAATCAAAGTAAATATATATTCAACATAAGAATACAGTCTACTTGATCCTATAAATATCAAACTACATTGCAAGGTGAATTTAGATTAGCATCAAAAACTGGTAGGTCATTATATCATTACTAAATAATGTTCTATGATACAAATATTGGTATTTTTAAAGCTTTGTTACAGATAAAAAATTGATTTGAATTAGTCTCAAAAGTCAAACTAGTGAAACTGATAAATTACTGATTATAAATTACAGTATTTTTGGTGTATAATACATGCTTTTTTTTAATTAAAAAAAGGGGTCTCAAATCTCCGTGTCCTGTACATCAAAGGTAAAAAATGTTATGCCTCCTAGGCATACCATACCTTGTACAGCAAGAACTAGAAACTAGTGCAATCAACCTCTTCACTTCCCTGGGCTTGTTTTCTTTCTCTCATAAGCTAAAAAAAATGGGTTACTATGGGAAACAACTGTGGAACAGTGTTATGTTTGGGGGACCTTTCTTTAACTTAAAGTAGACATTGTATTAACAATACTAGAGTCATATCCATAAAGAACACAATAAAAACATTCAAGTTTGGAAACTGATAGTAATAGTGAGCACAAAACTATATGGGTAGCTAACACGAGTTCAAAATATGAGAGTGTACACACTAAAATGGCTACCGAACAAATAAATGATTACTAAAAAATATTTTTCCCAAGAAGATAGCCTAGAAAATAAGGGTGCATTTTGTACACCAAAAAATATGGTATTCTATTATGAGTACATTTACTACATTGCAGGTGAAAGTCATTAAGTCTTACCTAAAAGAGTAAGTCTACTCTCTTTTGTTAGAATCCTTTGACTAATAGGGCCTTCCATCATTGACTGGTAAGGACAACCTATTTGGGTGAAAAGGAAAATTTGAAAAAAAGCATTTTTAAGTGATATAAACAGTCAATACACATATGTCGAGGTATGCAAGCTTTTCACAGCACTTCCTATCTCATCTAAACATGCAGTTTGTTGCACTTCTCTGAACTCAGTATAACCTATGTGTTAATTATTCTTAGAATACTACTTAACATTATTAAAGTAAGTTTTGAAACTTTAGTTTTAAATCTGTACTTTCAGATATAATTTATATGTTCCTATAGTCATATAAAATCTCTTATCTGTTACTGAATAATTTTGTGAAGAAAAAGTCTTGTTTATTAAAAACCTGCACATTTCTATCTTGCATTAATAAACAGTCTGAATAACAACAGTAACTATTCTATCCTAACATAATTAAAAATAATCAATGAGGTCTAATTTTATTTACAGAAGAAAAATTAATAATAAAAGCTAGTTAAAAGTGCAAATAATTTTGAAACTTACCAATTTCTTTCAAGAATGCACTCAATTCCAACATGAAAGAACTGGCATCTTCTGGATCTGTTAATACAGTTTTCCAACATAAAGAACTATACCATTAAATATACAGTAAGCCTATTATACATAAAACTTTTTGATGTTACACTGTTTCTGTGCTTTCTGAACTGTTTTTACAATTACTTTTATCCCAAATTATCAACTTCATCTAACTATAAATTTAGGTCATTTCAAAATTTTACCCTAAACTCGAAGAAAAATGTTAGATGTTTCTTCTATCAATTTAAATGTTTGAATATTTCAGAGTAAAAATACTTAAGAATGTTCTATACTGCTACATTTACCTGCATCTAATCTACTTAGCATAAATAATACAAATGTTTGGTATTTAATATAATCAAAACTGACTTTTTTTTAGCAACAATTAATTTATGTGAAAGATAGTCACAAAATGTCAGGTGTTTTAAGACTTTCAGTTATCAAGTTTAACAAATTTTCTGATATTCTGTAGAGAAAACACCATCTTATGCTCATAATTTCTTTGAAACAAAACAGTTACTATAATAACTTATAATGAAAGATGTTAACAACTTTTTAATAACCTGCTGTAAGCAAAACTAACATTTTCTTCACATACACAATACAATATAGTATGTTCACTGCAATTACTACATCCTGTAAAGTTAAAAATAATGACTGGTCCAGCTGATTGCTGTATTATTAGCAATAAAATGATTTTGAATAATTTTTTTATTTCTAAATCACCAGTTATTTTATTATTAAGTCTCAGAAATAATACATAATTTAATACCTTGATACAAGAAAACATTCAGTCAAAAACAATGGAAGAACACACAGTCCACATGATGAATTTATCATCTAAAAATATGCTGTTCATTATCTGTTTCTTGTATGAACAAATGTCCCTGATCAGTACAATGTTGAAACAAATGTCCCTGATCAGTACAATGTGCAAAAAAAACACAAGCCAAAAGGTAATATATGATCACCACCCGATCTTAAAACCAAAATAAACATAAATGAAATAAAGTAAAACAAATAACTTCTACTTCAAAATTTAAGTTTGATAGATTCTAGAAAATCCACTTAATTGAGAACACCCAAGACAGCAACAGGTATGTTCTTACAATAAGTGATGCTGCAAAGACAAGATAAACATTCATTGTTATAAGAACTGCATGAACCATAAAACACATTTTATATATGCTGCAAAACTCAATTATTAAACAGAGGATTGACTCTTTTGGATGTAACTCAAGTGAAAGGAGCAATAAGATAACACAGACTAGTATATTTTCAAGCATGTCTATGATATTAAACAAATAAAGCTACAAATTTAAATTAAAAAAAAATCTGTCATCTGCAGTCACAACAGTTAACAAAACAAAATTAGACAGAGCAAAATGTGAAATAAAGAAAATTGGTGGGAAAAATGAACAAATTAAAAATATTTGAAGTATCATTATTAACAGTCAATATTTCAAATGTTTGTTGCACCAAAGCTTGATGGATAAATTGAAATACAGAGAATAGTATGCAGCATAATATGGCTTTGGTGATAATGTTTCTAAATACTACAGCTCCAAAGGTTAATGAAACAAGTTGTAGTGAAACAATAATAAAAGTTTAATCTGGATTTGGACTGACTTGTTTTCTTCAACATTTTGATAATAGAGGTATAAAAAAATGGAAAAAGTACGCAAAAAATGAAGTTCTGGTGCAAAGACAAAATACAAGTGGAAAACCTTTAAAAGCAAAACTTAAATCTAATCATGTTTTATTTAAACCACTCTGTGTGAAGTTTTTTGAAACTTTTAACTAATTGCTAATTTAAACTACAGTACTGTCAGCTTATCAAAACACATCTTTACAAAATGCAGAACAACAAAATCAATTGAAATTGCAAACTGCATTACAATTTTCTTAAATACAAAAGCTGGCTCAATTAATACCCTAATGTATTCATTTAAAAGACAAGACTTTCCTTGTCTTTCAATCTTAAGTATATAAAATTAATTATGGTGACACCTGCAACACGTTTTGATATGTCTAAAGAAACAATACAATTATTTCTGCCTCTAGATTATATACCAATTACAACTTCCATTACATCATATTGGCTTTCTATGTGATTGTATCTAAAGTGAAGATGGAAAATTTGTATATGAATCAATAAAACTGAAAAAAAATCCTTCATTGAAGATAAACATGCATGACAAAGAGCTTAAAGGTGAGAGTTTTTCAAGCGTGATACAAGTAAGTTTTTTCAAGTGTGTAATTTTAATTTATTCAATATAAAAAATACTATCATTTTTAAGCCTGTTGTAATATGACAGAAGCCTAACAAGTTTTAACAGTAATAGAACAATTATTCCTCACAGCTGTTAATTACAAAAGTCTTGTATACACTATTTTCAATGGTAAATTAGTGATTCAGAATAGTATCAGGAATTTTTCAGGTATTCTTTCATCAAAATTATGTGGAATCCTGAAATTAGGTAAATAAACTAATTTTTATAAAATCCTCTGACTAGAAATATAAAATTGATAGCCATAGTGAAAGGCTTAAAGTAAGATATCCTGCAGTGGTTGTTTATTCTGGCCAACATTCTGAGGGTAGTTTCCTGCATTGCTAAATAATATTTCTTTAGAAAGACCTGTTTACTCTTGCAAAAAAAATAAAAAAACTTACCTGTTATAGCATTCACATGTTCTTCCAACCTTGAGAGAATGTTTAACTCATTTGACAACCATGCTACAACCTGGGTAAACTCAATAGACTTTGGACCTCCTTCTATAGCTTTCTGTAGATTATCACTCTCTAGCAATGGTCCAGAATACCTGTTCAGGTAATTTTTAAAATATGCAAGATACTATGATACTGGTATTTCTAAATTGGACTATAACAAAAACCATTTCAAACAAATACAAAAGTATCCAAATAAATAAAAAAAGGAAAGTAAATTATTCACTTCACACACAAATTACTCTGAAAATTAAAAAGTAAAAATCACTATCACACACACACAGTATTTTAGTATTAAAAGCTGAAATTTTTCTGTAATAATGCACGATGCTGAGAATTAACCCATTCATTTGATTATATCAAGACTAAATTTACTAAATTAACTAATACTAGGCTTTAAACTCATGTCTATAAGAAGTGATATCTGACACTGTTTAATACAACTCCAATCCAGATCAAATGTTTTCAACTGCACATTAACTTGGTTTATTTTGAATTTTGCACAGAACTACAAGGTCTATATGCACTAGCCATCCCTATTTTAGTAGTGATAGACTAGAGAGAAGGCAAGTAGTCAACATTATCGACCATCTTATCTTGGGCTATTCTATTAAGACTAAAATGTGGAACTGACTGTCATAGCATTCCCACAGCTGAAAGAATAAGCCTGTTTGGTGATAGGAATTCAAATCTGTGACCCACAGATTGTAAGTAAAATGTCCTAACCACCAGAACATTCTTGGTCTCCAATGAAGAAATTGACATCACACACTATAAGAAACACAACTAAAAAAATTAAAAAACAACTTTAGTGCTGATGAAGAATACTCCTACTACATCAAGTTCATAATATACAGACTGTTAAAAGCTTTCCTGGAAATATTTTTGATAGTAAAGTTTCTCACCCTGAAGAAATGTACCTTAACCTTTCCTTTAAATCTACCTAGCTCATAACCATAAAAGTATTCATGCTATTATATTTGGTAAAATATTCATATCATTTGCAAGTTATTGGGGAATGTTACAAGGCTTTCAAATATATATATCAGGTTTTTAAATTAAATATTACAAGTTTTTGTCAATTTCTTTCAGGATATTGACTGTCCAACACACAAAGTAATTTTAATATTAAAAAACCTTCATGCATCAGAACATTTTCAAAATTCAGATGCAAAATATTTGTAACCTACAGTTAATTATCAATTTTTTTTTATAGAAAAACTATAGTTGTTATTTTCACTCTGTATCTCTGTAAGGGTTGGTTCAATTTGACATACTTGTATAATCTCCATACAAAATTAGGAAATATATTTTGCAGATAAGATACTCCAATGCAAAAGACACACTGAAATGTTACAAGGTAATGTCCAGAAAAAAGTTTGAAGTGAAATACTATAATATTTATGCCAATAAAACCTAACCTTTTCTATAACTTTTTAGCCCAAATGATAATATTCACTGAAAAAATAACACAAATAAACAAGTTTTAAAAATACAACAAGTCTGCAAATAAATTTAATTCTTTACCCATCTTCAAACCTGGAAAAATAACCACTTTTGTCATCTATCCAACAATCACTGTTACAGTCATTGATACCATCAAAATCATCAATGCTGTTGCTCCACTTGTAAAGGAGGTCATCTTCTGTACCTTCCATTGCATTACCGATAGCACATTTCTTGAAGGACTTGATTGTATTTGCCTTTACTACCTTCCATGCAATTTTAAACATGTGACACACCTTTGCAAGTTTTATTTCACACAACCAGTGGGTGTAAATCCATGTAGACCCTTTACCTAATGACCCCATTTGTCCTTCACATAAAAGCTTTGAAGAGCTTATTAATCAATACATCCAGTGGTTGTAGTTGGTATGTCAGACCTACTGGAATGACAGCAATTTGTGTTTCTTGTTACTGTACTTTTCTCTTCATTACCTAAGTTTTACAAGACCTAAACTAGCCCCACACTAACAGAGCTGGTTTCCTTAGCTGACCATATGATCTTTCCCAAACTTTAAGCCAAAGTTTGACTATCTTCATACACCCACCCTTTCCGGTGAATGTGAACAAAGATTCTCACTGGAATTTTATCCTTTGGCAATTTTTTATTAAAACATCGGAAATTGCGAGAATTTAGTTCTATCAACACAGCATTAAAGAATGGTAGAAGGTCCTACACAATTGTTTACCAATTAAGTGAAAAAATTAAAAGAAAGTGATATCAGTATCATGTCAATCAAAATAGGTTTAGGGTAGACCTTGGCTTGGCATAAGCTGAACACCGACCTTTGCTATTTAAGACATGAAAATTTTGTTTTTTTAAAAAATTAAGTGTGTCTTATAAGCCACAAAATATATTGATTTTTACCTTTCTAAAATAACAATAAATTTAACACAAAATTGAAAATGTTAAGCATAAATAGCTTAAATGTCATAACATAATGGAGGGCATAAAACTATTTCTTTAGATTTTTGTTTTTATGTTTGAAATAACCAACAAAATCATAAATTACTATATAAATTCCACTATAATCTATCAAGCTTGGTAACTAAGCTGCATCTAAGTCTAAAAAATATGAAATTTTAAGTGGGCTAAAGATGCAACTTACCAATTTGGAAGATTTATATTGTAAGAACTATATGGACATCACAATACTTGAAAACAGCAGAAAAAGCCACAAGTGGGAGATTCAATTAGTTATTCAAATGTCTTAGGCTGAAGTGTATCTAAATGGAAATAGGTGAGTAGGGTTTTTCAGGTGATGCATGTAATTCACACTTGAAGTTAAGTATATTCAAGACCATAACAAGGAGGCTGGATCAGTATGATTTTATTAGTGAATACACAAGTAAAATTTCTTAAGTGGAATTAGATAAGGCCTGATCAGTCCAATGAAAATTAATGAGAAGATCTGTAATGATTCAAGAGTGCAGCAGATAAAATTTTAATCATATTTTAATTTTAGACATTTTCATTTGGACACTTTAGTGTCAAACAGTGAAGGTGATAGATTTTAAGAAACTGTTCAAGACTGTTTTATTCATCAAATGGTTTGAGAATTTACTTGAAAGAATGCAACATTAAATTTATTACTGACCTACATGTGGATATGGTCAAGGGGATGAAGTGGAAGAAACTGAGTACAAGTTGTCATGAGGGTGGTACTGTATATTGAGATAAAAATAATAGTACTTTTGTCCCAATTTGAGAGGATGACACTGGGTTAGTTGGAAATGCTTCCAATATGTGGGATGTTTTTGAAAACAAGTTGTTCCATATTTAAAATAAGCATGTTTCACAGAGTTATATAAAAAAAAGGGGGTTATTGCAAATTACACAACAGGGTGACTCACTGGAAGTATTATGAAACAAATTAAATATACTAATCACAAATTTAAAAAGTTTTAGTTAACAAGTAAGAAAGAAGACTTGAAACATTATAGAAAATCAAGATAGCTGGTTAAAAGTCTACTACAAAATAATTAAAAAAAAGACATTAAAAATTAGCTGAAAATATTTAAACAATGAAGAATTTTTTGAATACAGTAAAGGTAAAAATATTATTAGAATAGTAGTTAAAGAGATTCTGAAAGAAAGGTTATTACAGCAGATAACAGGATGGTTGAGTTCCTAAATTTATTTTTCAGTTTTCACTAAAGAGAAAGAGAACAGCATTCCAAATCTTTAGAAATTAACTGTGGGAAATATAACAGATGTGTATAAACTGTATATCAGTTTCAAAACTGTCAGAGTTTAAAATATGACAAGGCTCCCCAACTAGATAAAAGTTTTCCATGGATATTAGAAGAGTTTAAAGACTGCATTAATAACATCCTTACCAAAATGTTTTGAGACTTTGAGTAGTTAATAGGCAGATACTGGAAGTTCGCCAATGTTACATCTGTTTCCAGAGGAGAAAGGGGAATAATTCAAATAATGTAAGTTAGTCTTACTTCTGTGTTGGTTAAAAGTTTTAGATAGACACATACTAAATCTTAACTCATCAATTTTGACCTTCTTCAAGGTCACGTCACTACTTAGGTTAATAATAATAAAACTGTAAATTTGTTGTAGCTGAATTTCAGAAAGCTTTCACATAAAATAACTGAGTGTAAGTGACAAGTCAGCTTAAAGAATAGTTTGTTAAAGAAAAAAGTTATAATAACTGGAGCTTAGTTACACTGTATTGGATTCGTAAGCGGAGTATCTTGGAGTTTGTATTAACAATAATGATTAAAGGGTGGTCAACAAACAAGAAGTTTCTTGGTATTATAATTTTGTTAGTAATTAACAATGAGGAGAATACTACTGATTTACAGAGTACTTTAAATCAATACCTAAACCAAGCAAATAAATAATATAATATAAATTCATAAAGTATCAATTAAATTGGTAGTGCATATAGGCTACCTTAATTTAAACAATAATTATCACCCTCATAGAAAAGAACTATTCAAGAAAAAAGTTCTTGATGTTTTGGTTGATCAGTCTCACATGTTCCAGACATTATGCTAGTCCCAGTAGAAAGGTAAATTAGTTTTGGGCTGTAATCTAAAAAACGTATATCTCTGATTTGGTCAAATTTATGTTCAATCAGTTTTAATTGATCAGTCTCTCATATTCCAGGCATTATACTAGTGCCAGTAGGAAAGTAAATTAGATTTTGGGTGGTAATCTGAAAAACAGATATCTCTAACTAGGCCTAATTTATGTTCAATCACAAACCTTCCTGTAAGAGTGATGTCAGATTGTTAGAAAGCAATGAAACACAGGAGAGTTCTCAAATGTTTACTGGGATAAGGCAGGCTAATTTTTTTTTTTTTATAAAAGGCAACGAAATGAAATGAAGCATCATCTTTTGTCATGTTTAATGGAAAAAGAGGTAAGACTATGAGGCATATATTTAAAGCTTGGAAGGATTAGTAGTTGGCAAATAATGCAGTTTTGGTCAGTGATGTAGAGAAACCCACTTGTTGAGAATTTTATATGAAAAAACGGCTCGTTTGGGTTGAGAAAATATTTTACATAGAAGAGCGAACAACGTTTCGACCTTCCACGTAAAATATTTTCTCAACCCAAACGAGCCGTTTTTGCATATAAAATACAGTTTTACTTTTCAAAGAGGTAGTTAGCTTTTGGAACATACGACCTTTAGACATAGAAGATGCAACAAAATTAAGAAAGGACTTCATGAGTATTTAAAAATCAGGGCTGGATATAATCAGATTCATAATATTATTTGATTAATGACTTAAGCCTAAACTAACTTAACTAGCACTCACCCAAGATCGTTTAAAGAACCCAGAACATCATCAAAAACTGAGACTGTATCCATTATATTATTATGCTTTCTATTTAGAAATGAGATAAATTTATATTATGTTAAAAATGCAATCTCTGTGCTTTAAATTTTACACCAATCTATTTCACAAAAATCATATATAAACCCCATCTCTACGTATTACTAAACATCCAGTGCCAATGCTACACAGATGACACTGATCTTTTCAAGAAAAACTCCTCCACACGTATACATACGAAAATAACGTAATAAGATATATAATATTAACAAAAACATATGCTGTCTGCAAAGTTAGCACGTATAAGTGGGACAGATTTACGGTTTTATCAAAATGGTAAAAAATGAAGTTATTAAATTTGGTTATCAGATTATGTGGCAAACATAAATGTTGGCACAATGGTTTGTTCAAACTTCTTGCCCCAAGAGTTAATTATTATTTCTCTCAATTTCCGAAAACATATTATCATAATATAAACTGTGTTTTATTTTTCTCAATAATTAATTTCTATTTTAATGCTTTCATTCTTTCGTTGTTTAAGATATCATTGTTTGATTGAAGTTTTAATCAACTTCTAACTCATTTAATACCATGATCCTTTTTTTTTGTCTACTCAATTATCGCTAAAATCGAGGCCTGGCATAGCCAAGCGCGTAAGGCGTGCGACTCGTAATCCGAGGGTCGCGGGTTCGTGCCTGCGTCGCGCTAAACATGCTCGCCCTCCCAGCCGTGAGGGTGTATAATATTACGGTCAATCCCACTTTTCGTTGGTAAAAGAGTAGCCTAAGAGTTGGCGGTGGGTGGTGAGGACTAGCTGCCTTCCCTCTAATCTTACACTGCTAAATTAGGGAGGGCTAGCACAGATATCCCTCGAGTAGCTTTGTGCGAAATTACAAAACAAACTAAAAATCGAGTTTCCACATTCGCCTTTGGCACAGCACAAATAAGTCATTTAGTTTTGCGCTCGACAGGAAACAGTCTATTTAATTATTTTTATCTCACAAAGCCATGTTTGATAAAGCTCCTCTAATTGTTAAAGATATCTTTTTCGTGAATTGTTGTAGGTTTCTAAATTGCATCGATAATATTTATCAACGCTTCTGATTTCGATTTTAGCTCAGCTTTCCTTATATATTTCTAACTACAATGTTTTTTATCACTAACGTTATAATGCACACTGTAAATGACTCCAGTTCCGCATGGTCAGGCAGATCACTTTTCATTAGACCTAACAAATAGGCTAAAGAATAACCTTTTACCTTCAGATTAGATCTTTCATCAAATAGAAATTAGAGAATTACAGAAAGCTAGATTAGATGTTTTACAAATGACCAGTGAGTGCCTTTCATTGTGTACGAATATAATTTCAAACAAACCTTTTTGTATCAAAATGAGCTGATAAGTTCTAGTGTGGAGCGAAGTATCTCTTGGAATATAACGTATGACAGAAAAAGAAATATTTGAACACTCTGGGCTAGATCTAGTGGGTTATTGACAGAAAATCTAAGAACTGTACAGCAATGCTGCTAGAAATGCTTTATGCTTCCAGATATGGGGAGTGTAAAGCAACTTTCAGTATAAGTATTCAATTCAGAAACCAGAAACAGACTGTAATGGCAGGTGACATGGCTTACCATCTGGACAATTGCTTAGAATAAAGGGTTGCTATATTGAACTAACTGAGGCTACGGGTCTCTGACCTGGCCATTTAGTTCAAGTGCGTTTTATGCTGAAAATCGTAGTTCAAATTTCTTTAAACATTTTGATCTGATAATAGACTAATTTGGCCCTTGCACGCTATAAGATTCGAACTAAAGTTTCCGAAATGATATGTGTAGTAGTATTATTAGGTTGATGTATTCTAGATCTCCATGTTATTGGTCGTTATAGATGCCTCTATGTGCCACATTATCTGTGTAAAAGCCAGTGTGTGTCACGTCGTATCACGCTTGATTTTAAACTTAAATCGTTTCTGAGTTAAGATATTTTCTGTTATATCACCAACGTCTCTAATAAAAAGAAACTTCTTTGATCAACGGAATCTCTAAATTAAGTTTGTTTTGAATTTCGCGCAAAATTACACGAGGACTATGTGCGCTAGCCGTCTCTAATTTAGCAGTATAAAACTAGAAAAAAGGCAGCTACTCATCAAAACCCACCACCAACTCTTGGGCATCTCTTTTATCATCAAATAGTGGAATTGACCGTCATATTATAACGCCCCCACGGCTAAAAGAACAAGCACGATTTGTGTGACGGAGATTCGAACCCACGTCCCTCTTATTATTAGTTGCGTGGCTTAACCATCTGGTCATGCCGCACCTCATAAATTAAGAAATCAACAATCTTTTTCAGTTTTACAATTTTTACATTTTCATTTTATACTTTTAGTCTATAGAATGACAACAGTATTAAGTTATTCTTTTGTAGCTAAGCAACAGGACATAAAAACTATTTTTGGAACGTAGTTTTGCTAAAACACACTTTTTTCTGTGTATATTAGATGTTGTTATATAATAAACTATCTCTTTTCAATGTGGTTTTTCGCTGGCTTGCCTCATTAAAAAGATGTGCATGCAAGAGGATAAGATAAGTAATACCCAGGTACATACCTTCAGGGCACACTTAGTATGGATGCAAAATTTTAGGTTTCTAGATTCTTTTCTCTTGGATCTATGATGAACATACTTTTTTTCTATGTGTTTTCTAAAGTAAGCCTATTTTTGAACTTCAATTTTTTATACTCCTCGTCGATCAGTAACAGCTTTACAATGAACCACTTTGTCCGGCTAGACCTCAATGTTGTTTTCTTCAGTTTACTGTAGTTGTTTATTCGCATAAATAAAATACTTTTGTTCAGTTGAAATATGTCTCTTTCTTTCTTATTCATTTTTGTTATGTTGATCATGTTTACAAACTTGCTTAAAGCTTAAAACCTGATTTAATTATAAAGTAAATGTGCATTAATATTTTTACTTAGATATTGCAGCATTACAAAATCACATGTGACTTTTTGCTTACACGTTGTTTATTTGTGTTCTAATCAATTAATCAAGTTTCTGATGTGGTATTTAAGTATAAATGATGTGCGACAGTAAACAAATAAAATAAATTCTTTACTTACAGTAATGTACTCGTCTGATACCAATACCAAAGTCATCGATTACTCCAAATAACATATACAAAAGAGCGAATCCATATCTCACAGTAATAGAGGTGGACTTAACCAACCCCTGAGGGTTGACATAGCCATAGGGCCAATCTGATACAAGTTTCTATATGTTTGCAATTGTAATACGAAACCTTTAGATAATCATAGGCCCCCCAGTGGCTCAGCGGTATGTCTGCGGACTTACACGCTAAAATCCGGGTTTCGATACCCGTGGTGGGCAGAGCACAGATAGCCATTGTGTAGCTTTGTGCTTAATTCCAAACAACAACAACAACAACAACAAAAGATAATCATATTGATAGTTGCGCGTATATACGCTTTGTACAACTAATTTAGATCAGAACACTGCACGGAAAATTAGGGATATAATCTGAATATGTCGAGTAAAGGTTTATTCTATAGTAATTATAAAAGGGTAAAACTAGCACCCGTTCTTTTTCTCAAGGTTTTTCCGAGATATAAACTTTAAAATGAAGCATTTTAAAGGAAAATTAAAAGATTAACTACCGAGTCATAATGTATAGTAATCCTCCTCCTCAAGTGATACAGAAGACACATGATATCTCAATTAAGACAGTAAAGGGGAACATTAAAATTACGGTCCAATGAACAATTGAAGTAAAATAGATAAGACTAAAAGTTAAGAATAAAAATAAAATCAGGAGCAATATAATATAAAACTAAAGTTACAATACAAAATTATGGGATGATGGAATATACTAATTATAATGGTCATTAACATATTATATTGCATATTAAAAATATAAACTATATTTTGTAAAAAATTACAAATCAAAACTTTAAAGTGTGAATTAGAAAATAACAATAATAATGACAATACAGAATACATTAAATTTAAGAATACATATTTATGCATACAGTTCTGCAGTTTCTGCTGCTGATATGAACCTTTCTATTGTATGAATGCAAATCCAGGATTTAATGGATCTTCAGCACTTTTCAACATCGAACTCTGATATTTTAATTTTTTACATCATCCATGACATTTCCAAAATATGCCTCCAGTAGTTTATAAGGCTAGTATTGGATGATGTTCCACTGGTAATTGCCTACAATATTGTTTTTGTGTTGTTGATACAATCATGATAAATTAACTGGTCTTCGAGTACCTGCTGTGGTTCACAGTGGTCCTCTCACGAATGTCATAGACTGTCAGACAGTTCGTGAGACACATGGTTTATTTACAGTCAGGTAGAAAAACGTTTAGGGCGTTTGATTACAGAAAGGTAAGGAGTTAAGTCGGGAACATGGACATTATAAATCCTTAATCTGGACTGGTGTTTATGACCTGTTAAACATCATTCACAAGACCAATCAATTTTCACTGCTTAAAGAATATTAAACAACATCAAAGTGTATTTCTGATACCTGACATTCAACCACAATTTTACAATAGTTGTGTTTGTCACGTGAGTTGCCATTTTGCCAATGCAAAACCATTTTAAAATACCTTACTAAACTCTGTGTATAACATTTTTGGTATGAGTTGCATTATTTTACCAGTTCAGGCATGCACTGTGCATCACAAGAGCCATCTTCTCCATTTTGGTACAAGGGCAGCCTAAGAATAGTTGCAAAGAGGACTGACAATTTTTACATATTTTCCAATAACAGGGATACAAGTTGGTAAATACCATGCCTAGTAGATTTTATGTGATTAGTTTTCACAACTCAATACACGTTCATGACGAGTCTTAAAAGACTGAATTCATTTTTAGGATGTTTGTTATACCTCTTTAGCAGAATGTACAGTATCTGGATTTTCACACAGTTGTTCGATAATTTCTGCAGGCTTGTCCTATTGGACTTTTCTACTCCAGCAATTTTGCAAAGGTGCACAAATATTAAAATTCTCTTTCTCCTTTTTTGTCAGTAAGAGATATTAAATGACTTGGATGACATCGCACTTTGAATTAACTGTATCTGAGATTGAGCAATACAATAAGTAAGTTTGGTTTACTCAAGATGGTCATTATCGTTTATCTTGTGTAAATATCTCTATTCAATACCCAGAACGTGTGGTTGTTGTAGTAATTAAAGAGCTGAGTGGGTTATTAATTTAAAGGGTGTACTTGATATCTACTGTAGAGATTTATTTGCATTTTACTACAGTGTTTTTGTTTCTCTTTGAAGTTTTCAAAATTTGATTCAGTCAATTCAGATAATGTTCTACTTCCTTAAAATCTCTTTTCAGAGCAGCTTTATTTCATTTTACCTGTCGTATTCAGTGTCTTTGAAAATATCATGTGATCTTCTAGCATGTAAAACAAAAAGGTTTGAAATTGAAGCCAGAGAAACGTTACTTCATACATGCTTAATTCCTATAGTCACAGTTAGTAAGTACGAAAGATGTACAGAGTTGGGTGAAACTGACTAGCATGCTCTTATGAATAAATAAAGAAGATAACATTTCTGTGCTTTGCATCATACCAGAAATATTTAGTTGTCATTTCCTACATAATTATTGTGTTGCTTCTTGATTAACTGAGATTTATTCCAATATTTGGTAGACAAAAACCTGTACTGTCACTGTCGTACGAAGCAATAAGGCCACTTCTTGAGCATTTTTCAAGGCATATAGCTACAACTTATGTTATTAAAACTTGCTTCTTTTAATTCAGTACATTACGTATACAATTTTGAAGTTAAAATGGTCCAAAGTTAAACTCATAGTATTAAACTTTAAAAAATTATCTTTAGAAGAGGATATACCTCCAGACCACACTAGAAATGACAATGTGGGAATGGCTTGACTACTCTAAAATTTCTTCTTAGACCAACGACTGTAAAACCATTGAAGTAACTAAAATGTGCCTTGGTTGATGCGCCAATGTCAACTTATACGAAGTTAAATATTTTACTCATAGTTAGTAAAAATGACCAGAGGCGTTTTAATATTGGTGCAATGTACTAACAAGTCCCTCATATCGCGGGTCTCTAGTAATATCAAAAATAACAGAATACCAGACAGTAAGATGTTTCCTTTTATATATATATGAAAAAATTGGGATGCAGCTTTTACAATCCACGACAAGTGCAGTTCCTGACCTGTAATACAATAAGCTTTCAAAAATATCTGACAACTGAAATTCTTTAAACTCACAGAATGTGATAATTGGGAGTATCTCACACTTCAGCAAACCCCAGCCTTTTTCTGGTTGCCTCCTTTAGAGATGAATAGCAAAGGGATAAACACCATACTGTATTATTACTATGTTCATGTCAGGAAGACACAACAACATGCACTTTAGATTTAAATTGTAGAGAATACGTTTAGAGCTGCCAGACAATTAATTATGAATTACAAGAACACTTTCCTTGAAGAACCAAAGGAGCTACATTACTGATAAAGTAATACATTTAAACTCTCTACAGTTTGCAGAGTTGTTTAAGTTATTGGGTGTCGTGAACCATCATATTTCACCTTATCTTTCTTACCTGATGGCTTATTTGAGTAGATTATCCAACTTGTGACGTGTATTACTATCTAAGCTTGTGATCTTTGATTGAAGTGACTGGGATGATCATCTGCCACAAATAAAGGGTAAGCTACTTATTCTTCGCACATATTGATTTACAAAAAAGTTACGTCTTCATACATTTCTTGCTACAACTGCAGTTCTATAAGAGAGTCTGTAAACGTCCTCATAGTGTTATGTGTATTAATTAGAAAGTCAATTAACAGATGGAAAGTTAATAGAAGGATAAAACATAAGTCATCTTTAACATTCTTTAAAATCATTTGGATTGTTACTTTAACAAATGCTAATGACACTCTTAAAGTGAGGAAAAAGTATTGAGATTTACTAGTCTTTAACGAACTTAGTATAGAAAGCATTTTATATAATTTCATATCATACCGATATGATTTTGGTTCTAATTTCAATGTTGTAGTCTTATTTCTCAATTTTACTTTAGATATATTAGAATAATCTCGGAATTGAGTAAAAATAGACATTGAAATTAAAAGTAATTAAACATTTACAGTTGTTATGTTTGTTATAAAATCAATAAAGAATTAATGAGCAAAATTTATTTTTTTACCAGCTGGAGTATTCGTCTCCTGGACGTAAGCTATGAAAATTCGTGATTAATGAAAGGTTTTTTTAGGACATGAAAAGTTATAACATGTAACTGTATGTACTTGTATAATGCACAAAAACATGCAAAACACAAAATGTGAAATCGAACATTTGCATCTATCTTCACATGGAACGAATAAACCTTCATGAAGAATTTGAATATCTATCAACAGGAGGCGAAATAGTAGTAAAAAACGTAAAATTGAAAATTTTTATGTATCTCCCCATAAATTCAATGAATATTTATGCCATACTTGGTGTATATTCATCAAAATGGGTTGAAGTAATGGTGAGAAACACCAATAGAAACCGAAAAACGTAAAATTTGGATCTCGGATGGACCTAATGTACTTCCATATCAATTTCAATGAAAATCAATCTAGAGAAGACCGCGCGAAGTAGTTACATCGGCATATAACAGACAGTACTGTTATAAAGATTTAGCAGGCTTGAGATACTCAAAAATAATGGTACATAGTCTCTTGAACTGTATTAAGTATTACTAAGATCATTTCTCACTTTGATTTAGTTACCTACAAAAAATGTTAATTGATTGTACGACTTGGAGTCGTGCTGATGATTATATGTCAAAATGTTTCTAAGGCATGCTGAAACACATTCACGTGGGTTTCAGTTTGCTTTATTTAAAATCAAAAGATAACATTTATTGAAAGTGTCATATCGGAGTCATTAGTTATCAATTATGTTTTGATTTGAACAATCGACACTGAAATAATACAGTTTCCTAATATAATAAGTGAAAAATGAATTTGTTTTATTGTACAATGAATAGTGGGATTGACCCACTCAGTATAATACCCCATTGCTGAAAGGGCAAGTTTGTTTGGTGTAAATTGGATGTGAACCCTTTATATTCATATTACGAGTTGGACACTTTAACCGACTGGCCATGCCGGTACTAGCATGAAAAGAACCTGAGACACTGTTAACATGTTTCATTTTCAGTGAAAACGACAAAAAACTTTTTAAAGAGGCATGGATTAACAACTCATAGTTTGACTTCGCTAACATTTTTCTTTTTCCTTCAAAAATCACCCTAACCCTCTTTAGATTGTCTATTGAACTGTTAAATATGTGGGAATACACATTTTCTACAATTAATTTTTATTGTTTATAGAATTGTGATATGTTCTTGAAAATCAGAATGAGATACTGATAAAGAAGTGCATTATAAAACTTATATATCAAAACAGTATGTAAATTAATATTTGTATATAAAATTTATTGTGTACATCAAATGTAAAAAACAAAACAAAACACTAAGACATACATGTGACATTTAATAACACTATTCAGAAATGGCTTTAAGGTAATAGATTTATTTTTTCCAAGGAAAAACGAATCTAATCTGTTTTTGTAGAGATAGAGAACAAAACTGTTATATTTGTTAATGAAAGAAATTAATCAATACATATATTTTTTTTTTATCTCAAAGATATCTTAAATGTTTACATACAAATCACCATTTGGTTTAACTACATTTCATGAAACAGTTCAACAGATTTGTCATTAGTGCACAAGGTTTCTTAACATAAACTTCATAAACAAATGATTATTATTAAAGATGTCTACAAGATGATATGTTTTATGACATGGATGATTTAATATACCTTTGTTGTTTAGTTACTGTACTTGCAAGAAGCTGGTTAATACCCAAACAATTTAAAGAACAAAAAATTACATTCTGAAACTTAATAACTTCACAGCTGCATGGCTGCACTGTTCAAAACTTAAATATCAAAAACCACAGTGCTCAAAATTTCACATTTTCTGAAGCAAACGAATAGTTGGTTTATTTAATTTTTTATACATAGAGTAAATCACTGCATATCTAAGGTAAACACTGGCTAACTTTTTTTATCAGATTCATGTAGCTAGTGGATAAACATTCTGGGAGGTTTAACTTGATAAAGATTTTCATTCTAAAAATTATCCAAAATGACTAAATATTGCACAAAATCTGTTCTTGCTCAGAGTAACATTATCATGCGTAAATTTTACACAGCCTGGACTTTGAATGTTAAGTAAATATTAAATCATAGCAGTTCACCATCACATATCATTGAAGTTCAAATAAATTTTTGTTCAGATACTGTAACAGTTTACACACATTATCCTATAATGCAATCCATATCCCCACATTAATTGCCCCCCCCCACTTCATTAGCAGTAATTTTAAGATTCAGCACATCACACAACATTATTAAACCATCTCATCATAATTCAAATTGCTTTACTGCTTCTTTGATGGAACTACTGAATAAAACACAGTGCCAGAAAACCTATCACGTTTTATTATTTCTTAACACTTTTCAGTTTAAACATGCATTAATATAAGATTTGTTTGAGAAGTAAATTAATTTCAGGTACAAATATACCCACTAATTAAATTTTTACATTAGAAACCTTATAAATTTATGATAAACATATGTTGTTCTTCATATCAGGTCTTGACAAATAAAAGAAAAACCAATGATGCATTTAAACAGAGCTTTATAAAAGTATGTTTACCTTGATTTTCTTTTGGTATTTTTATTATGAGTTAGAAGTGAAGTAGAAAATACTTTAAAAACGAACCAAATATTTCAATTTGAAGAAAAAGTGGAATATTGAAGTATGTTTTTTTAAACGTTACTAAATTTTTGCTGAATGATATCTCTTTACAATAATGGCAACAAGTTTGAATGAGGTTAATTTTATCATATATAAAGTGAAATGATTTTTGGAATACTGAAATGTATATTACAGAATGTTTTTATAACTTGAGTATTAACTGTCTGGCGTTTCTGTAAATTACACGAATAATGTAATTTGCTATTGTTTGCTCACTAAAAAGAAGCTTTACTTTGGTGTTATCTTGATTATTAAGTCTACTATGAATAGTGTGTTATCCTAATTTGTACCTTTACTATAAATATTGTGTTGTTCTGAATAGTACCTCTACTGTGAAAAGTGCATTGTCCTGATTAGTATCTCTATTTATGTGTAGAGCTATCCCGTTTACTGCCTTTGCTAAGAATAATTTATTATCACAATTAGTATCTCTACTATAGACAGATCAATATGGGAAGTACCTCTGCTATGAATAGCGTTATCACAATTAGTACCTTCATTATAAATAGTTTGTTAAAATTAGTACCTCTACTATGATCAGTATTATCATGATTAATACTTCTGCCATGAATATTGTGCTACCATGATTATTACCTCTACTGTGAATAGTATTTATCCTAATTAGTACCTCAGTTATGAACAGTATTGTTATGCTGTTTAATAATTTAGTATGAATGATGTTTTCAGGATTAATGCCTCCATTATAAAAAGTATGCTATCGTTATTAATACCTCTACTATGAATAGTGTGTTATCCTGATGAGTACCTCTTCTATGAGTAGTGTTATCATGAATTATATTTTTAATATGAATAGTGTGTTATTTTGATTTGTACCCTTACTATGAAGAGTTCAATGAAAATAATAATCTTCCTTCAGGTTGAAGCTCAACATACTAAACACTGTTCATACACACACACACACAAAGCATGAAAAAAGTAACAAGCTTGCCAATTTAATGGTTACCAAAATACAAACTGAATGTTTGATAAACCATGGTAACAAATGCCTCTTAATAAATATGCAAGTTTCAAAGACTCGTGTATAAGAGTTCATGAGATAGATCAACGCTGCTGGCAGAGAAAATGAATTATGAACTTTCTTACATAATTTAGATAGACATTAAGAGAAAAAACACACAAAAAAACAAATATTTCTTCAGATCTATTATTTTGTTGAGTGCAGTTAATTCTTTTTATTAAATACCTCTTTCTGACATAATTAATTCTTGACTAACGTTTGATATAAGTATCTTTGTTTTCTGTATGCCTAAACATAACTTATAATACATAAGACTGAAGTTGCTCAAGGTAAGGCCATCCAGCCAGCAGAGGCCAGAATTCCAAAGGAGCATTCACACCCAAGAAGATTTAACAACAGGGAACTCAGTCTGCCACTTTATGCAAGTATTTAGTCATCTATTTTTATTTCTGCAATTTTAACAGCAATTTCACTGAAAGTTGGTCTGTCTTTTGGACTTTTGTTCCAGCAGGAAAGTAGTAAGTTTGATAACTGTTGAGGAGCTCCATCTGGTGGGTTCCACTGCAGTTCATGGTTTCTCAAAAATTGCAATACCTCTTCATCTCCCTTATTACTAAAAGGAAGCTCTGCCTGCATGAAAACTTCCCAAGTGAAAACAGCAAAAGACCAAATGTCACTCTTGGTTGACCACTCATCTTCCAGGACTGCTTCTGCTGGAGCCCATCGTAAAGGAATATTTTTGAACTGGAAATAGCTGTATTCCTGAGCATAGGTGTCCTTTGAAAGACTTGGGCTACTTATCTTTACACCCAATTTGGAAGTGATCAGACAGTTTCTTGCAGCCAAATCTTTGTGGACAAACCTGTGGTTTGCTAAGTTTTCCATTCCAAGTGCCACCTGGTGGCAAATACTTATATTTTGACAAGTAGTCAACGGTGGAGGGTTGGGACTTTTACGAGTTGTATCCTTTCGAGTTGCTAACAAAAACTGCTTCAAATCACCCTATGAAATTTAAATAAGATTTTTAAATCCAGTTATTCAACAAATAAAATACTTATTGTTCCTTATCAGTGATGAATAATCAAATTATCTACAAGTATAATTGTTTTCTTATGCAATTCCAAACAAATGCCTTTCTTTAAAAATCCACTTGTTTCATATCTAATAGTAAAATGATTTTTCAGTTTATGTTTCAGGAAATAATTTTCAGTTTTGGGCTTCAAAAATGGAATTTACCTATATTGAATATCTCTGTAATTTCTCAGAAATTAATTATTTAAAAATTTTGTATAAACTAATTATTTTTAAGAATAATTAAATCTCAAGGTTAAAAAAAGGCTTTTGTATCTTTTGGAAATAATACATGGCTGAAATGAACTTGCTATTAAATATACCTTACATTTTTATAATCAACACAAAAATTAGAAAATAGATTAAGTTTCCCTGAGAACTCTTTCAATATCTTCAAGAGTCTACTGAAATTAAAAACAAAATACTTTTGTGCATTTCAAGTGCAGAATTAAATATCTTATTAAACTTTTACACAACTTTCAAATAAAACTCACTCATTAATGATGCTTTCAAGAGACTTGTACAGATATTTTCTTGGGCAACATTGTAGCATTTGAATACACCATGAATTTATTTTCTTGTAGCATTATCATATTTCATTCCGAATTCATTCTTTGTTTTGAATATTTGGAAGTTTCACATAACACATGGTGAAGGATAGCATTAATTTGATCTTGTGTAAAGTTACTTTTGTTGTTCTAAAGTAATTTTACCACCACTAAGGGAACACATTGATTGATGGAACAATAATAATTGTCAATAACAGTGTCCTTCAAAGGTTGTTCAGATGATATCTAGAGGTTAGAGCCACACTTATGTTGTAATGAGAATGACTAGTCACAGGGACAACACTTACCACAGGTGAATGAGAGGTTTCTTTCAAACTGAGAAACCTTGGAGTTAGCAAGTCTGGAATGTTTTTGTCAAATAAAATCAATATAGTCTAAAAATTGATTTTCATTTATAGAGACTGATACAAGGTCTCATTGCGATAGATTGATAAAAGAATCAATAGTTCAATGGATTTAAAACATCCAATCAGATAATCACGTTGTGTTTGCTTTTCATGAGAATAAATATTGTACATTTTATTTTGTGTTCAGTCTTTTTATTTCATTTAAAATAGAGTCATTAATAAGAGTTTTATTATTACTCCATAATTGATATATCGACCAAATCTTCAATTATCAAGTCTATTAGGTATAACTCCAGGGTTTAATTCATTTTTTCCTAGATAAACCAAAACATACAAAAATATGAGGTTTTAATACTCGTTTATTAGAGATAAACTTCTTGAAAACTTTGTATTACTAACTTCTTATGGATTTTTTTAATGTAACTCACCCAATCACTATATTCCACAATCACGAGAAATGGTTCTATATCTCGACATAATCCTAGCAGTTTCACCACATTCTGGTGATTTAACTTGTGAAAAATATCCATTTCTCTCTTGAATTCAAAGTGATCATTTTCATCTCGAGTGTGAAGTGACTTCACCATTACCAGGGTTTCAACTTCATTTTCTTTTATTCCACGAGCCTTTGCAATAAATACATCTCCAAATTCTCCTCGTCCTAGTGAAAATAAGAATTGGTTCAGAAGATACTAGATATTTACTCTACAATTATTGTGGAAGACAAAAATACTTCCAAAGTTTCAAAGCATCTTTTTATATGTAAGCCAATAACTTTTATGGAATACATTTCAAGTTAAAAACCCAAAGCAAGCTTAATTAATGCCTCAGCTCCATGACCAATGGTTAAGAAAAGGCTCTATTGACAAAAACAGTCATTGCTTCTTTGAGCATAGATGAATTTTCAACAACGTAGATTTGTAGAAGAAATAATTTTAACCAGTCCACCATTACAATTGACAATTATGTTCTGAAAAGCATGAATCTGCATAAATGTTGACTGCAGCAGCGGCGCCAAATCAGCCAAGCCCCCTCAGTGCCCCAATATTGTCATCTACATTTATTCATAAAATATGGAAAACACAATCGTCGTTGTTGCTTAACAATTAACAAAGACATAGATCTGTAGAACTCAACCTCTTCATTAAGACGGAAGTATGTGTCATGTATCCCATAGCAACGTACTGAATGCACTAAAACTCATGCACTGTATTGTCACTCCCTGTGTAATGCCATTGTATATTGAGCTTTGACGAAGATTAGACAATCACGTTGATTACAAGTTATAACAGATCATCAGGGATTTTACTTGATAAACCAAAGGTTTCACAGGTATTTACCTATTAATTTCATTTGTCTTTTGGAATTTCTTGTTTTGGAATTTCGCACAAAGCTACTCGAGGGCTATCTGTGCTAGCCGTCCCTAATTTAGCAGTGTAAGACTAGAGGGACGGCAGCTAGTCATCACCACCCACCGTCAACTCTTGGGCTACTCTTTTACCAACGAATAATGGGATTGACCGTCACGTTATACACCCCCACGGCTGGGAGGGCGAGCATGTTTAGCGCGACGCGGGCGCGAACCCGCGACCCTCGGATTACGAGTCGCACGCCTTACGCGCTCGGCCATGCTAGGCCACCAATTAATGATATACTTATGATTAAGTAATATTTCTAAACAATTCTAGAATGAATTTTGAAATTGACATTGGGCTATTTAGAAGTGCCTAATTTAATGTAACACTTTATGATAATAAGAACAATATCACAATCACAGTGTGGCCTGTATCAATAATGTGAACTTATGAAGAAACCAGCCTTTCTGTAAAGGTCAGCTGCAATTTAGACATTTTGTTTTGGTGCCACTATGACCATTCAATATCCAGGCTGCGGGTTTGCTTTGTTGGAGCGCGCGATTTCAGTCTCGAACGTTTTAAGCATATGATCACCGAGCTGCTGACCATGGTGTACGTTCTTCATATGGCTTATGATCGGCTAAGCCCGATCGAGGTCCAGTTGCCAGTCATACGCCACACACCCCTTCCCGCTCACTTCCATTAGCTGCCCACAGTTTTACAACATGCCCTATCAAAGCTGTGTTTGTATTCCCTAATTATCCCTGTAATTTTAAATTACCACTACCCTCTAATTAAGTACTTGTACTATATTGTTAAAGATAAACACTTTCTCGAACAGTATTTCACGGATATGTTCTGGAATTCCATGTGCTATTAATATAATTTGGTAATCTCAATGCCGCAGAGCAGTTGTTCGTAATCTTGAACTATATTTAGTTGTTATTTATTCCTTATTCATGAACTGACTCAATAGTATGTATGTTATATCTTTTTCCTTAGATTTCGATGTTTAAGTTGAATATCCTTTGTAAGCCCTAATGCTAATATAAGGGGAAAAAATCCCATTCGTTTCATATAAACTAACACAACTTGGAAGCAAGAAGTGGTACTAGCAGTCAGCCGGCTCGGGGGTCACTTTGACGTTCGTACGCTCTGTATAAAAGGAAGTTATGTTTGTTTACGTGGCTCTCGCTCTCTCTGGTACTCAGCCTCACACTCAGTTTGAATTAATAAAAGGAACTTAAAATCAGAGTCTCGTTTTCAAACAAGAACACCAACACACAAGACAAGAGTCAGACATCACCCACCAAAACATAAACCAGTCATACTACACGTACGGTTGATTACGCAACACTACTTGCTACCCAAGAAGCGGCAGCAAGTAGATGGTTTTACAAACACATGTAGTGCAAGTGAGGAGGACAGTGGTGATCGTGATGGTGAGAATGCAGGCACAACTAGTGCTGAACCCCAGCCGCAAGAAGGCACCACTCACACCCAGGGTGAAAAACTATCACAAGGACCTGAGCCAGCTTCCAGATAGTGGTTTTACCTGTCCAGACTGTCCGGCCACAGAATACAAAGGCTAGTCAAGGTCATTCAAAAAGAACTGGCGTGATCAGCAATCGTGGTTGGAGTACTCTGGGACCCAAGATGCTGCATTCTGCTTTGCATGTCGTCTTTTCAGTCACACACACTTCAGCAAAACTGAGAAGTCCTTTACCCTGGAACTGGAAGAAGGCGACCACATCACTGAAGTCCCATGATAACTCTTCAGGACACAAGTTTGCCATGCAAGCTTAGGCAGAGTTTAAATTGCAGAAAAGAAAGGGTGCAAGGATCCAACATGCTCTCGATGCAAGCCATGCTAAAACTGTGGAGGAAAACAGACATTACATAAGAGCCGAAATAGATGCACTACTCTCCACTGTCTGCCAGAATGAAGCCCACAGAGGTCACAGGGAAGGTAATTAGTCAGATAACAGGGGCAATATCCTGAAACTTCTTGACATGATTTCCAGGTATGATGAAATTGTGAAGAAGAAGCTGAGTTGTCCTGGCAATGTCAAGTATACGCACCATGATATCCAAAATAAACTGCTTGACATCATAGCTGGAATGATCAGGAAGGATATCAGTAAAGAGGTCATGGAAGCTGAACATTTTGATCTAATGGTGGATGAAACAAAGGATGTGAGCAAACAAGAACAGCTGTCCATTATGGTAAGGTACCTCCACCAACAGATCCTTCACGAGTTCCTGAGCTTCAAGGCTGCTGAGGGTCTGGATGCAGATTCATTGCTCAAGAAAATCATGGAAACTCTGGCTAAATGTGGTATTAACCATAATGCCTGCATTGACCAGTGCTATGACGGAGCTGCAGTCATGTCAGGGCACATCAGTGGCGTACAGGAGGGAGGTGTCTCAGACTGTGCATGTCCACTTCTTTGCACATAGGCTCAACCTTGTGCTAGTTGATTGTGTGCACAACGTCTAGGTCGCAGGAGAGTTCTTTGTGACAATTCAAAAGCTGTACAAATTCTTCTCTACATCGGTTGTGCATGAAGAATTTCTGAAGGTGCATCAGGAAAATTTTTGCTCAGATGTCTAAAAATGATGAATTGAAAAAATTCATAGACATTTCGGTAAAAATTGCGAATTATATTAGAAATTGAAGCTTTCTCATACATCGAGAGTTTGTTGAGTTTTTTGGAGAAAAGCAGTGACTGTACTTTTGATTATCCTACTGATTTTGATGGTTAAATTGAGGAAAAGTCTTGGAACGATTTACTTCCTTATTTCTTCAAATAAAAGAGTATCTTGTTGAAAAAGTAAGATTGAAAATTTCCCTGAAATTAAAACTTTGTCATGGCAGTGTGATTTGCACATTTTGTGCGACATGATAACTCATTTGAATACGAAGCTTCTGGGAAGAGGTAAAATAATAAGCGAACAATCACAGTCTATTCATGAATTTAAATTAAAGCTGAACCTTCTTGTAGGACAATTACAAAATGATTTGACAAATTTTGCAAAGATGAATAGTTTTCTAGTAAATAATAAGGGCTATGATTTATCTTATGCTAATGATAAACTGGATCAAAAATCTATCTCAAAAAGTTTAATCATGTTTCTCCAAATTTAAAAATTTGAAATTCATATTTGAATTTTTGCATGATCCATTTTAATTTGACTTGGGATATTTCAGTAAAGAAATTACATCTTTTTTGTCTTTGGATAAGTGTGGATTTGAAGACGAGATGCTTACCCTGCAAAGTGTAGAACACATAAAAGGTAAACAAAAATGTTCTATCAGAGAGATGTGTCTCACTATTATGATAAATGAAAGTCTTCCAAATCTAAAGATAGCGATTTCAAAATTATTTTCCATGTTTGGATCCACGTGGATGTGTGAATAAACACTTTCTACGCTAGATGTTCTCAAGTTTAGATACAGATCTCGGCTTACTGACATAAATTTCGAGGCAGAGCTAAGACGTTCATTATGCAGAGATATTAAGCCAAATTACACGAAACTTGTTGATGAAAATTTCCATAATTTTCACATTGAAGATTAGTTGAAATGCAATTATTTTGATTAAACTAAGATTTTTCAATTTTTATTTTAATAGTGTGGCCAATGTTGTTTTCATTAGCCACAGTTGTGGTCACTATGAATAATAAGTTGCCTACCCCTGTTGTAGGAGGTCTTTCATATAGCCACATTATAAGTAATTTTGGAATAGAAGCATTAGTTTGGATCTCATAGAGAAACTTTAATCATGTACATGATGAATAGTGGAGTGCTAACTATCCCTCCGTGTGCGACAACTGCTTCTATACTATAATAATACGAGAATGTGCTAGTTTTTCTGTCATCTAGAAAGCTGGAAAGTCATCTTGCGGTAATTTCGCTTGAGAGATTTGGAATTTTAACCCATTTTGCCAAACACTGTCAAAGGCTCTCTCAACATTGAGAAAGGCAGCGAAAGTGCATTCATTTCAGTTAAAGTCATTTGTTACGGTTTCTGAGAGTTGTACTAAGTGGTCTTTTGCTTATTGTTTGGAAACAGTTCGAAGTACTGGTATTGAGCCTGTGTCTGATCTGCGTTCGGTAGTGTTGTTCACGATCTAGAATGGTCAGGTATTATCTAAATCTTTTCCTTCTTCCTTTACGGTTTCTATTTTCACTGGTAAATGCTATATGATCACTTCACGAAATCAAGATTCAAACACTAAGTAAAATAAAATAATTCTATTACCATCTTCATGGCCATATTCATGATTGTTAAACTTTTAGCATTTAGTACTTCTTTGTCCTTTCATTTGATTGTCTAATAACACTTTACAAACAGTTCATTGGTTAGTTATCTTTTTTTTCACTAGATCAATTTATAAGACACATGTTCCACGCAAATGTCCCTTATGAACATTTTTGATATAATCTAAGGGATATTGTAAGATTTATTTGTAAATGACTTATTTATAATGCTTTGAAATAATAATATTCATCTCCCCGCAAAGTTCCACATTTTTTTGCCGTTTGAGTTTGAAATAATGAAATTTACAAATGGAAAGTTATATTTAAAGCCTATAAAATTAACTCCACACTGAGAAAGCTAAAAACAAAACGCTGATATTATTTAAGTTAAATTTCCAAATAAACTTAGAATAATTTCAATTCCATAAGTACTCAACCCCTTTGCTACGGCAGCCTTAAATCAGTCCAGTTGTAAAAGCTTAGTTCGAAAGGTTTCAAAATTAGTGCATGATTGTGTATAATCATAGTGGTTTTCCTTAACCAGAGTTAATGCATCTTTTCAACTCACAACTCACATAGTAATATGATAAACCAACCCTGAAGACCAGGGAGCTTTTCAAACATGACAGGTATAAAGTAGTAGAGAAGCACAAATCAAGATACAGTTATAAGAAACTTTTAAAATAGCTGATTATCACTTTGAGTATGAAGAAGTGGGATGCGTTTCATAGTACCCAGTAACTATCCAGATCAGGCGACCCTTCCAGACTAAGCAACTGGGCAAGCAGGAAACTGTTGGCTTCACAGTGGTATCCTTTTATTCAAAGACTTTGAAAGATATGCAAAGTTCCATGTCTTCAATGGGAGTCAGTATTCATACACTGACAATATCTCAGTCCTTACATAAAGCTGTTCTGTGTGGGCGAGTGGCAAGAAAGGAGTCATTACTGAAAAAGAATCATCTTGAATTTCACACAGAGTTTACGACAAAGCATATTAATGATACTACAGACATGTAGCAGAAGGTTTCGTAGTCAGATGAGACAAAAATAGATCTTTTTTGGTCTAAAGCGTCACATCTGGCACACGTCTAACACAGCACATCACTTTGCCAACATCATTCTAATTATTAAACATGGTGTTGGCAGCATCATGTTATGAGAATACTTCTCATAAGCACGGACTGGGAAGCTTCTCAGGATTGAAGGGAAAATGAAAAGTACAAATTACAAACCAAACACAGAGATAAACCTGCTTGAGTCATCCATGAATCTAGAACTGGGTAGAAAATTCACATTTCAGCAGTACAATGACCCAAAAGACAAGGGCAAAGCCAGACTTGAGTTGTTTCAAAGAAATTTTTCAGGAAGAATGGGCAAACATTACACCATCATGTTGTGCCAAGCTAGTAGAGACCTATCTGAAAAAAAGAGACAGCAGTAGCTGCCACCAAAGGCCCTTCCACCAAGTTCTGACTAAGTGTGCTGAATACTTATGCAATTTGCAAATTTAAATTTGTATATTTTCTCTGCAAGTTTTGCTAACATTCAACCACCTTCATACATAACAGTGAAGTTTGATCATTAGGGTTTTGAACAAAAATAAGTTCAAAAACAAATGTTTTCATTATTGGTAATTCATCAAGATGTGATATTATTGATATGGGGGTGAATATTTTCCCAGGGCACTGTATATGAACTATGTAAGTAATTATAAGGGTAAGATGTTTCTTAGCTATTTCAATGAACAGAGTAATGTTGTATTATTGATTTTGAGGGGTTTAATATTCTTTGATAACATCCATAAGCCCCCATTGGCTTAGTGAGAAATCTGCAGACTCACACCAATAGAAGCTAGTTTTCGATAATTGTGGTATAGCACAGATAACCCATTGTGTAACTTAATTTCAGACAAACAAACATAAATCGATAAATATGAATTTGGCTGCTTCTATTCTAGGGCTGTTTTTTTATATTTGTAGGTAATGTTTCTGTTATGTCTGAGTGCAGGATATTGATCGAACATTCATTTGATTTTTAATCATATTACAGTGCTATTCAGTGGTACTTTTCAATTGTGACTGTGTTTGTTTATTTGAATGAGATATTTGTTTATTGTATTTGTGAGCGTGCAGCTACTTCGAGTACCTAAAACTGTCGACTTTGTTACTGGTATCAACAGCACTGTGGTTGATTTTTATGCGTGATTTATTTGTATATTTGTTTCTGTGGTTCTGATGTTATTGTGAATTTTGTAAATTCTTGTTTTGAAATCCTTGGACATTCCTTGCAGTTTGTGGCGTTTTGCTACCTACAATACAGAGGATTTTCATGTTCTTCAGGACAAAATATTCTGGTGGCCTCCACCACAGCCTACACATCGCGGGAAACACTTACAGGCTTCTGCATCGTGCTTGTGAAATAAGGTCTTGTCATGGTTGGTGTTCAATAATGTTGTACACAACCTGGAAGGGTCAGGTACTATTTAGAACCCTTTTTCCCTAGGCATCGGGGCTGAGGCTTTGAAGAGCTGGGAAGTCAGGTTCTAGTTGACCTCTTCCTCCTGACATGGGGTCTGAATTGCCTTAGAACTACTGATTAGATCGCGCGCCACAGAAGGTGCTTTATTTTATAAATGCCTAAACAGCTTTCCTCATATGATTTGAATTGTTGAAATATAGATTATTGTACACAATACATGGACATATATAAATAACTGTATTGAAAACATATTGACACGAGACTCTGGGGCGCAGCAGTATGTCTGCAGACTATACTTCTAGAAACCGGGTTTCGATATTCGTGGTGGGCAGAGCACAGATAGCCCATTGTGAAGCCTTGTGCTTAATCACAAATTAACCGACTGTTTTGCGCTTATTAGTTTCCTCGTGAGATTGTTTTGAAATTTAAAATATTATGACACATTAATTACAGACTCTTTAATAAGCATTCAGTTTGTAATGTGAGGATTTGTTAAGCATTCTACTAGCTAACGTGCGTGTAAATTGGTTATCTATATACAAAGTATTGATGATCTAGTAATATTGCAACTATAATACAATACAGAGCTAGAGATATAACTTTAAGCCCTATTAATGCTTGTGAGGTTTGACAAATAACAGCATATTTTTGCCACTGAGTCACTAGTAAAATTGCCAGACGTTACCAATCCGTTTATCGTATTATAACAATTGTAAAATAGCAAAAACTCAAATACTAAAACATTACTACAGCTAGTCTTCTCACCTAAAACCATGATAGTCTGAAGGTCATGGCGAGGAAACAGTAGTCTGTCATATGAAGTCCTACTTCGCTTGGAATGGTGTGAATGAGAACTGGAACTGTACGAATGGCCCTCTACATCACTTTTAGTTGATCTATCGTGTTTACGATCTTTCTTAATAGATCCATTTTTCTCTTTCAGGTCTGAGTTTTGTACAACTATCCCATTTTCAGATTTGATCACTATAAAAAGAAGAGAAAAACCATTACGCTCCAGTAATTTGTGCAACAAAATTTTTATTTGTGTAATATTTTAACAGTTAAATGTGTATTAACAATTGACCACATTTTTACTTGTTTAAGTGTTTATTAGAAACACAGATTTATAGCAATTGGATATGACAGTTCTTTGTTTGTTTTTCTGAATTTCATGCAAAGCTGTACGAAGGCTATCTGCGCTAGCCGTCCGTAATTTAGCAGAGTAAGATTAAGTTACTCATCACCACCTGCTGAAAACTCTTAGCTTACTCTTTTACCAACGAATAGTGGGATTTACCGACACATTATAACGACTCCACGGCTGAAAGGACGAGAATGTTAGATATGATGGTACAGCTCTTTTATGAAAATTCACCTTTGATGACATTATATACAATTTTACATCTGAACACAAGTTCTTAATGGCTATCAGTACAATATAATTTTATAACAAACAGAAACATAGCCAAAGGGGCCCTAGTTCCTTGAAAAATCTTGGAATATTGATTACATATTTTTCAGCTTTTATATGCAATAAATACTTTTTGTATTATTTAGTAAAAAATGAAACTTGTGTAAATTGTTACATTTGGTTTTTAGTAATGACCATTTTATTGAAATTAAGATCAATTTCAGTTGTTTTTTTTAATTTACTGCCGCTCCCTTAAAATTTTATGCGTATGAAAAGCCTGGTTACGTCACTGGTGGGCCTGGCATGGCCAAGCATGTTAAGGCGTGCGACTCGTAATCTGAGCGTTGCGGGTTCGCATCCCGGTCGCGCCAAACATGCTCGCCCTTTCAGCCGTGGGGGCGTTATAACGTGACGGTCAATCTCATTATTCGTTGGGAAAAGAGTAGCCCAAGGATTGGCGGTGGGTGGTGATGACGAGTTGCCTTCCCTGTAGTCTTACATTGCTAAATTAGGGACGGCTAACACAGATAGCCCTCGAGTAGCTTTGTGCGAAATTCAAAAAACAAACAAATACGCCACTGATAACAAAGGAATTTTCAGGTTAAGTTGAAAGTTAAAACTAATTCAGTTAGAACTTTTCATATTATTTTAAACTTTATTTTTCATATTTTAATCTATACATCTGTTTCTTAGAAAGAGTTCATTATGGTCACGATGTACTATATACAAAAAATTAAGGCCTCCGTAGAATGGAGTAACTTTCGACAATAGATAGAAACAATGGAACCACGTATACACGAGACTCAAAGAAGCAATAAGTTACTGAGTGAAGTGCGGTTCAGCGTTAATAGTGGGAGTTATCGTTTCTATTAGGAAAGATATTCTGTAAGTTAAAGTTTATTTATAGGTTAGGCGTAGATACCATTAGTAACACAATTTGTAACGAAACGTTGTTTGTGAACTTTGTTCAACAACCTGGGTCAAAATAAACGTGGTTATACAAGCTGCTTATTAAAAATAATAATAATTTTTTGTGTGAATATCAATTTTCTTAGCTGCTTATGTATTTTTAATGCAATTTTTAGTTTACTGAAATAACATGAGAAGCACATTATACACCTATCAATTTAAATACGATTATTCAGTCTATTAAACTGCTTTTCTCTAACAAAAATATAATACCTTCGTTTGTTGTCTGAGCAAGAAGTAAAGCCTTTTGTTTTGCACGTCTCAGTCGACACCAGATCATTAAGCCCATAACAAGCACCATATAGATTGCTGCAGCACCAAGAGTTATTGTAACTGTTTTGGTCATAGTGTTCTCATTCAATCCAGCACCAATCTGGTTAGGGTTGTAATTTTCTCCACCTAAAGAAAGAAGGCATTTAACTAAATAAAATATCATTATCAATTTATTAATTCTGAAATGTGTACACACATAAAAACAATCATTGAGGCTTACAAGGTATACAGACCATTCACTGATTTGTTGTAGAATACAATTTCATCTTGAAATTATAGTTTACCTAGATGGACTATAGTACGTTTAATTTTTGGATTTTTATGATGACAGTAAGTGGACTTTACAACAAAAAACAATGTTACTTTAATAAGTCTAACATATAATATACATACAGTTATATTCATAGTTATTGAAAACTTACTTTCAACAAACAGTTTGACTTCCGTTCTGCGGAAGCCCCCACTATTTCCAGCAGTACACCCATATTTCCCTATATCATCCATGTGAGCTTCACTGATATAGAGAGTTCCATTGGGCAGAACTTGAAACCGTTTTTTGTCAAAGCCATTAAGTACATTGTCCTTGTCCCACTGGATGCTAGGTTGCGGATCACCTGTGGCTTTACAGTGAAGCATGATGGGATATCCTTCATAAGCAATGGTTTCTGCTGGCCTTACGGTAAAAGTTGGCAGAACTAAAGATACAGTATGAGAAATAAAAAACTAACAAAAACAGTGATATACTTGTGCTGAAAAGTGTTTAAAACAACAGGAATGTATTTTTCATTAGTTGCAATTCATCTTTAAGATGTGTCATCGTATTTGAGATGTATTGTTTTTCATACTGTAGTCACAATTTTCACGAATACTGTTTTTACTTCTACAATATAACATTCTACAATAATACAGCCTACTGTTTGAAGAGAAGCACCTAAAGTATTGTTGAAAAATGTTTTCTAACGAGAAAAACAAAGACTTGAGAATTAGCGAAAGAAATATTACAGTATTGTCGAGTGGAATAGAAATACTATATATATTTTTTCATTTAATAAATGTCGCAACTTCACTGTTATAGGTCATACAGTGCGTTCTGAGGTATGTGATCATAAACATGTCCACCTCTGTTTAACGTAGGTGCTAAATAGTATATCAAACATGTTTAGATGGGCATCTGTATATCTAAATATACTGACAATGTGAGCTTAAAACTCAAGAAAACGGTTATTTTATTGTTTATACATATAGATATACATTTCTGTAAATCAGTTTAGTGATAACATATACATAAATCAATCTATTTCAAGCCTTGCTCAAACAAATTACGTTTCCTAATTTTCATTTTAAAAATGTCATTCAGCATAATTTCCACTTACCGATAACTTCAACATGTATAGTAGTATTAATGAAGGCCTGAGTGCTGGTTGCAAAACAAGTGTAGTTTCCTGCATCAGTCTGTTGAACACCATTAAAATACAGGGTTCCGTTTTCATCTTTAATATGTGGTGGCCACTCAAAATATTTGCTCCCCTCCTTTGTCCACTTTACTGTGGGTGGAACAGCTCCTCGTGCTTTACAGTATATCTTGGCATTAGACCCAAGTTCTAAGTTTCTACTGACTGGAGGAGGTGCAAACTTCAGCTTTTCTAGGTGTGGAATTAAAACCGATGATATTTATTTGAAGTTAGCTGTTAACTTTTTAGTGCAACAATAATTGCTATTCTTCATTTGGTTTCAACCCTAATAAAGATATTAAACTTGACGTGATACCATTTTCATGAGCATAACTGCATCACTAGATTTATGTTAACTGTTTAGGATGACTTATTGTATTATCCATACATGGTAAGAATTTAATGAGAGAAAAAGAGTTTGGTTTGTTTGTTTGTTCTGAATTTCGCGCAAAGCTACACGAAGGCCATTTGCGCTAGCAGTCCCTAATTTAGCAGTGTAAGACCAGAGGGAAGGCAGCTAGTCATCACTACCAACCGCCAACTCATGGGCTACTTTTTTACCAACGAATAGTGGAATTGACCAAAAAAATTATAACGCCCCCACGGTTGAAAGGGTGAGCATGTTTGGTGTAAAGGGGATTTGAACCCGCGACTCTCAGATTACTAGTCAAGTGCCTTAACCACCTGGCCATGCCAGGCCTAAGGAGGGAAAAAAAAGGTAGGTTAGTGTGCTGCACATGTCTTATATGCTTTCAAGTAAAACTGAACAAATAAATATAAAAATAATTAATATTTTAATGGAAAGTGTGGACCATTGGTTATTTGTAGAATTGTATAAGAAGTATTATCCGAAACAAAATAATGCAATAGAAAATACACATGCAAGCAATGCAATACTAGTTGGACGGATGTTTTAAACAATTTTTAAACCCTGCTTTGGTTGACATTATGATTCATATAGTAAAATGAAGCAGTCTAAATTAAGTAGGGTTTGAAAGTCGTTTTAAAAATATATCCAACTAGTATTACTTTGCTTGGTTGTGTGTTTCTTTATTGCAAGATTTATTTTGCTTGGAATACTTTTTACAGCAATTCTACGAATAAGCAACGAGATCCCTCTTTCCCATTATTTTTTCTATTTATTTAAATATGATTATCTTCTAAAATCAGAAGCCTGTCACGTGAAACGGGTTAGCAAGTACGGTTGTCAGTCTTATGTCTAAATAAAATTAAATATTAAATGACATCACGAAAACGATACCTTAAGAAAGGTATAATTTTAGCCGTTAGGTATTATTTCAGTGACATATTGCTTTTATACACTCCAACTAAATGTATTTTAACATTTAGCTCCCCCTGCTGTAAAACTGGGGACTTACACCGCTAGAAACCGGGTTTCTATACCCGTGGTGGGCAGAGCACAGGTAGCCCAGTGTGTAGCTTTGCGTTTAATTTCAAATAATCAATCAATCAAAACTCTTAACATTGATCTTTTCTATGAGTCCTCTTTGAATACACTCGAAACGTAATTAACTTTAAATTTGTGTACAAAGCAGCGATATAAAGAAGCGTAATTCAACTTAATATAGTCGATTAGTCTTATATACGATACCTTCTGAGACTTCTTTAGTATCAGGTGTTTCTTTTTATTTACATAAAGGGAGCGACAGTTATTAGAACGGTCTATATTAATACTATTAACATACGTCTTAGTTTCTTCCCTAGTAATGATAAGAAGCGTCATAACATTTTACTATTGCCTGTCTATCAAATGACTGTAGTCAGCCGTATTCAGGTAGTCCTTATAAATTTTTGTACAACATGATACTGGATCTCTTTTTAATACCTGTGGCTGTCTAGTATAAACGTGTTTTGCTGTCTAGTATGAACGTTTTTTGATCCTGTTTTCTACCCCCGCTGTCAGCTGCGGACTTAAAGTTGCTGTGCAGGTAACATTTACCATTGTTTTTTTTTATATTATAAGTACACTTTTATTCTTTGATATTCTTCTGCTATTTCTGTACAAAAATATTTTCTATGTCGCTTTTCTAAATACTTCATTGGCTACCGTGCTTTCGTTGTGAAACCAAGCGTTCATGATTGGCTTTCTGTTATAAAAAAAATAAATAAAAAATAAAATCCACATTTTAGAGTAGCGGATGCATTATAAAAGTGATACATAAATCTCACCGTTTCATTAGACAAAATAACTTGAGTATGTGGTAAGTATTCTAACTTAATGCATTCCCTCTAGTCTGTTAGTTCAAAATTTGAGACAGCTACGTTCATATAGCCCTAAAACACATTTCAAAGACCAAAACATATATTGTGACAAATACAGAAAAACACTTCCTACATAAATAGCAAAACATTTTCCATTAAATCTGCCGAAAATTATAAGCGGAAAATCCTAATATGTTAACATAGTTTAAACAATGTTTCCTCTCGTGTTTCTTTATATAAACTGCTTTAATCATCACTTTTCTGCCTCGCACCTTTTTAAATATCAATTGTCGTCTGTACTCTTGTCTCACATGTGGACATGGTATTGGTCGAACTGTAGGCCGACATTTGCCAAATGAAACTATTACCAAAACTGAATAATTTGTGAGCGGGTTGTTGTTTTCGATGCACAGTATCAACTAGATTGCTGCGCATACTGGCAGTTTTGAGAAACATTGGACTCTTATACATCCTACAATAAAGCTAGATAAAAGAGACAGATGAAAAAATAAACAACGATCAATATGTAACACATTCTATCTTAACCCACTTTACCCAATCAGTAACAACTGTATTTCCAAGTAAATTAGTCATACCTTTGACAATAAATGGGGCATTTGATGACAGAATGGAAGGAAATCCTTTAGTTTTTACTTCACACTGGTACATTCCGGAGTCACCAGGCTGAATACCGTGGATGAACAAAGTTCCATTGTCCGGATGAACAACAAAGCGAGAACGGGACGTCTCAACCCTTTTGCCGTCCTTGAGCCAGTGGACAGAAGTGATGGGGTATGGACTCCCGAGGTATTCACAGAACAGCTTCGCTGTTTTGCCTTCATCTGCCTGGACTCTTTTGGGGTGAGACTGGATTATGGGTTGAACTGCATAAATCAAATGAAAAATATGATCATCAACTACGTTAATCGTGCTTTAATTCTCGTGATGCATACAATATAATCTTTGTATTGCTATACTATGATGAGGAACCCAATTTTGGACTATAAAAAGTTTGGAAATGGATTAAATGGATAACGAAAAACTTTATTACACAGTAGCAAATGTACAATGTGTATACAAGGTTTTGCCATCATCATTTTTAGGTAGTTAGCTAGCAACTGAGATATGTATATATACACCCACATACTTCGTACGAAGCAAAGAAGTGATATGACTGAAGATTGCTTAATAGCTTAACAATTATATATATTATTAAGTTCAGTGTGAATATATAGCTAAAAGTTACATTTCTGAATTTATTTTATACTATGGACAACAGTCTTTATATTACTAGCAACTAAGCCCCCTGCTAGTACAGCGATATGTCTGCGGACTTACAACGCTAAAATCAGGGGTTTGATACCTCTCGGTAGGCTCAGCAGATAGCCCGACGTGGCTTTGCTATAAGAAAAACACATACTAGCAACTGACGTGAGCTTTGTTTTTGTTTTGTAGTCTGTCTTTGGATGTATCCAAACACTGCATGTACAAATTACACATTGTTGTATAACATTTGTCACAGAAAAGCTATATAACAAAATAATGTAAACATTCAGTTATATAGTTATGTTAAATAGTTTGAATACGAAACCTTTTAAGACAAGACTATAAATATAGGAATTGTGTTGTGTCAGGTGCTCGCAAAAGTATTCCTACGTCTTAGAGATAAGAATTCGATAAAAAAAAATACCACGGCGGTAATCGGAACATCGAAGAACAGAGAGGAGTACTTGATTTAAAAATAGTTAAAAATAACGTTTTGAAAGCTATCAAAACAAAACTGAAAAAAAACCAACAAATCATCGACGACTGGAAATGAACGTGAATAACCTGAAAGTTAACACACATGTAACGATCCTGATTTCCTTGTTGGCGATAACATGAGATCTGTGATACAACTTTTTCTTGTCAATGTGACTCTAACATGTAGAAACTTATTTCAGAAAATATCCCTGCAACAGAAAGTGAATTTACCTGTAATTATCCTTGCATTATATATATATATATATATATATTCCCCCTATTCCTTTTTCTTTGTTAATATGTAATTAACAGACAAGGAATTTTCTTATTCCTATCCTCAATAATAGATAATTACAGGAAAGAAGGATATTGGATTTTTCTGTTCACAATGAATATCCGAAAAATGAAATAATTATCATAGAACCAAATAACCCATTTCCGGAACAAGACCAATAGTAAATAAAGTGTTATCATGAACTTGTATACATCATCACAACTAAGTTAGGATTAACACTATCAATCATTGAACTGTTCATACTGGAGTGGTGCGACTTTTCGCTATCAGAGATAAATTCTGCATAACAGAAAAAACTTGATGCAAAAGGCACAAAATAATGAGGGTTCTAGAATGCATACTGTCGTATATAAACAATGAAGGTAGCAGGAAACAGTTGTCAATGGGCTAGAGCACGAAAAAACTTTTTGAGGCAAATTAATGAAGAACTGGTGAAATTAATTTTTATTTTGGTTAGAAATGTCACAAACACAACACAAAACTGTTCGAAGGTTAAATAACTGATGTTCAAATCACTGTATACCAAAATAACAGTCCTAAGGAAGTTTGGTTTGTTTTGAATTTCGCGCAAAGCTGCACGAAGGCTATCTGCGCTCTCCGTTCCCCATTTAGCAGTGTAAGACTAGAGGAAAGGCAGCTAGTCATCACCACCTACCGATGACTCTTGGGCTACTCTTTTACCAACGAATAGTGGGTTTAACCGTTATATTATAACGCCCCACGGCTGAAAGGGCGAGCATGTTTGGTGCGACAGAGATTCGAACCCGCGACCCTCAGATTACGGGTCGAGTGTTTTAATCACCTGGCTATGCCGAGCCCTTAAGGAAGTAAAAACAGTCGAGAACTTTCTTTATTTTCATAAAATCAACTTCCAGAACGCTACAAACATTAAAGCTGAAGTTTTAAAGCTTAATGATAATAATAATAATAATGAACACTTTTCTTCATGGCAAATGATATGTTGCGACCCTGAGCGAAACATTATTTTGTACTGAAAAGTATTGAATATAAGAAGCCATCTTGAATATTGTATACAATGAGGTATTACATAAATTAATGCTATTTCGTTTTACGTTGGTTTCGGAAATTGGCACATTTTTAGTTAAAACATTAACTAGGGTATGTTGTCATTACCTAGGTGTAAACCAGAAGCTGAATTTTATATGTTGAATTAACTAATTTCCTGATCGATGTGAAATCATGCCATATCGTGAAAGTTTGTACTAAAATCATTTCGACAAGTAAGAAGAATTAATAAGTAGAAACAATTCGTTAATTGAAAAAGCTGGAAAAAATTCGTTGTTTGCGATGTTAGTCGTCGTTTTGATAAAGTCCTTGATGCAAATCTCGTGAGAATCACACAGACATCCTCTTCAAAATGCATCAGAGATGTTATGTTTTAAAACCGGCTTAATGGAGATGTCGTTCTTATTAAAGTATGGGAATATTTAACTCAGAATCATTGAAGTTATGTATCTACACCAGTTTAACGACGCTGCCAGTCTCACCCATATATGGAAACAATAAGCCCAAGTTTGAAGGGGAACGTGTAATTTTTATACAATTTCAAATAATTAGAAGAAAAAAACCCGCGTGGCCAGGTGGTCAGGCACTCTACTTGTAATTTGTGGGTCGCGGGTTCGCAACCCTGTCGCGCTAAACATGATCGCCATTTTAGCTGTGGGGCGTTATAATGTTACGGTCAATATCACTTTTCGTTGGTAAAAGAGTAGCCCACGAGTTGGCGGTGGGTGACGATGACTAGCTAGTCCCTCTAGTCTTACACTGCTAATTTAGGTACGGCTAGCGCAGATAACTCTCGTGTAGCTTTGCGCGAAATTCAAAACTAACCAGTGATTACTAAAAGTATACAATCTAAATAAAACTGATGCAGAAAGACTTGTATTTTGTCATGTGTTTTTTGTTTTTCTTATAGTACCGCGATTACAAGTATTTGAAAATCTGTCATTAGACTTTTATTATTTTCACAATGAAATTTAACAAATTAGCATTACTAGAAAGCAGCGTTATGAGTTCTAATTACCATGTGAGACGACGAAGGAATTATCCGTACTGCTAGGCACTTCTACATTAAGATTTGCCACATGGGATTAACAAACTTAATCCAGAATTTCAAATTGCTATTTTTAACACACTTAGGCTTACTAGATTTACATTATTTGAAACCGAAAAATGTATCCGATTAATTGAGCCATCCTGAAGTTTCGCGCGAAATTCCAAAAACAAACAAAGAAAAAAGAAACAAATTCGACCCCAGTGATTAGAAAAGTTGAAGTTTGTCTATTCATTTAAATTAGGTCATGGGCTTTAACAAGGTTAATTGTACTGCACGCTCGGTTTCACTTAGAGCAGTGGTTCCCAACCTTTATGCCCAGCACCCCTTAAAACTTTTTAATATGTTCTCGCTTATATAAGAAATGTAAATTTCTTATAATAAAGGTGAAGGTGGCCAAAACAAATGTTATCTCGCACCCCTGGTTAGGAACCACTAACTTAGAGCCTCAACTCTAAGCTACTTGTGCCGCCAACCGCGAAAAGTAATTGTTGAACATTTCAGTCACATGAAGAGCAGCTCAGCAATGACATACGGTTAAGCTACATTTTTATTCTTTAAATTACGTTACGTTTAGAAATGTCAATGAAAGCGTAATTAATTCATAAAAATTTAGCATAAAAATTCTACTTCTAGATGAATAAATAAACATTTAAACTAGATTACAACACTCAAACACTTAAACTGGATGAATAAATGAACATTTAAACTAGGTTACAACACTCAAACACTTAAACTGGATGAATAAATGAATATTGAAACCAGATTACAACAACGAATACTTAAATTAGATCCTAATAATGTGCATTTAATGAATTTACCTGAAACATACAGGTCAACACTGTATCGCTTTTGGCCTGCTATATTCTCTGCCGTACAAGTGTAAAATCCTGAGTCAGACACTGCAACAGCATGAATTATTAACCGGGTTCCGTCCACTCTGACATGCCCTGCATCACTAATTACCTTTCCATCTGGGCCTTCCCACCAGATTCGGGGCTTTGGATGACCGGGTGGATGTTTACATGCGATTTCAAACATCCCATTTTGAGGAACCACAGTCTTCTCACCTGACTTCACAGGTGGTTCAAAGGAATCCTCTTTGATATCATGTAGGACTAAAATAAATTTATCATATTAGTTACCTTATAACGATATTAAAGTATGGTTTAAACTTTGTTACTTCCATAAAAATCCAAGTTTTAATCGCGCACAGTGTCTCAGAATAACTCTGAAATTTTCAAGTACACATATATAATTCATAGCTCCATCATCTCTTGACCATTTAAGATCTAATTACACTTTTGGATTCAGAAAGTCAAGCCCCTTCGAAAATGATATGTTTGATCACACTCAACTCTCATAGATTAATTTCATCTATTCGTATCTAAATTAATTTCAATTTGAGGTCAGGATGGTAGAGATCTCGATGAAAAATAAAAGTGAACCGGGTATTTGTGATACACACGCTTGATATTGCTGGTGCACAAAAACGTAGATAATAAATAAATGGGGGGAGGTCTCACGGACTATTCACTTTAATCATTCCTAACTGAATTTCAATTGCCCATAGAAACGTTTAGCTCATAGCTCCATCTCTCGACTGATTTGAGATTCAATTACAATTCTGGACTCATGAGTTCAAACCATTTCTATTTATTATTTTACTGCGCCCAAAGTCTCAGAGATTAATTTACTCTAATATTCCCTAAACGAACTTAAATTTCAGGGTAGACTTGTAGAGATCATGATGAGCAATAAAACTGAATTGGTACACGCACAACCTACGCTTGGTATTACTGGCGCACAAACACATAGCTGATAAAAAGGAAAAATGGTTTCATAGTATAATCTACTCAAATTCTGCTTAAAATAATTTCACGCATCGTGGTTCTTGAAGATTCCCTCTTGTTTTATATTTATTATAAATTTAACGACTTATTGCTTTACTTATAAGCTAGCAGCTTTTACTTAAACTAATATTCTAAGTTTACAAATGGACTGATCTTGTTACTACATGAAAAATTGAGTCTTAATAAACACAAAATAATTCACCTAATGTCAGTGGCTTCAGGCCACATACTCCTCCATAAATTCTTTGAACTCTGTTTGAGAATTTGAATTGTTTTTTTCATGTGTTCAGTATCTTATTGTTTTTACAGTGAATGAACTTTTGTGCAGTCAAGTTTAAACGCCGCTCAAATTGACTCCAATAACGTAGTTATAATGTACGCTTTAAGAGCCATTATTTTAATCATGGGAACAAATGTAACTACACAAACTTTGAGGATAGCTCCACAATACGTTTATTTAATGACTCTTTGTTATGAAGAAGGCAATTTCAATGTCACTGTCTTTTTTATATATATAATAAATCGTTTGTAGGGAAAATGGACAAGTTATTAAATTTATAAGACGCGCCATTTGTTGTTTGTTTTCCGTTTGGACATTTAGCGTTAATTTTCAAATTATACCTCGCCTGAGAAACAGCTCACAAGCCCATGTTATATAAATAAATTAAAATAACAATAAAGTATATTTTGTAAAGTTGCTCCCAGTCAGAAGAAAAAAAAACTGTTGAATTTAATACCGTGACTTTAATATAGGTGACTTCGAAAGTGACATTTAAAAAGGTAAAATACAATTTCAACTCCTAGACACAACACCTTAATGTAGTAAACAAAACCAACTTTCTTTGTTAGATATGTCAGTGAAAATGGGGAAGTAGTTAAATATTTACTAGATATGGTAGAGTGCTCTGTATTTAAACTAGAAAATGTATGCACAAGTAACTGATATATCAACATTACAACAATACACATTATTAAGTATTTTGGGACACTTATCTCCAATGATTTGGGTGTTTGATGGTCGTGCTTAAAATAACAGCTATATTAATTAAAGTGAGGATACGTTTACTATTATATGATTGGAGACACAGTTAACAATTAATCTGTTAGCACAACATCATTTTAATTGTTACATACATGCTACTTTAAGGTGAGCCACATAGGTCTGTTGAGGGACATCTTTAGAAATGCTTGTTCCAACACAGCGATAAATTCCTTCATCGGCATCTCTCACTCTAGATACCACCAGGGACCCATTGGGGTATACAATAAACCTGTAACAAAGTAATCAACAGTTACCAACGATCAACTTTCACTAAATATTGTCTAAGACACATAACGTAGCTAAAACTAATACACGGGCTGTTTATTCTATACGTTCTTTTTTGTTCTTTTCGCGTGCGAGCTTTCGGCCCTCTTACTTTCATCAGGCAATAATGCGCAGAACAAAATAGAGGACAATGTGTGGATAATTCTACACATGCGCTAAATATTGCTAGTTTTAGCTTTAAAAGTGGTACACTGTTAAACCGTTCCGTCTGTAAAAGTGATTTTGTCTTGAGAACATAGATATTAAGAAATAAACCAATATTTAATATTTTCTATAATACTTCTATTTGCTGAGATAACTCGTTATATTCCATGTTAAATTAATCTCTTACTGCACAGTATTAAGAGGTTAGAATGTATGCCTTTATTTCCATGAGTATGCTGTGAATGAGTTTTGATTCTTATTGTAAGATAGGAAATAAACATTGAGTTGTATTCATAGTTTAGTTTTAGTTCAAGCAACTTCACCACAGCAACAATTTATACGACATTAACCTAACAATTAAGAACTATCTGCATTGTGAAATAAATTCAATTGGCTAAAGTTGACAAAAGAAATTGTATAAATTCTAATGGTGATATATATACATATATAGTACATTGTTCACAACTGTATTTGAGTCATTTTACTTCGATAAATAGATACAGATATGCAAATAATGTTATGGCATTTCGTCGAATTCATTATTCTATATTATATAGCAAACTAGCTAAATTATTATAAATTAAGGATTTTTTTCTTTAACACACATATATTACTGATCATGTGACGTTGTTAATGAAATAATTTCCTTTTCTGTTCATCGAATATTAACTGATAATTTGATCACTCAAGAAACTAAACTATTTCTCCATGCTTGTTTATTTCTGGCTGATTTAAATGTGTTTATACTTTTTGTCACTACTGTTTTTAGGAGACCAGTATCACAGATGTGTGAGATTATATATGCAACTGATATATAAGCACCCGTCGAAAACGAATTAAACGAGGTATTAATTTGTTATATTTCATATTTAATGGTCAGGACATTATGTAAACAGACAGAACGGTAGGTGGAATGATATAATGATCTAACATTAAAGCATTAAGGCGGTTGTGACGTAGCCGGTACTTATTAAATAAAAAATATAGACATCTTCGCTACAAGTATATAACTTTTACATTTTCATTGTTTTATTTTTCATGAAAAACTTTTCAAAAGTTAGTACATAATTTATATTTAGAAGAACAAAGCGCTTTGCTCGTACACTGCCAACTAACTATCACAACAAGATTAGTCTAAATATGTCACCATTAAACGTTACAAGTACGAAACATAACATCTAATATTTACGAGAACAGCTGTGCCCTCTGAAGGGGTCATGACTATTCTATACATTACATTACTCAGTTAATGAATAAATTATGACGTATTAGTAGTTTTTTTTCTACTTTTCTTTATGTAATTACGAAAAACGAATGAGACTTCACAGGGTTTATGATACCGAAGAGCTTATAAGTACTAAAACCAAGGCAACAATTTTATAATTTAATGAAATAATTATCTCCCTAGTGCCAAATTTGGAAAGTGTAATTTTTTTTAAAACAATAATAAGCAGAGATGAGAGAAACTCGCAAAAATTGATTCCAGAAACTAAAATAAAACGTACTCATCTCTTATAACACCCTTATCCTTCAATGGCACAGCGAAATGTCTGCTGACTCAAAAGTTAGAAACAGGGTTTCGATACCCGTGGGGGGAAGGTGGAAAGCACAGACAGCCCACAAGCTTAATTACTAACAATCAACTTATGAAGACCTCTAGTGGCATTTCTGTAATGTTGATTTTCGTTGAAAAAAATTTTTAAAGGCTATTTAAAATTTTCTTACCGTTTAATTTAATTTCAGGTTAAAACAGTGAATGAAGCACAGTAACACAAGATATTACTTTTTAAATACAAATCAATGAGCAGATATAAAAGGTAACAGTTAATTCCACTATTCAATTACAAGAATCCAACAGTTAGCGGTGGGTGATAAATTAATTACTTTCCTTATAGTATATTACCTTTAAATCAGGAACAGATAGGACATATCGCCCTCGAATAGATTTGTACAAATCCAAGAAACAAAAAATACACTCCCTGTGGTGTTATATATATAATTGTTTTGTTTTGTTTCGATATTCTTATTCAAGATGTATTTCCTACATTTTAAGTATCATCCTTTTAATTTATTAGTATCGGAATATGAAAACACAAAAACGGTCAAAACGAGATAGGGAGAAAAAATTAACATTTTGCAAAACTGCAGTCAGCGATTCGTTTGGCCTAAATGTTGTCTTTCTAAATTATTCTTGGATAAATTTTGGTAATGTTTGTATTTTTACATGTTAGCATGCTATAATTGTATTAGTTATTTTCATCTTCAGAATGATAATAAATTATAGTCTTCCTTAAAACGTAAAAAAATATATCCTAATTGGTTATTTTTAGTGAACGAGACGCGAAAATACTTGCCAGAATTTTCATATTTTTAACAGCAATATTACAGTGTTTTGTCGTTGTTTTTTCTTATTGGGCCTGCGACATCTTTCGGTTTATGTTTGCAACTATTTTGCCAATCTGAAAAACAAGGGGAAGAACCTTCAAATTTCAATGGCGCCGATGTAAGAGGAGTGTTCTGGGAGGCGCAGGCTTCTTGGTTATCTCAGTGTCCACTATATTATCACCGCTTCAAAAAACAAGCAGACTATGAATTAGCTCGCACCCGAATCGTCGTTTCAGGAACTTAACTGTGAAAGGAAAGTAGCTCACGAGAGTCTACAGACGGCATTCAAATTACGAAGGGGATAGCATCCATCATAATTAAGTTTTTGTTTGTTTGTAATGAAGCTCACAGAAGATGCCGCGCCACTGTCTATAAATACCACTACTTTAGCTTCTTCACGTCTCTGGTTTATTCATAGCTTGGATGGTATCCCACAATAGCAGTTTCTAAACTAAAGGTTATTAAACTTTTTGACTTACATAACCCAAAACTGCCTTTTATCCACCAGAGCACGTAATCTCTGTACTAAGTCTAACAAGATGGGTATTGTCACTTATGTTTTCACTCATATTTTCATCTCTGACGTTTTATTTATAAAGAACCGATCCTTCCTTAAGCTTATTTTTCATATAGCAAACATTACAGTTAAAATTTATCGCACTATAAACAAGCACTTTGTAATTGCAACAAACATCTAGCATCTCAAACAATCTTTGAAGAACCATCAATTACAGAGGTTCGTATTGTAGCCATTTTAGATCATTTGTTCTATCAATAGAGCATTTTTTCCCCCCTATGATTATTGGAGTACCCCGCATATCGCTTTCCAAAATAAATATTCTAATTTATGAAATTTTTCTGGCAAGTATTAACGTACATGTAACATACGTCGGTATTTTTGAAACAAAAGCTTCTCAAACGTTAGGAAATCAAAAAGCGTTTTAAATATTTGCTTCAAGAATGACTTAAGTTATACTGAAGTATATAACCAATGATTTGTCGGTTTACGGCCTGTAAACCGGCATTTTTATATTATTTTTATTATGCTACTTACATGTAAAGTGTTTTATAAAATTTTAATCCCAGCATACCTATCGAGTTATGGTATTTAATGAAAGGCATGCTGACAATGACTTGTGGGAGACACTAAACAGATCTGAACTGTTATTTTTTACGTCCATCACCGAAGATGGACAAAGGTTATGTTTTCGCCTCTGTGTATGTGTTTGTCAAAAAGATTTATCGAAAATCGTTGAATGAATTTTGACAAAAGTTGGTATAAATTTAAAAGTGATAATTTTTGGAGGGTCATAGAAAGGTCATGATATAAAAAAATCCTTATCTGTTAATATGGGAACCAATTTTACAAACTATTTTTGCTTTATTGTTTACTAAAAAATGATCTAATATTGATGAAACTTGGTTGACATATACAGAATATTATTCTTCATTGTTCTACCAAATATACATATATTTATTTCATATATTTTGAGAGCGTAATATATTTAAGGCTGGGTGGCCGTGGTTTGCGCTGTATTTAGTTGTCCTTTAGTTATACACTTGTGATGTAGAACACAAAATGTTTAAACCGAGACGAATACGAAAGAAAGAACATATGAGCTATACGAAATTTTATACCATAAGATTGGTACAAATTTATTTATCTTTTATTATTGATTACTGTTATCAGCTTAGTTAGTTTGTTTGTTTTGGAATTTCGCACAAAGTTACACGAGGGCTATCTGCGCTAGCCGTCATAATTTAGCAGTGTAAGACTAGAGGGAAGGCAGCTACTCATCATCACCCACCGCCACCTCTTGAGCTACTCTTTTACCAACGAATAGTGGAATTGACAATCATATTATAAGGCCCAAACAGCTGAAAGGGCATGTTTGGTGTGACAGGGATTCAAACTCGCGACCCTCAGTGTACGAAGCGGACGCCTTAACCCACCTGGCCATGCCGGGCCATTATCAGCGTAGAAGACACTAACAATTGAAAAATATCTTAGCTCGTAAAGCGTCAGCATAAGAAGAATTGCCAATAATTTTAAAGATAATGCGACTTACACTTTGTTAGTTTTTAAGAAACGATGGTAGCAGCGTCTCGTTAAAATTTAAAACACGTTGTTCGTTTAAGCACAAAAACTACACAATGGGCTATTTATGCTGTGCCCACCACAGATAATAAACTCAAATTTGTAGCCTATTAAGCTCTCAGATTTAACGCAGAGCTACTAAGGGGGCGTTTTAAATTCAGTTGTTATATTTAATTAAACGTCTATTAATGAGAAAAAAAGCACAAGAAATTACTATAAATATTGACCTAATAATATTTCTAAATTTGATTAAAGTCAGGAAATACTTAATAAGTATTATCTTATTTTCTTTATGTCTACACCTTTATTAATATGGTTACATTCCCTTTAAGTTGAATTTTGAAATAATTATGGGTATGGTAATGCTGGAGTATACGAACACCGTTCCGGAAGCTGAATTTAGATCTGACTCCTGACACTTCAAAATCTTAAAAATATGTATACGAAAATACATACAAGTCATTAAATGTATACGTAAACTTAAGTGTCTTTCATAACAAAATTATCAAAGTCAAAGGGTCAAAGAATATTCTGACTTGTGTGTTACCTCTCCTCCCATATCTCTATGATATAGCTTTTTAACAATGTGAAACACATGCACATTATCATTATCCCTGAGGAACTGGCGATAGGCTCCTTGCGACAGCTCCTGCTCAAGAGCAGTTGTCAGAGCATTAAGATGGCGCATGTTTAAAATACTTTACGTGGTTATTATCATCCACGAATGTGTTACTAAACTCTTAATAAAAATACATTTTTACAGTTATATCGTGTATTATGCACACGATTTTAAATTATTTACTTAATATATAAAATCGTTTAAGTTTTCATGCTAACGTGACAGGAGTTGTGTAGAACATTATAAAATTGAATTATTTTTGTTTTGAATTTCGTCCAAAGCTACACGAGGACTAGCTGCGTTAGCCGTCCCTAATTTTGCAGTGTAAGACTAGAGGGAAGGCAGTTAGTCATCACCACCCACCGCCAACTCTTGAGCTACTCTTTTACCAACGAATAGTAGCATTGACTGTCACATTATAACGCCCCCATAGCTGAAAGGGCATGTTTGGTGTGACGAGGATTCGAACCCTTGGATAAAGAGTCGAGTGCCCTCATCACTTGGCCATACCGGGCCTTAGTAATCATTGGTGGACAAGATGTTTGAGAAATGTTATTTATCGGTTATAAAAGTAACATCAAATATCTTTGACTTCCTTTGAGTTTTTAATAAAAAAAAGTATATTGTAAATACCCATAAATATATGTTTTTGTGTTATCAGCATATTGGTGATAAATTTATTAATATATATTAATGTGGTTAGTAAATGCTGTCTATGTGTTACAATGTCTGATTTACAAGAAATGTTTCATTGGTTCGTTGGTATAATTTTCAGAGTGCTTTGTACTTAATTAAAGATAATTCTGAACGTTATTAATATCCCTTTTCCATTATTAAATCTTGGGTATTAGTAAGACACTAGTTAGTAGTTTATTTTGTTTCCGAATACTAGACATTGCATGCCTAGAAGCAATATATTACAAAAATTCCATTGCACCGCTTGATGGCGCCTAAATGAACTTCAGCAGACTTTACATTACACAATCTAATATATTAGGCTAGATATTTCGTTTCTATGGTAACTACGATATTATACAAATAGTATAATTACAGCATATAATAATGAAGTGAAGTTAAATCGCACTTAAAATTTTGAACAGCTAAGTCTCCACCTGTATGGATTACTTCGCAGTTTTGATTTAGTGTTTCAAATCGTCTTTTAACATTCCTCACCAAAATGGGTTTTGACTGTATCGGTATTTGGTTTGGTTTGATTTGAATTTCGTGAAAAACTACTCGAAAGCTATCTGCACCAGTATTTGTCACGTGATAGTTCTTAGAATAAACAATGTTTCAATTTTTTCGGTATTTCTTTTAACACTTGACATTTTATAACTCTTTTATCTCCTAAGTTATAGCAGGTATTGTCTTTGTCATACATTTTAGCATTCATAGGCTGGGAATAATATAGTGGTTAAAGTGCTGGATTATAACTTGAGGAGTCCAAGGTTCAAACCCATGATATGCTAACGAACACATTTCGCACTTCCACACACCCACATGTGTACAGAAAATTATACCAGTTCGAGTGCCTTAACCACTAAATTAGAAGCAATTATGCCTGATTCTTGAGGTTCTACGACCTGCAGTTTAATCTTTGTCTTAGAAAGTATACAAGCTTTAAGTATAAAGAAAAAAAAAATCACTATATAAATGAACATAAAGTTTTGGCTTCTCTTGTTTCTGTAAGTTAAAATGGTGTTTTTTGTATCAAAAACTATTTTACTTTATATACTGTTAAATACGTTTCTAATAATAAAGAAACCTTAACATCCAAAATATCTGATCAGAAAAAAAGTGAAACAATAACAAAAACGTACGCTGTAGTACCTACCTAGAACTGTTGTGGAGAATGACTTCCTTGTTATGGTAGTACCACTCTACAGACACAGCAAAAACATACGCTGTAGTACCTACCTAGAACTGTTGTGGAGAATGACTTCCTTGTTATGGTAGTACCACTCTACAGACACAGCAAAATCATACGCTGTAGTACCTACCTAAAACTGTTGTGGAGAATGATTTCCTTGTTATGGTAGTACCACTCTACAGACACAGCAAAAATATATGCTGTAGTACCTACCTAGAACTGTTGTGGAGAATGACTTCCTTGTTATGGTAGTACCACTCTACAGACACAGCATTTTCATAGACACAGTTAAACACAGCAGTGTCATCCTTTCTGACAGTAACGTCTTGCGGAAGCTTCAGAATACGTGGCACCTGTTTACCTGGAAATCATTTTGATCAATGTTAGTTTACTTTAAATATTTAGCACTAGATAATACAGTGTCAGATTTATATCTTTTGCGCTAAGTGAATTCCTTTATTTACTAGCTGCCACTAGCTATTGTGTTTTAATTATCACTTTGAAGGTATATGAATATAACGAGAGTCAATGTGTGCATAAGTTCTTATTGGACATGTGAAACTGAACGTGAATAGTTTACTGACAACTTATAATGATTTATTTTACTTCATTTAATTTACACATGTAAAATATGTACAAATTAAATATGTCTCTATTACAAAGAAATTTATACATACTTGAATTAATAAGTATGATAGACCTAACACAAAATTTGAATAGCTATGTGTTGTCAAGTAATATCTGAAGAATTCTATGAACTAAAAGCTGGATCATCGATCAATGTTATAATTAGGGACAATGAGTTTCTATTTGTTCGTTTCTTTTTGAGATAAAATAACTAACACTACAGCACTACATTCTGTTTATATAAAAAGTTCTTTTTGAATATTTGGCAGGACATTGGTTGGCGTTAGACCATTTTATTACGTTAAACAAAAAATTAAATTATTATATATAGATAGATATATGAATATAATTTTGATACTTGTTTCAAAATTCTTTTACACCTCTCTTCAATAACAAAAAATAAAAGCGTACGACCCACTTTTTAAACGAAGGGCAAAGTTTTTGGTGCTTTCTAAAATTCCAGCTTCATTAACTCCACGACAGGAGTAAATGCCGTTATCTTCAAAGGTCAATTTGTGAATGTGGAGCCGTCTGTGGCGGATTGATACCTTGTTACTCCTGGAGATCTTGTTACCATTGTGGAACCACTCGTAGCTGATATTAGAGCTTCCGTCAGCTTTACATCGAAGTACCAGCTCCTTGCCGGGAACCAAGTCTCTTTCTCGAGATGGACTGTGGAGCTGGACTTCGGCCATGTCACTGATCCCTGTACAGAGAGAAAAAAAAAATTAGTTGGATTCTGCGCGAGACAATATCCATGTATAAACACCCACATATGTATAGAAAATTAATACTCAGCAGTCAAGTAAAATCAAAAGGAAGGACTGCATTAAAAATAACAAATCTCTGACTAATGATATTTTCTAATAAACAAAAACAAGCCTAAACAGAAATCATAAACGCTGCGCAAATCGAAAGAATCTCCAGAGTACAGGATATTACGTGGAATATAAAATGTACCCTGGAAAATATTTTTAAGGTGACTGGGGAAGCAAGACTCGCACTGCAGTTGAGATATACCGTCTGTCAATCCTAACCTCTGTTTGCCAGTCTCACATGGAGAAATTTATAGATAATAATAATAAGATCATCATAAGAAATATAAATTAGGAGTGCAAACCCACAACGTTCCACATTTGTATGAGCCTTCACTGTCTGCAGACACTTGTAGGAAGGTGACTGCTTTCCAAAGAAATTAGCAATTTGCCCTTGAAGAAGAAAGGTCCACTCTTCGAAAGCGTTCGGTTGTAATTAATTTCTATCAAGAATTATTGAGTGTACGTATTTTTCTAACATTAAGAAATTATCAGTTATTCAGTAAATCTAAATATATTCATCTGTGTGAGGAAATGAAGTATTTTCAACTTCTAATTCTACCACATAAATAGTGTTAATAACATTATTTATCTCAGGATTATGTATACTAATTGAATCATCTATACATCTGTAAGTTAAAGGAAAAAAATGTCTATTCTAAACCTATTCTAAAAAATAAAGATAAAAATTCGTATAACAAGAATAATAGTTAGCTTCAACTGGAACCTCCATTACTTATTCAAATACCTTATTGAAAATTATATAATTATTATAGTTGCAGAAACATAATATATCTTTTTATGTTCCTGGAGTTAAATTTTCTTTCATCCAGTACTATGAAAGGATGACAAAACTTTTTTATTAATGCATTTATAACAAAGGTTAAATATTTTAATGGAATTGTGGTGTACAGTGCGGTAAAATCAATTGTTTCGATAATTTTTACTTGTTCACAGTTTCTTAGATATTATAAAATGTGTTGGATATATTTTATTTACTAAAACGCATGTTTTATTATTAAAACTTATTTTTAATTTTATCACATAAAATATTGAGTAATTTATTTGATAAAATAGCCGGTTGTTTAATAATTTTTCTTAATGAACTTGAAATAAATTAAATTTAATTGGAGATTTATGCAGTTTAGGCATAGCATACAAAAATGGTAAATGTACAGAAGAATTTGGTTTAGGATAAAGTTTTTAATAAGCTTAAATAAAATTATTATTTACTGTATCTTTAGAATGGTTAGTAAGTTTAAATGTTTGTATACTATTGATTTTTTATTATAATTAATGCATAAAACTTTTTACAAATGAAACCAAAATTACAGTTAGCTTTATCAATTAGAACTATAGCATTTTTTTGTAATTTTTAATGTTATTTTTAACAGATCAAACAGATTAAATCTATATGGTATTTTTTTAAAATTTTATACGGAATAATCTAAATTTTATTTTATTAAGTACATAAAACTTCCATTCCAAAAACTATTTAGGTGGATAAGATTTAATAAAGTTAAGTTTCAAAATTTATTCATCAATGTTGTTTTCAATAAATTTTAGAATCATTTGCTTATTACGTTTTGTGATAATTCTGTATTTAGATCATTTTCAAAACATAACAGTTTACCTTTTATGATTTCCAAACTACCAGTAATAATAAATTTATGAAAAGTATCAATAAATAAACTGTTTTCTCATCACAAGGTAAGTTATTAAGTTCACATACATTTAAATTAATTATTTTTTATAATTGTATAATAGTTTTCCGATTGTAACTTCGTATTTATAACTAACACTGGGTTTAAGTTTTCACAAAGAAAAAATATTACTGTTTATAGATTAATTAATAATACTAGAAATCTGAAAGTTATTGAATTCTTTAGGTTTAAAGTAATTATAAAGTATAAAGTTTTAATTTGAAATTTCTCTTTTAAAAGCTTGATAAATCATTTACTTTCCATCAATATCTTGAAACATCTAAAAGTAAATGCTCCATTGTTTTATTATTATTATTATTATTTATGAATTTCCTTATGTGAGACTGGCGAACAGATGTTAAGATTGGTAGACGGTGTATCCCCACCTGTGTGTTCTACTTCTTCAGTTACCTCCAAAACCTATAATACTCTTGTATCCCACATAATAACCTGTACCTTGGTATCTTTTAGATTTATGCAGCTTTTTTATGTTTGTTTATACACACAGAGGTAGACAGAAACAATATAAGCTGCAATAATACTTGCAATGAGATAATTTATATGGACTGTTGATTTTCAGATAAAAACTTCACAACAGCACTCAGCATGAACAATACTAACTTTATACAGAGTTCCTCGTCTGTATGTGTGATCCTTTTAACTTATTTAATCTAATTTGATGAAAAGATAAATATAGCTAGAGATTAATCGATTAAGCTAAATAATAGAAATGTCAAACTCACAAAAACTGATTATTATTATTGAGGCTAATAATACATAAATTAGGGGACTAATCCCTGTGGTAAGGCATTTAAAGAGAACATTTCATCGTGTTACCCGAGTGAAAACGTTTTAATACACAAGCATTACTGTACACGACCACTAGGGTAGTGACAAGCGAGAACCCGATTTCATGTACCTTGACATCAACAAACATCCAGCAGTACTTTGAACAAAGATGGAAAAATAATAAACAGGCAACATCTGTGAATGTCATAGATAGATGTCAGGTTCATACAATCTTCTTACAGAGCGAAACACGAAAGTTACAAAATAGACCTTTTAGAATATTAGTCACTCGCACCGTTTTATTAAACTAGTTTGTTGTTCCCTCTGCTCGTGATTTACCATCGCACAATTTATTAGCCTTAAGTTTTTGTTTTTTAGCTCAAAAATATATATCTTGTTTATCTTATCTGGTATTCCTGGAATTAAAGAGACGACTAGCACATCTGGAGAATATGTTCTCCTGGTGATTTTAGTCACAACTACGATAATAAGATTGTTGTGTATTTACAACCTGCTAGTGTAAATAACGAAAAATGATATTATATTAAGAAAAAAAATAACGAAATGTATTAAACTCACAAGCGTAATATCTTTCAGTGTATATTAGTATATACTGAAATTTGCAGGCAACCGTAAAAAAAGCTTTAATATTTAATTTCAATTTTGTAACTGCTTTTTAATACAATATTCAATGCTCGAGAAAAATAACTGTGGGTGGGCAAACGTTTCAACAGAAGGATTAAGAAATAAATAGTCGGTTAATTGCTAGAGTTCATTAAAAATTAAATAACTACAACGAAGAAGCCAGTAAAAAACAATGCTTTTACATGTAAGGTGAATATGAGGAAAACTCAGAATTTAAAACCATATTATCTGAAAATCAAATTTTATCAGAGGTACACTGACATTCAGCAGGTTTGTTCAAGAAAGTTTGAACACGATAAATGCGTTTTAAAACCTGTCACAGAAAGTGTTCATCATGCTTTCCGTCATTCTTAATCAACGTGTTTTGCATATCTCTGAATCAAGTTAATGTAATTATCGTCTGTTCTGGACAGTGTTCATTCATTCTCGCAATATTTCGTACACTGTTACACGTTTTGTTTTTTTTCAAACTAACATTCTCATATTGCAGAAAGAGAGAAAGAGAAGAAAAATAAAAGAAATGCTACTTTGAGGGAACAAAAAGAAGAAATGAGATTTAAGTAAGCAATTTTATATAGTTTTAAAACAACCTGTACTAGGACTAAATTATCCTAAATAAAACTCATCATTTTTAATGTACCTCTGAATAAATTTGACTTCTCCCAAATAAACAGTTTTGATTGCGTGATGATTTATTTATATATGTGGAGTTTTCCTTACAGTCACATTACTCAGATGTGGAGTTTTCTTTACAGACACATTACTCTCGTACGCCACAAAAAGTTGGCAAAATAACCAATTAGTAAATTCCAGTATTAAACACGAGCATCATATGTTAGGAAACCGTATTTTATATAAGGTTTTCTTAAGGTTTAAATGTTGTTGTTTTTTATTATTTCTATTTGTTAGTGTTAGTAAATGATAAGCAAAATATTAAAAATTATATATTTTCAAAAGATAATTATCGTACAGATTTATTTAAAATGAATTATTTATACATGTAGAGATGATCCCTTCTATTAAGTAGTTCATGCGACAAAGTAATAATATGAGATTCCAAAGGTTTGATAAATAAAGGATACTTCTTGAAAAACAAAATATCCAATGAAAATCACCATGATGAACCTTGTCGCTGATATTACTAACATTACTGAAGAGTCTTAACTTCACAAGGTGCTCCGCCAACATTAAATATATGACGCCATAAGTTAAACATCACCAGACATCATTGTTTGAAACTATAATTATTGTTGTGAAGACAGAGACGTGATGATTTTCTGCCTACACTTATCTTTTCAGAGAGCTGTATAATATTTTGTATCATACCAACCTGTTTTCCAGTCCTCTCTCTCGTTTACTAGATATCTATTTGTTTTCATCTTTACAGTTTGTAAATTAAAAGAAAAAAAAACATTCCAGTCTGAATCAATCAGTTTGATGTGTGACCTGCCTACCACAGTTATTCTTGCATGTTTATAAGACTTGCCGAAATGTGTTGATCTGAGTTTGTTTATAAATCAGCTTTTCAACATCTCTGAAATACTGTCTAACACGTTATGTTTTAATGTAGACATGATCCTGCCGTTTAGGAAGTGAGATAGATTTTATCTAATACTTTTTATAGCATTGCATTATGATGTATCAACAGTTAACTAACATTATTCAGACACACAAGTGTTTTGTTAAAGTTAGGTGAAAGAGCTTTTGTCCAAACATTTCCGATTTAAGATAAGTATAATTTAAAACTGTTATACCTAAGAATTTATCAGCCACTGCACAGAAACTAACTTTTTACAAGACCAGTTTTAAAGTTACATAAGGATCCATGTAAACTAACCTCCAAACTTCGTAACTGTTTTACATAAATTCGTAGACATTAATGTCTCCTATGATCTCTGTCCCTAGTGCAAAACAATGAACGTTACAGAGGTATTTGTATGAGGAATAGAAACGGGTCTTACGGCATGATTATAATCTATGTATATGCCACATTCGTATTTTACCACTATCGACCATGAAGTTTCGTTGAAACAGTGCTGAACCAGGACATTTAATGATAACACAAGTCCCACTTTCTGAATCATAACATTATTATTTTACGATATTATCCTTTATCTGTAGTATAAATATTTGTAGAAAAGATACTGAACATTTGAAACCAAAATATGTTGTTGTCTTTTTCTAAAAACTAAAAGTAATAAAGTAAAAGGATGTCATACCCAGCGAAAAGTAATTTTTCACTTTACCAGGAAGCATACAAGAAGAATGGATGTAATGACATTACAGGCTATAAGTCATCACAACAAATTGCAGGTCTGTGTTTCTGACAAGTTAAAAATTTGTTTCTTTCAAGTGCTTTCTAGGAAAGGAACGAAATCAATTTTCTTTATTTTCTGGAAGCTCAAGTCATTATTTCCCGTCATTCCCTCTACGAATAATGCCTTAGAAACTGCTTTTTTTTGGTTAATAATTTTTACTGATTACTTATAATTAGACTCTATAAGTCGCATATATGACCTTTACCTGTTAAATTGAATGATGTCAGAAAACAGTCTAGCTTATTCGTGCATGTATATTTCTTCCAACGCACATTTCAATTATTCAAGTTATATGCTAATCAACTAAGCGATTGTTTCAGAATTTTCACAGACAATTAGACATAGAACATCTACTAATTTAACAGTGATATGCTAAAGTGAAGGCAGTTAGTCAATAACACCCACCCTAACTTTTGGGCAACTTTTGTCTCATTACATTATAGGATTTTAACTTCACTCTTGGCCCGGCATGGCCAGGTGGTTAAGGTACTCGAATCGTAATTTGAAGGTCGCGGGTTCGAATACCCGTCGTATCAAATATGCTCGCCCTTTCAGCCATGGAGGCGTTATAAAGTTACAGTCAATCCCACTATTTGTTAGTAAAACAGTAGCCCAATATTTGGCGGTGATGGCTAGTTGCCTTCCCTCTAGTCGTACACTGTTAAATTATGGACGGCCAGCGCAGATAGCCCTCGTAGTTTTACGCGAAATTAAAAAATAAACAAAACAAACTGTCATTCTTATGAGGCGCATAAAAACCCAAAATGTGGAACACGTTTTTGCAGTGTCACGAACAAACACCTTCAGATTCACAATCAGGGCACATTAATAATTTCGCCACACTTGGCATACTGAGTGACAGAAGTCTGATTTATACTTTATTACTAATTAGTTGCAAAATCTAAACAACTTTAAGTGTATTTAGTGGCAAAGAGTAATGACAACAACAAATATTTCTATCTCCTAAACATACACACACACACAAACTAGAAGTATTCAGCATGTCACTCACTGGTTGCTTGTAATTTTCAACAAAATATTTTCTCAGAAGTCTAGGCTTATTGGCATTATTTATTGAGAAAGGTGAGAGGGAAGCCGAAACGTGAGAAAGAAATATCGTGTAGATAATAAAATGGAAAATACTTGAAATAGTTCAATGTAATAAAAATACATATAATAATAACAGAAGTACAGTTTCTAAAAATAATACAACACTTACATTTCAACATGTAGTCGTGTAGTACTAAAGTCCTTGAAATACTAGAGAAAAGGTAAATAAATCTCCCCTTTTTTAAAAAAAATGGCAGTAAACTACAAAAACGTTTGAGCATTTGTAATTTGGATTGTTATCAGTTTCATTGCCTCTAATGGCTGACGTGGGTAAAATGGTTTCAAAAGATCACTGCTGGTTCAATATATAACACTTAAATTAATTAACAAAAGTAAAGCCATGCTTTATCTTTTACTGAAATATTGAAAACCCAAAAAGGTCACTAAGACCATTCACAGGATATTGTGCTCGGGACCAATGATGATAATGGCTGCTCAGGATTTCCTGAGTGCTGTCAAATAGAAATTCTGAGCTGACTCTCATAAAACATTAACTGAGAGTGATGGAGCCCGATTTATATAGAAACACAATTTAGTGGATGCCATTATCTGTTACGTTTCAACGTAGACTTTTGATAACTCAAAGTTTTCCAAAACACTTGTTCCTCTGTTTGTCTGTAGTAATTGTATTAATTCATAAACAGTTGTTGGCACATAAAACGATGGAAGGACTCGGCATAAGTTTAAAGTCCATTGCTCAAAGACTTAATCCATTCAAGTTTATGCGTCTAATTGAAATACGAGTTTTCCTTAATTAGAAGCTTATCAAAATGTCATTCCTTTATCCATTGCGGCTACAAGTATACTTGCACAATAACGCGTCTAGTTAGAGCAGAATGATTATATAATATTAAGGAAATAGAGGTGGCAAACTTTATGGAAGCAAATGTACACAGATAATATTCGTATGTGCATGTGCCATTCAAGAGATGTGACGGAGCACGTAGATTAAAATTCACTTCCTTTCTGGGTACATTAAGCGCTGTGCGACAAGGGTAATGTTGTGTGTTTATTCACTGTCTCTGTAGCGTAGGAAACTGAATTGTTGGACACGGACGATTTCTGATTTGAACATTATATGGTCGAAAGAAGACGCTTACTATTTACGGTAGCTGTATGTGTTTTATCACATTATTACTACTATAGATAGTATTTTTCTTATTTCATAACAGTAGTTTTGGGTATTGTACTAAAGCATTAACATTGTATACTCAGTTTTTCTTAATACAGGCCCGGCATGACCAGGTGGGTTAAGTCGTTCGACTTGTAATCTGAGTATCGCGGATTCGAATCCCCGTCACACAAAACATGCTCGCCCTTTCAGCCGTGTGGGCGTTATAATGTGACGTTCAATCCCACTATTCGTAGGTAAAAAAGTAGCCTAAGAGTTGGCGGTGGGTGGTGATGACTAGCTGCTTTCCCTGTAGTCTTACACTGCTAAATTAGGAACGGCTAGCGCAGATAGCCCTCGTGTAGCTTTGCGCAAAATTAAAAAAATCAAACAAACAGATTTGTTATTGCAAAACAGCAGTTTTGTGAGGTGTATTACATCATTACAAGTGTGGGCAAATTTTCGTGTCACTTAACAATAGCTTTAGGTAGCATGTTCATCTCATCATCCAACACTAGAAATATGTTCTTAGATACTACAGTTTTCTGAATTTATTTTCATTCAAAAGTCTGGTGACGATGGCTAGTTGCCTTCCCTCTAGTTTTACTCTGTTAATTTAGTGACGGCTAGCGCAGATAGCCCTCATGTAGCTTTGCGCAAAATTAAAAAAACAAACAAACAAAACATCATTAAAAAGTCTGACATTGTTGTACACTAAAACAACAGTTCGGCGAAGTTCTAACAAACGAATTATATCTTTGTTTCTTATTGTTTATATCCATTATTTGTACGTAAAAACAGACGCCAGAGAGCCTGCGACAACAACTTTGTTCTGTTGGTCTCATGTACACAGCATGTTGCGTATTTACCTAGAGCGTCATCAGCGGTGATTTATTGGTATCACCACGGTGCACGTGATGTGATAAACAGAGATATGTTTAACAGCTGTTTGCTTTCCACTGCAGCTATAAAGAGTGAGAGGATATATATCAATCAGCTCAGCCTTATAACATCGGGTCTCTTGATGTCTACTGTGTCTGTTTGCAGACCAAGCGCACCAGGGACGGTGAAAAATCAATATTTTCGACATTACGGTAATTTTGAAACTGGGAGACAGACAGATTCAAATAGATAAAAAAGCTTTAAGGCTAGATGAACAAATATATGTGTATATAAGTGGAAAGTGTCATGAATGAAAACGAAAGAAATATGAAAAAAAGGATAGATGGAAAAACACCTTTAAAGGACAATCCATAAATAAAATTGAGATTGGTCAAATGATATAACGTACCATACCATAAAGTAGCCCCCCCCAATGGCACAGCGGTATATCTACGGACTTACAACGCTATGAACGGAGGAAAGATGTGTAAATTTGTGGTTAACTTAAAAAACAACAACAAACAAATAATAACAAGTACTGAGTGACAAGGTTCTTTCAAAAGGAACTCACGTCACTATATATATAGGTATCCATTTCAACAACTAAAATCGCTTACTTCCAAACATTTTGAATCGCTGGATGAGGATTTTAGAAGACGTAAACTACTAAAATAAGGTATGAGTACTTGTAAATTTCTGAACAAGTATTTCTAAAATAAAATTAAATACTTTTCTAGTGTACCTACTATCACCTTCTGATGAGGAAATAATAGTAATTTTAAAACAATTAGAGCATACTCGGGGGGGGGAGAGGTTATTAAAGAAGATTGAAAAACGCGTTTTTATTGAATAAAAAAGCTATTGTTGAGATTGTACTTTGCAAAACTGATAAATTTTGTATAATACAAATAAGAAAATGTGTAAAAAATAATATTGAAATGTACGTAAACAAAGAGAAATCATTCAAATAATTTGTCTACTTGTTCTCCTCCGCTAGTACAGCGGTAAGTCTACAGGTTTACAAAGCTAAAATCAGCGGTTCGATTCCTCGATGGACTACGCCCGAGGTGGCTTTGCTGTAAAAAAACACACTTTTCCACTTGTCATACATTGGAGAAAACTAACATAAAAGTGTCTGTAAACCAAATTAGATGTTATTATTATTCTGAATCAAGTTTGCGTCTTTATGTTTAATCCATTTCGTACAGAAAGACCGCAAAACAGATATGATTAATGGACTCTGTGATTATGTTTCCAGTTAGAATGGTTGCTTTTAAACAAAAGATCTTAAGCATGGTTGCTGTAATCTTTACTTAAGTAAGTTAGGGAAATATTAAAAAGAAAGACTGAAGTGAAAAACAAAAGGGGGTTATTTTTATTTGTCTGTGGAATTGCGCCAAAAATTGCTCGAGAGCTATCTACGCTAGCCGTCCCTAACTTAGAAGTAATACACTGGCATCTATTCACCATCACTCAGTTGTGCCGCCAACTCTTAGGTTGCTATTTAACCAACGAGAAAGCTAGATTGACCGTCACATTACATCGCTTCTACGACTACAAGAGTTCAGTGACAAGATTCGAAGCTACATCCCTCAGGTTGCGAGTCGATGCCCAGTGAAGATGGGAGAATCTGCTCTACTGTTAATTTGTAACTGTCATTGTTTGTTTGTTCACTGTTAAGCACAATGGGGTACCTGTGTTCTGTCTACTGCGGGTGTCGAATTCTTGTTGTTAGCGATATAATTCCATATATATTACCGTCGTTTGGGTCCTGCATCAATATTTGTTCGGATGTACATTTTTCTTTTAATTTTATACTTGTTTCCTGTGTCCGATCAATGTTGACATAAATAACTATACGCACTTGAGCTACAAAATACCTTCGTGAAGTACCAGCACGTTTCTGTTCACAAAGAGACTTAATATAAAACACACTTAATTTTGTTTATGATTTGAGTTCTGACAGGAATGGCAGAAGAATCTACGCCGCCTAGAGGAGATTCACAGAGGAAATCCTTGCCCTGAAAACACGAATCCTTGTTCTTATTTCAAATAGAATATATATATATATTACTTAAATGTACTAGAGGTACTGTAAACTCTCGAATTATTAATTTTTAATTGAATTTTCTATTCATAACCGCTAGTTTGAAGACAAAAAAAAGTTCGGTTTTATAAGCCTATATTCATATTTTCATACTATCAGTCGACTGTAAGAAAACAAACAATAATATTTAAGTGTAGATACAGGCACGATCTTCCTTAGTTGGCACTAATAGATAACAATTACTAGTTGTACTTACACAGGGTCCCCGAAAATGTTCTGTTTAAAACCAAAAGTAAGAGTAAAAAATATTTTTTTTGCTTTTGAAGTTTGATATTGTGTATTGGCCTAGAGAGAACATAATTACTCTCGTGATTAATGGCATGTGAAGGTTATGTTGACGTTGCGACAGTTCAAATTTCAACATTAAACATATCTTAGGTGACGTCATTTTAGTTTCTACTCATCGACTGCGCGTGTGGGTAAAATAGATGACCCCTCAAGGATATTAATTTAAAAGCTATGCATAAGTTTTTAAAAACTATTCTGAGAGTTAGAACAGTCAATAATTAGAATTTTTAAAAGTAGTTCTATAAACTAGAAATCTAAAACTGCTTGGAAACCATAATACTTTAAATGTTAAATTTGTTTAACGGCGTTTTATTTTATTATTACATCACAGAAAGAGTGAGAATAGAATTTAAAAATAGATGTCAGTTTATATTTTTAGAGCAAAGTCACATTAATACATCTGCTGCGTTTACCGTCGGGAATTGAATCCCGGATTTTAAAGCTGTAAGTCCGTAAACTTATAGCTATCCCATTAGGGCGCGTTAGTTTATCTCATATGTAGAACGAATAAAGGATTTAAAAGTAGATGTTAGATATTTGGGTAAAGGACTTTCTTTATGATACAGTTTGTACTTAAAAGGTTTACTGTAATTCATTTCACATATTATTTCACACTGATTCTTTCAGTGCTTTCATATACCTAAAATTGATGATAATTACAAGTCACGTGCTTAATCTGAATAACGCTTTAACAGTTGTCGTTCATAAAAACTAAGGCTATATATATATATACACACACACACACGCACATATCACCAAGACCGCCATTATGTCTGTGGTATCCTATCCAAGCCGGCCTGGTGAGTCCACTTATTACGTGAAATACCTAGTTTGCACTGGTTATATCAGTTGTAGTGTGTTGACATATCATATAACATATTCTACTTTGCTATCACTCATGTGTTCTTGGAATTATTAATATTACTTTGTTACAAAACCAAAAGGTCAATATATAACATCCAAGTTGTCAATAAGCTAAAAAAATAAAAACAATTCCTAACAATTTAATAATTTGTTTACAATAAATTTCAGGTAAATATGAGAGGGACTAATTAACAGCTGTATACTATTATTCTGTGATAAAAGATTATAGCCTGGACAGGTATACATTGAGTTTCATTTATTACATGGTCTTTATATCACATATCCAAGAAGACGGGAATAAAATAATAATCAAAATACCGGAACATATTTTCTACAATGCAGCCATCTGACTCCCACAAGTGGCTTTTAGTTGGTTGCCAGTGATGACAGAGGGATAAATCTACGATCAATCATCATATGTCATGGACATCTGGCCAAGATTCCTTCCGATCCGACCAAATAAATGAAGACGACTTTCTTTAGCCAGTGAGGAAATAAATTTCCAACTAAAACTCGCGCCATACTGTTCAACCGGTAACGCTTGATGGGAAAAATTTCAAAGCAATTAACCTGTTATCAAAACTGTACAAGTCAGTTCGCACTTAAAAGTTGCAAAGATGTACTCAACTAACATCCACGTAAATGGTGCACACAGCCAAGAATGTTGGTCCGTCATACAAAAATGAGTTGCGAAGGTAAGCTAAATAAAAGGTGCATAGCCATACTTAATGCTGGTCTGGCACAGAAAACTTAACTTCAAATAGGAATGTACATCACTTCACTTTCCAGATTTCATACAAGAAATCTTGTCTTAAATATGGTCCTCATCCTCTCACTTAAAGAACGTATCTTTCGTTTTGTATTTAAATTTATACCACACGTATCATATGTCCCACTTTATATACGATAAAAATAACTTTTAATAAAAATAAGTTTTAAGGTTGGGTTTAAATTTCGCGGAAAGCTACACGTGGGTCGTTTGCGCAACTCATCCCTAACTCAGCAGTGTAAGACTAGCGGGAAGGCAGCTAGTCATCACCACCCACCGCCAACTCTTGGGCTACTCTTTTACCAACGAATAGTGGGATTGACCGTTACATTATAACGCCCCCACGGTTGGGAGGGCGAGCATGTTTGGCGCGACTCGGACGCGAACCCGCGACCCTCAGATTACGAAGCGCACGCCTTAACGCGCTAGGCCATGCCAGGCCCATTTTCTCTGCCCACCACGGGTATCGAAACCCGGATTTTAGCGTGTAAGTCCGCAGACATACCGCTGAGCCACTGGGGGGCAGGCAGCTAGTCATCACCATCCATCGCCAACTTGTGGGTTACCATTTTACTGACGAATAGTGGGAATGACCGTCACATTATAATGCTCCTTTCGCTAAAAGCTGCGACGGGAATTCGAACACGCGATCCTCAGCTTTGGAGGCAAACGCTCTAATCCACGTGGCAATGCCGGGCCATCCAATCAAAGTAGGCTATACGTTTAATTAATACGAAACTGAAAAGCAACCTTACAATTAGGTTAAATAAATGTACCTTTCTTGCGTTTTTACTGATAAAAATTGAAATACGTTGTTTTCGTTGTTACGGATACAGAATATAATACTTAAAAACACAAGTTTCTTTTTTATTACTTAAATGTTACTAAAGACGGTCTAACAATTCTTTAGTTTAATATTAAAACGGTGAAACTGATTATCAGGCCTTAAATATTTCATAGGATATATCACACATAAAACCGCCAACTTTTTGTTTATTTTATTTTCTTACTGCTCGAAAAAAGGTTTCTTTGAGAGTGGCAACACAAAGACCATTAGTCAGTCAGTAGTGAGTTCCTTAATTGTACGAAGGATGTATGTTTATGTTACCAGTGACATCGTGAGGAACAATCTCATTATGAGAGAAGTGGGTTGATATAAAACCTCAAAGAAGCAGCAAGATTGTGGTTACCAGTTTGTAAGTATTACCGACAAAATTTACCTCACCTTTGCTGTCTACTGTAGAAGCTGTATATTTCGTACTAAACATGGATTTTCGAGAGGTCGCTCTTATTATGATTAATACAGAGTATGGAACACTAAACCATTTCAGCTATTAGCTCATTTCGCCACACAGGCACTCTAAGAGAATGCCATAACACCTATTACACGAATTACGTGGCCTCTTGTTTTATCTTTCTTTATTATGAAAGTTGGAGGAAGGGGGGAGGGTATATTTGTTCAATCACCAGCTGTATCTTGTTCTAGCGAATAAAAACGTGTTTTCTTTGAAGCAAATGATCTGATAACAGCAACACAAGTTTCACATTTGTCTCCGAAATAAATACTATTATTCGTTCGTTTAATTACGATGATCAGATGTCTAAAGGCTTCACGGAAGACACGCCAAAATAAAGAGAAACACAAAACTACAAGATGTATCTGACACACAAATTTCTACTCTAAAAGAGTGGGACTAATACTATTAATATTCATATCTTCCTTTCTTGTGTCGGAAGGATTTTTTTCATAGTTTCATATGGTTGCTTAGTATTCCATCGAAAGTTTCGAAGGGCGGAAATACTATAATTAATTTTAAGACTGTTTTGGTTTCATTGTGAATCGATATTTAGCTTATCTTGTCAATATTCACTAACTATAGTATTTAATCTTTATCTCTCTCTGCGTTTTGCCTTCGTATCACTTACGTTAATTACTGTAACATTTTATTTTTTCGTTTAAAGCATCGTTGGTGCATGATGGGTCAGATATGCTTGAGAGCGTTGTGATGTTCGATCAATCCCACTATTTGTTAGTAAAAAGTATCCTAAGAGTTGGCGGTGGGTGGTGATAACTAACTGCTTTTCCTCTAGTCTTACACTGCTACATTAAGAACAGTTAGCACAGATAGCCCTCGTGTAGCTTTGGATGAAATTTCAAAACAAAGTTCGAAAGGTTCGTTTAGTTACACAAGTACATCAAAAGTTCCGTTTTACCCGTTAGTACAGCGGTAAGTCTATGGATTTACAAGGCTAAAATCAGGGAATCGATTCCCCTCGGTGGGCTCAGCAGATAGCTTGATATGGCTTTGCTACAAGAAAACATACACAAATATTCATAAAGAAACTAGGTACAAACAAAGCACACTTTTCAACTCCATAAATTTGTAAGAAACATTCCATAGCTGACGTCAGAGTCCACCACTTATCTTTACTATATCCAATCATTTGCTGGTAGAAAAAAAAACAACAAAAAAGACAACAACAACCATTTTGTGTTGAACGGATTGTTTCAGTTTAAAGAAGGCATGGTTTTGACCTTTCCTTATGGTAGCACTAAACAGGCTGTTGATATTACCAGCAGAGAATTTAAGTCATGGATTGGTGGATTACGCAGTCGACTCGTAATCTGAGGGTCGGAGGTTCGAATTCCGGTCGCACCAAACGTGTCTGCTCTTTCAGCCATGGGAGCGTTATAATGTGATGGTCAATTCCACTATTCGTTGGTAAAAAAGTAGCCCATGAGTTGGCGGTTGGTAGTGATGACTAGCTGCCTTCCCTCTAGTCTTACACTGCTAAATTAGAGACAGCTAGCGTAGATAACCCTCGTGTAGCTTTGCGCGAAATTCAAACCCCAATAATAGACATTCTTTATAATAAGATGCCAGAGAGAAGTGGAGAACGTTTGAGAAGAATAATTTGTTTATTATCGTGCAAAGACATTCGAGGGCTATATGTCTCCAATTTACACTATTAATAGCTATTCAGTACCACCCACCGTCAACTCTTGGGCTACTCTAATCGTGAAGTGGAATTAACCTCACATTATGATATCTTCAGGGCTAGAAAGGCAAGCATGTTTGGTGAAGGGATTCGAATACATGATCCGCACATTACGAGTCAAGAGCCCTAATCATAAGGACATACCAAACTGCCCCCTAGTGGGATAGCGGTATATCTGCGGACTCACACCGCTAGAAATCGTAGTGGGCAGAGCACAGATAGCCCATTGCGCAGCTTTGTGCTTAATTCCAAACAAACACACCATACCAAGTACTTAGAGAAATGGAGAAAACAGTTTCAATTTTTTGCGATTCGATGCTTCAGTAAACACAGAAACAAAACTTATTTTCTCTAAATACCTTTTAATCACCATGTGGCAACACATTGTACAGAATCTCCTCAATTCTTGTTGGGACAAATGGTGCGGGAAAACATTGGCTCAAACTGTTTAATTTCAAATGCACAATCCATTAAGCAAAAACTCTTGTTACAATTCACAATATGAAATGTGAAGATACCTTCAGCAGCTGTTATTATTTTATGTTCAGAGCAAAGCCACGCGGGCTAACTGCTGTGTTCACCTCGGAGAATCAGGCTCCTTTCTTATCGTTTTAAATCCAAAGACTTGCTGCTGTCCCACCGGGAGATTTCGTCAAAAGCAGCTAATTCTGTTCTTTATTGCCATTCTGTGCTTTCAGAAAGCAGTTTGTTAGAAGATTACAAGCAGCTGATGCAGACAAGTCAGTCTTTGTTTAACAGAGTTCATGTCCCTTGACGCAAGTTCTTCAAAAACACACTTTCTGAAAATTGTGAACTTACATTTGTTACAACACTCGCCGCAAGCAGTTGTTGATTGGTTAGTAGTTTTGAATTTCGCGCAAAGCTACACGAGAGCTATCTCCAAGCTTAGTACTAAGGTATAGGGCTGACAACGCTAAAATAGAGGGGCACAGCACGGATAGCCCTTTCTGTGTATTTGCGCTTAACAAAACTACAACGTACGTAGCGTACGTTTTACGCAAGAAGAAACGGATAAAACAGTAATAAGCATATGATAAACTCCTTTTCAGTTATTTGTTTGGAATTTCGCGCAAATTTAGTCAAGAGCTATCTGCGTTAGCTATCCCTGATTTAGCAACGTAAGGTTAGAGTGAAAGCAGGTAGTTGTCACTACCCATCGCCTATTCTCGGGGTACTCTTTCACCAAAGAATAGCGAGATTAATCGTGACATCATAACACTTCCACAGCTGAAAGGTAAGAACGTTTGATGTTAGGGTCATTTTGATGTAAGGGTCATTCGAACACGCGACCTTCAGATTGCAACTCAAGCGCTCCAAACATTTGGTCTCGTTAGGACCCAAACAACTGTTTATATTTAAAAGACAAGACGTAGGCCTACACTTCTGTGATACAAAGCTATTGGTAAGCACAAAGTGAAATGTGTGTAAATTAATACTCTAAATTTAAGATAATGAAAATGTTTTTGCCTTATCTATTTTTTACTGAAATAGAATTGTTTGTTTCTATGCACAAAATTGCACGATAGTTATCTTTGGTGCGTTTAGAGAGGGGATCAAGTCTGGAATTTTAATGTTATAAGCCCTCAAGCTTACTGCTGCGTTGCTAGGAGGAATAGTGATATTTGAAAAGCGGTTCTGCTTCATCTCGAACTGGACGGACAGATAATTCAATATTTACAAGAAATATAGAAAGAATTACACGCAGTTAATTAATTACGTTATTCAGTATGTCAATTATTATGATGTCAAATTTACAATAGAGTTGTAATGTTCGGTCAATACCCCTATGTGTTAGTAAAAATGTAGCCCAAGAGTTAGCGGTGGATGGTGATGACCAGCTGTTTTTCTTCTTGTCTTACTCTGGTAAATTAGGGACGGCTAGCGCAGATAGCCCTCTGTAGCTTTGTGCGAAATTAAAAAGAAACCAAAAACTTGTTCTCAATATATTTATGTTGTGCCTCCTATGAACAATTTAATGTGAAGTTTATCATTTACCTCAACGAGTGAGGTCGTCATCCAGTTGCTCTGGGTATTTGAAATACGCAATTAAAATTGCATCAGTGTATCTAGCAGAAACTTGTTCAAAGCAGTGCATATGAGTGTTAGTTCGGAACTAACACGAATATATTTATAATACGTTCGAAAATTTTCTGAAAGTTACATAATCTCAGATTTATCACCAATCTAACAGTGGTTAAGTCGCAAACTTAAGGTTAGAAACGGGATTTCTTGAACAAAGCTTGCATATTAACTGTGAACAACCATATCTTCTCAGAATGACTGAGTTTGTTCTCCAGAACAATCTAAGCTTGCCTTATTCACATAGTGTGCCGTTAATTTATTTATTTCAAAACGAAGCACTCTTCTACAACGATTATAAATGCATCTGATGAAACTTTAAACAAAACACAATGGTGTTGGTCAGTCCTGAAAACCAATATTACATATAATTATATGAGATCCATAAAATGCAAAACTCCTTCAGTGGCTTGTCTTTGAAATACTTTCTCATGTTTAGATCCAGTCAGATGTTAATATCCACAATCTAGGACTAAATTATAGTGAGCAAATCTATCAACAAACGTTTGGCTAATTGCTAGGATCACCATTATATAACAGAAATCTTGGGAGGATTTAATGTAAAGTTTGTCATTTACCTCAACGAGTGACGTCGTCATCCAGTTGCTCTGGGTATTTGAAATACGCAATTAAAAAAGCGGATATTTCTTCTAGCATCGAAAGTGCGCCGCTTCTTTGGCTTTTGTTTTTTATTATTGGCTAGAAAAGACAAGACGTAGGCCTACACTTCTGTGATTAAAAGCTATGCTATGGATATATATAAGAAGTGTCATCATAATGTCATGGATAACTTTTGTAGAAATAACATATTTAGCCTTCATTTTTTTCTCCTGATATTTTTGTGTTCCAGAAAAGACAATGAACCACCTAATGATTACGTCAGAGGTTGCACAAACTTTTGTTATAGCTATCACAATACCAGTATAACTGGCTAAGTACTTACATTTTGTAAATAACCTCTCAAAAATGAAATATATATACAGTCACGTGAAAAAGTTAGGACACTCTATGAAAGCCTCTGTATTTTTTTAGCAATTTTGGGTTTATAGATATTTAATCTCAATTTCAACAATACTGAGCGATTATAGGAATATAACTAAACAATTAAAACTGAAAAAAAAGACTTTTCAAGATCTTCGGTAAATGTAATTATACACAAATGCATATTCTAACTGAGAAAAAAATTAGGACACCCTACCCCCTAATGGCTAGTGTTACCCCCTTTGATTGAAATAACTGCAGTGAGACGCTTCTTGTAGCTATCTACAGTCTCTGACATCAGTCTGAAGAAAGTTTGCCTCACTCCTCAATGCAGAATTATTTCAATTATGAGATGTTTGAGGGGTTTCTTGCATGTACAGCCCGTTTCATGTCACCCCACAGCATCTCAATGGGATTAATATCTGAGCTTTGACTGAACCATTCCAGGATTCTCCATTTCTTAGTTTTCAGCCAGTCATTGGTGGATTTACTGATATGTTTCGGGTCATTGTCGTGTTGCATGATTCAGTTCCGCTTCAGCTTTACTTTTCTTACAGACGGTCTCACATGATCCTCAAGCACCCTCTGATACACAATAGAATTCATGGTAGATTCTATGATTGTGAGCTGTCCAGGTCTTGCTGCAGCAAAGCAGCCCCAAACCATGACACTTCCACCTCCATGCTTTACAGTTGGTATGAGGTTCATTTCCTGAAATGCTGTATTTGGTATACGCCAAACATGTCCTCTGTTCTGGTGTCCAAATAATTTAATTTTGGATTAATCTGTCCAAAGAACATTATTCCAGAGGTCCTGGTCTTTGTCTACATTCTCTCTGGCAAACTTTAGTCTGGCCTTGATGTTTTTTTCAGACAACAGAGGTTTCCTCCTTGCACACTTCCCATGCAAGTTAAACTTGTGCAGTCTCTTTCTGATTGTAGAGGCATGCACTTTCACATCAACAGTAGCCAGAGCCTGCTGTAGGTCCAGTGATGACATGTTAGGGTATTTGGAGACCTCTTTTAGCATCTTGTGGTCTACTCTCGGGGTGAACTTGCTTGGACGACCAGATCTGGGTATGTTGGCAGTTGTTTTGAAAGCCCTCCACTTGTTGACTATTTTCCAGACAGTGGAATGACTGATTTAAAAATCTTCTGGGATCTTTTTAAATCCCTTACCAGACTCATAAGCTGCTACAATTTTCTTTCTGAAGGCCTCAGACAACTCTTTTGCTCTCATCATGGTGCTCACTCTCACTTCAACAGTCAGTATCACACCAAACTAAATGCCTGTGGTTTAAATAGGGCAAGCTTCATTCAAAATGCTGAGTAACGACCTTCTAATCATGTGCACCTGGTGTGATACACCTGTGTGTAAGTTGAGCCATTATAAGTGGGAATAAATGCGGGGTGTCCTAACTTTTTCCTCAGTTAGAATATGCATTTTTGTAGAATTAAATTTACAGAAGATCTTGAAAAGTCTTTTCTTCAGATTTAATTGTTTAGTTATATTCCTATAATCTCCCAGTATTGTTAAAATTGAAGTTAAATATCTATATGTCCAAAAATGTTGCAAAAATACACAGGCTGTCATAGGGTGTCCTAACTTTTTCACATGACTGTATACATATATATTATAATAATAAAAGCTGGATACGTGATCTGCTATATCTCTATATCACATTAATTCTGGTTACAAACTGTAGTGAAGTACGTAACCATGAAAAGAAAATATGAAGACGTTACTATAAATACATTAATTGATTATGTCCAAAATACGAGCTATTCTTCTCCCAACTACCCCTACTTATTCTCCTTCCTCCAACTAAAATTAAGCAGCTGCTACATTATATACTTTACTTCGTCAGAATGTTCCTTTACTTTTTGGTCAGTGAGGTCAGATTTTCTTATTCTGCCTACTACGTTTTACGATTATTAATCTGCCTTTTTCAGTTTTAGGAGAGTTTAATCGGGTTGAAGTGTTTTTGTAGCTCCGTGAGTATTTTACTTTACTAGAAAACTTATAAAAGAATGATCCGCGGTCCGTCCATATTCTTACCTATAGAAGATTCGTTATTGACATACTGTTACTAAAAAGTGAGTTTCATTCTTTCATAATTTCCCTTGCAGAAGATTTTTTGTTGACATACTGTTGCGAAAAGAATAAACCTTGTTTATCCACAGTCATCCTTATAGAAGCATCTTTACTGTAACTACGAAATCAAATCCTCCTTCCATCTTCCTTTGGTCTATGCCGTTATACTTCAAAAGCTGTCAAAGCAAAAGGTCGAATTTAAAGTGTGGACAACAATAAAAGCCCCAGAAAGCAAGTGATCTAATTATAAAAGGAATAAACTCTACTCCTATCTACCTTTCTTTCGACAAACATGGTTTAATATTTAGTGACATCGAGTACTGCAGAAGAAAAACATTTTTAACATGTTTTACACGGTTAATTCTGTATGTTTATGCATGTGTACCTATTTATAACAAAAACTGTATTTCATTACATGCTCTCGAATAGTGCTACATTAATAAATAGTATTAAATGGTATTTTGTTTTTCTTGCCCAAGGTGACTGCGTATGTTAATTTTAAAACGTGTAACTAATGAATATTTATCAGATGAGGAAGAGTTTAGTTAATCAACACGACAATAGCAATTTTCAAACAGATTAACTGATCACACATTAACTTATGCAATCTATAAAATAATGGTCTTTAAGGGCTGAAGAACATTTATGGCCGCATACTAACCATTAAATCATGGATCAAATTATAATCGTTAGTTTTTGTTGTTTTTCAGACGCGACATATCGGTTTACAGAATGGCTCTCAGTTTTCAGCTACGACATAGCGGCTCATAGAATGAGTGAGTTTTCCAAGCAAAATTATTCAGCTCAAAGTTCCGTCATCTCTTAACCAATTTGTTTGTTTTGAATTTCGCGCAAAGCTATCAAGGGCTATCTGCGCTAGCCGTCCCTAATTTAGGAGAGTAAAACTAGAGGGAAGGCAGCTAGTCATCACTATACATCGCCGACTCGTGGGCTACTCTTTAACCAACGATAGTGGGATTGACCGTCATACTACAGGGTGGTCGCTAGAAAAGCGGAAAATTTGTCAAACAGCTATTTATTTTTACAAAGAATAACTTTTACAAAGTTTTTTAAAGGCATATGTTATATTACACTCATAGATGCTCAAAATTATTAAAATCATGCATTTTATTCATGATGTAAAGAAATCAAAATAGAAATGAGTAAGCACGCATTTTATTCATGATCTCATCTGACCCTCAAATTTTCCGCTTTTCTAGCGACCACCCTGTATAACGAACCCACGGCTGAAAGAGCGAGCATGTTTGGTGCGACTGGTATTCGAATCTGCGACCATCAGATTACGAATCGAGTGCTTTAACCAACTGGCCACGGCAGGCCTCGAGCGAGAACCTTAGATATTAATTTACTCTAACCTTGTCTGAAAGAATTTCAATTTCAGGATGGGTTAATAGAGATCCAGGTGAACAATAAAATGAAATCGGATGCTCGCACTCCCCATGCTTAGTACTGCTGTTGCATAAATATATAGCTAATTAAAATGGAGAAAAACTTATAAATTAATTTACTTTAATACTGCCTAAAATAATTTAAAGTACAGCCATTATTGAGGATTCCCTATTGTTTTCCAAGTACAAACTTTCAGCTCATTGCTCCACCTCTTTCCTGATTTGAATTCTAATTACAGCCGCGGTTATTAAGGATTCTCTCTTGTATTAACTTTTGTTATTGATTTCTAATCTCTATGAATTAGTGCCCTTTATTTACTTTATTACTTACCTAAACAACATATCCATAAATATTACTGTCATTGAAGCATCATAGAGCATGACGTGTAGTAACACAGGTAAAGTGACATGAAGACATGTGGAGCACATGCTCGGGGGTTCTCTTACTATTGATATTTGAAACTTTGAGCATTGTGATTGAAAGTAAAAGACTGCAAAAAAAAACAAACGGTACAGGATCAAACGGGAAGAATAGCAGCTAATGTTTTGTCCCAGGACTCTTTGATAGATACTGACACTACGTATGTATAAGACAAAATGAAAGTCAGATGATATACAGTTCTGAAGAATTTACTACTGAGGATTAGAGCTGAATTATTACATTCAATACAGAATAGAAAGTACTGTAGGTGGCCCTCACCACCATTATTTTACTACTACCGAAGTTTATACTCGACTGGAAAGCGCCATACATATTTTCAATTTCGAAGATTTACACAGTATGTATAACCCTGTATTTTTCTAAACCAAAGTGTGCGCATGTCTACATTTTAGTCGACAATTTACACCGAAGTCATTGATTCGTGATGTGCACTTCAGACAGGAAACTGCCTTAAGTGATCATAATTTTCATTTGATAATAATAAGAAACGATATACGTACAACGATATTTAGGCAATAAGCTAGCTGTATTGATGTTTATTTATTTCTTCCTCTGTAAACGTAAAATAAAAAATTCTGAACCAGTAGCATCCATTATTACCTTACATTCTACTGAATCATTTGTTAGTGATTGTTCACAGGAAACAAGTAGTTTGTCTCTTCGTGTTGGCGACGTAAAGTCTTTACCGATTAACTTCTATGATGACAATCTCTTTAACGCTGAGAACTGTAAAAAAAAGAAAGACTTTCCATACAAGCACACACGACTCAGGAAGATATGACAGAAAGACATCAAGGACTATAAAACGGCCCTAAAATCCACGAGCCGAAAGAACTTTCAGGTACATTATGTGAGAAACTCGTGACTTGCATTAGAAAGAATGAAAATGGTTAGGCATACTCGAGTGGGCATTTTGGTTGACCAAAGAGTGAATTAGAGCGTCGATGACAGACTGGTCAGAATTCTTTGAAAACAAATGACGAAACCATTATGGGTTTTCTTGGCATCGAGTTTGTGAGACAACCGAAATCATTCTGTTAATGTCCTCGGGGGTGATTAGCTATTTCTTACCAAAGTAGAGCAAGTTTATTATAATTTAATTGTAACATCAGTGGTGCGGGTACTTGTAGTTCGAGCTCGAAAAAGCTTAGATGAGAAAAACAGTTCAGATAATTACCGGAAGAAAGGAAGCTTGTAGAAAGTTTGGCGTTCAAAAGTGAACAAAGTAACATTTACGTGAAAATTAAGATTGGTGATTTTGACTTCAATAAAAAGTGAGTATGTTCATGTGTAACAGTGATATAATACAACACTGTTTTCTTAGCCGAATTAACGTGTAATACTTATACAGCATGAAACTGTTGAACCATGCAAATCGAAGTTAAGAAAGAGCTTACCATTATACTCAGTTCGATTCATATCTGTTTTGAAAAATTCCGATTCACAAGAAAAACGTGTTTTTTTTTAGCTCGCGCAAGGATACACGAGAAATACCTGCGTTAGCCGTCCCTAATTTAGTAGTGTGCAACTAGAGGGAATACAACTAGTCATCACTACACACTACCATCTCTTGGGCTACTCTTTTAACAACGAACAGTGGGATTGACCATTACATTATAGCAGTCCAAATGGTGAAAGGGCGAGCATGTTTGTTGTGTCGGATATTCGAACCCACGTCCCTAAGATATCGAGTCAAGCGCCATAATCACCTTTTAATTATTTATATTTCGAGACAGATCAACCAATACCGGTTATGTTTATACTTTTGGTGTTTACATGTTATCGAATTTTCTTTCTAAAAATACTGAACCAAGAAACAAATTTGCATGTGTACGTTTTCTTATAGCAAAGCCACATAGGGCTAGCTGTTATGCATACCGAGGGAATCGATCCCATGATTTAAGTGTTGTAAAACCGTAGACTTGCTGCTGTCACAGCGGAAAACACCGACCCTGCACTTACTGTTTCGTAACTGTTTTTCATCAATATAGCATTAAAATATCAATACATTAAAGTAATGGTGCACAATCATCGGCCTGTATAACAGCGCCACATGATGTCGCTTTCTCTAACAAATGATATTTTGTCATCGACAGAGTTAACACGAATGGTAATAGACAATCACGATGTTAAAAACATGCAAGAAATAGATGCAAGTGGACGTATCTTACACATAATAATTTGTAGATGGCGTCGCGTTTTTATAGTAATATGTTATATGTGTATAATTGCAGATTACGTATCTTACGTGTAGGTACAGTGTAAAGAATAGTAAAAATATGTACAATTAACTGTTATTTTCCAATGTAAAAAAACATATTTTAAAGCACGGTTAAAACATTAAAATAACGCGAACAGTACAAGAAACGTGAATCTATTTTTTAATTTTACTGTTATTATCCGTAATTTTTACTGATAGTCTATAACCAGTTAGAATAACCGACATATCCATATTTACAAAGTATAAATTGACGGCTATAAGACGGCATTTATTTAAATTAATGGCAAATTACGATAATTAATCACTTATTTTCATGCACAGTTGGATTTTTCCTTCTAAGGGTGAGCGTTTCAGCTGGTCGAAATATATATATATATATATTTAAAAGGAGAACTTATTTTATGTTGATAGACCATTTCAAGTGTTTCTGTGTGGAACTGTAAAGACAACGACAACAAACCTTGAAATACGTAATACAACTGTTGTTGTATATACGTCTAAAACATTTTTTTATAGATTGACTGTTAAAAATGCTTGAAATACATGCATACAGTTTTATTTTATGTAGATCAAATATTAATTAAAACACGCTTTTTGTGGAATGACACCGAAAAACATTTATTTCATGAGGGATGTTCATTAATGTAGGGGTATTACCTCTAGAATAACAGTGATAAACGTTCAAAATACAGACTAAAACAGTTATTTTAGGGTAAATTGTAAAATGTAACGACAAATTGCTGTGAATTTAAAAAACACGATGGATTAATATAAAGTTCCGGGTTTATTTTTACGTAAAAGGTGTGACAACTCGGCCGATGTCTTTCAACCACAAGTGAACCGTGAAACATTTTACTGTGTATGTTATATACGTATATCTGATTTACTATATACTTGTAGATTATGTATGCTACGTGTAACAGTGTTCGTACGTATGAAGTATCTTGTTTAAAAAATGGGAACATTTCTGTAGTGCAAGATTAGTTTTAAATTAACTGACTTTAGAACAAGTAATTCCTTCATGGTTCTTATGATGAAGGTGTAAGGCCAGTATGAGCTTAGGCTGATAACAGTTAAATACAGTAGTAACCTAAGCAAAGAGAAAAATGCTGCAAAACATAGTTTACATGAGATTAATGAATATTGTGTGACCAGTCAGTTGAATTCTCAAGAAAGATTAGAAAAATCGTATATTTCATTTTCACATTTGATAACATTCTCCCGCTGGTACAGCGATTAGTCTAAAAATTTCAACGCTAAAATGAGGGGTTCGATTCCCCTCGGTGGACTCAGCAAATAGCCCGATATGGCTTTGCTATAAGAAAGCACAGAGAAAAACAAACATTTGATAACTATGAGAGAAGGAAAAGAGAAATCAACATTTGTTATTACATGCAATAGTAACGGAAAAGTAATCCGAGGATCGCAGGTTCGAATCCCGGTCGCTCCAAACATGCTCGCCCTTTCAGCCATGGGGTGTTATAATATGATACTATTCGTTGGTAAAAGAGTAGCCCAAGAGTTGGCGGTGGGTGGTAATGACTAGCTGCCTTCCCTCTAGTCTTACACTGCTAAATTAGGGACGGCTAGCGCAGATAGCCCTCGATTAGCTTTGCGCAAAATTCAAAAGAAACAAACAAACGTAACGGGAAAAGTATAAAAAAAATACAAGTATATGCATAAATGATAACTGAAACAAGATATGATAACTGCATTCGTTGTTACTGTTAAAAAGATGCTGGAATAAAAACTAATCAATGAAAAAGGTATAACAACTATCCAAAAATGTAATAGAGACTCTTCTTTTGTAACTGGTAAATAAATATTTGATGATATAGTGAGACATACATACCATATTTTTAAAAGTTTTCATCACTGTTTCATCAGTATAAAAGCTTCACGTCCGTATATTTCATTTTCACGACCATCAACTATTGACTATCTATTTTTTTATATTTGTCAAATGACGCTTTCAAGACAAACTATTTCGGTGTATGTTTTTTGTTTGTGTTTGTGATAACACGGTCTCTCTATCTTAAGCACTCTTTCTCTTTCGTTATTCCCATTCAAAACCCTATTTTTTGGCTGAGAATATCAGATGAGATCGTCTTTGTGTGTCCTTTTCAGAAATCTTTGTTTATATTTTTTGTTTCTTCGAAAATCCTTTGCTCGCTCTTATCACATACATCTGTGTGTGTGTGTGTGTGTTCTACCCGACTTTTCTCTCATTATCATCCTTTCAGGAAGAAAATATTAAATTACAGTACCGCACACTCCAAGCATTACGAGCTTGAAGGTATATATTTAATTACATTCTCAACAAAGCTCTCTTTGCTGCTCGGTTCTTATTTTTCTTTCCGAAGTTCTGGCACAGAAAACAACAGAAAATCGAACGACCGAGATAATAAAGAGACCATTATTAGGCAAGACTGTTCTGAAATAGTCCAGTCGAGTATGTGAAACTGACACTATTGGGCACCTTTTCGTGAAGCCTGATGAGATACAAGCCTAATTTAACTTATCATATGACGTAGGGCACAATAAAATCTAGTGAAAGAAAGTATTCACTAGCCTTGGTTATGTCATTTTCTTTCCTTTTTATATTTTTTTTAGTGGTACGTGAATCGTGTGTAGGAGAAATTGTAATCCAAGCCAGGTTCCTGAAATCGTATCGTGGTACTTGAAAAGTAAAATGTACAGTGTCTGAACGTTAAAGAATGGACCTTTATTGGCAACAATCAGGCCATTTGTAAGAAAATTAAACCATATAAGTACTTGTAAAGCTAAGAGGCATCAATACTGGGAATCCCATTTTCTAAAGCAAGTACGTATTAACCTATTCACAGTCAGGCCTTTCTCTACAGCCTTACACTGTTACATTGGGGAATCAGTGCTAACGAAACAAAGTACAAAATAAGTCTTTCACTGGTGCTGGGCCAGTGATAAAGAGATTTTATACCGCCATGAAACCAATAACTACTCGTATGAAAAATATATTTAAAAGCACTACCTGTTGCTTCAGAATCCATAGATTTTATCATTATTAAAAACAGTATATGTTATACTTTAGATTAATTAAGACTTACACCCTCATTTTAGACAAAATTACACTGAAAATGTTGTGCTGTCATAAACTACTTCATATTGTTATAACACTTTAGCTTTAAAAGTTAGACATCAAAGTACCGTATTTACTGATTTTTATTGATTATTTGGAATTAAGTAAAAAGTTACACAACGGGCTAACTGTGCTCTGCCCACCATGGGTATTGAAACCTGGTTTATAGCAATGTTAGGCCACAGACATACCGCTGTGCCACTGGAGGGCAAAGTTGCTTATTCCAACCATTACCTTACTGTTCGGTGTGATGGTTTATACTCTTTGTGATATCTAGTTCATCACGACTATAGGAAAAATAATTTACCGAGACAGTTTGCCGACACAATATTCCGCGACTATCACTCGAGTTATTTTAAACTACAACATATGTATTGCTTACTCAGTGATAAACATGTCTATTTTAACAAGTTTAATAATTTTAATTTGTGCATTTGACATGGAAGGTTTTAGTCTTCTGCAGTATTTAAAGAAGGCAAACCAAACCGCATAGTTTGTTTCTTTGTTTTGACAAATTGTTTTCAAAGCTATCTCTGTTAGCTGTTTTCAATTTTGAAATAACTGAGGTAGCTATTCAAAACCATATCCAGTCAACTCTTGGCTACTCTCGTTATTCAAACAGTGGGAGATGTCTTTCTCACTTATTACGCATTCAAGGCCCTAAAATGAGGAATGCAAATTTTTCTCAGTTAACGTCAGATCCACAGTACTGCACAAGGACCACTGGGGCACGTTCTCTCGAACAGGATGGTATCAACTCGCTTAGTTAAAATAAAGTTTAATAGCCCCACGGTGATCATAGGAAAAATTAATGCAAACTTTATTTTTATTACACAACAATTACACCAGATTTATGGTAATATGTAACGTTAATATTGCGTCTCAAATTCATAATTATACCACTAATCGTTGGTTTTCGTCTCTACAGGGATAATATCTACGACTTTAAATTTTGACCTTTTATTCCCCAAGTTCTCTAGTTTTCTAAAAATTTTATAGAAAATCCACGTGCCAAGTGGTAGTGTGTTCTTATCTTTGTTAATCTCTAGTTTTCACGCCGACATTCGTTACAAGTGTGTGTTGTTTGTATAGCAAAGCCATAGAGGGCTATCTGCTCAGTCCAACGAGGGGAATCGAACCCCTGATTTTAGCGTTGTAAATCCGGAGACATATCGCTGTACTAGCGGGGGGCCATTCGTTACGAACGTTTTATTTCATAGATACTAGGCACGCTATTGAGTTGAGCTAGTCAACTGGTTAAGTGAGCTTCCAGTGAAACAATAAACCATCAACAAATTAGAGGGTAGTAAAGGCACTCGACTTGTAAACTGAGGGTCGCGGGTTCGAATTTCCGTCACATCAAACGCCGTAGGGGCGTTATAATATAACGGTCAATCCCACTATTAGTTGGTAAAAGACTACTCTAAGAGTTGACGGTGGGTGGTGATGACCAACTGCTTTCCTTCTAGTCTTACACTGCCAAATTAGGAGCGGTTAGCGCAGATACCCCTCCTGTAACTTGGCACGAAATTCAAAGCCAACCAAACCATAGATACCATTACCCATCAAACTGTGAAACTAGAGGTTTAAAGAAATGGTTGGTTGGAGTTTAATGGCACAAAGTAACGCAGCTGTCTACATGAAACAACAAAGTAACGCAGCTGTCTGCATGAAACAACTGCTAAAAAGACAAAACAGTAATATTTTATAAAAAATGAAAATAATATAACCTAAAAACTAGAGAAACAAGTGAAAAATGAAAAAGACCAATAGTCGGCAAAAATTTGAAAACACAATCAAGTTGTACAGCGTCACCATCATTAATAACACCATTCAAAAATCCTTAGAAAATTGTTTGTTTTTTGAAATTCGCACAAAGCTACTCGAGGGCTATCTGTGCTAGCCGTCCCTAATTTAGCAGTGTAAGACTAGAGAGAAGGAAGCTAATCATCACCACCCACCGCCAACACCACCCGCGACCGTCAGATTACGAGTCGCACGCTTTAACGTCTAATTGTACTACCCCTCACATTCGTAACGACAGAACAAAAAAAAGCGTGGACAACTGTGATTCGAGTGTGACAAAGACCACACGTTGAGGGATCAAACTCTAAAGATAACAATATATAAAAAAACTGAGACGTCTCGAACTAGCGACCGATATTTATCAGAAACGATCCCCAAATAATTCTATTTCCATTAAGAAGATTTTAATTATTTCTCTGAATTTTCAGATTTTATCACGCTGCAGCTGCGTATGTTTGTTATTCGAGCTTGAGAAGCTGAAAAGAGTTCGTAAATATATCAACGAGAGATAAAATAATGATAACCGCACACGTGAAACTTGAGATACGCAAACTTACGTCAGACCATGCTCGGAGAATAACAAGAACAGTTGTGACAGCAACGCTGTGGAGTATGCACTTTCTACATCTGTTATATCGACAATTAATAAGTATCAACTTTGTCTAAGAGTAAACTTTGACATCCTGCTGTGGCTTGATCTAATACACATTGTTCTAATATACGTTTTAATGTTGTAATTTAGATGTTAGATAGAGGGCGAATCATGTTAAGGTAATGTTAGTCCTAGAATATCTGGGAATACTAGTAAGCGAGATACTTTGCGAAATATTTATAACAAGGATTAGATTATAAATAGAGTTGAGCCAGTCAACTGGTTAAGTAAGCTTCAGTGAAACAATATACCATCAACACATTAGAGGGCTGTGTTGAATCAGTCAGTGCGTTTACATTGTTGAATCTGTTCTAGCTATGGCGTTTATTGAGTAACTTTGTAGAAGTTGATTTTTACCACATTGTAGCGCAAATAGTAAGATTGTAAACGTAAGTTTACAACAATCTTGTAAAGAAACGTTAACGATGAAATAAAGCTCCTTTGTTTTTAGTGCTGTTATTGTTGAATTTTATTTCAAATTATGTAAGAGAATACGCCAAAACAGGGTACTATTACAAATATTTATATCGTCCATCTTGGATATAGACCAAACATGAATATAAAAATGTGTAATATAGGAAGAAAGACGTATAGACATTCAAATACACGCAACTTTTGTCGTATGATCCTCTTAATACGGTAAGTCTTCATCAAATATAACAGAAGTTTATAAATACATCAGAAACACAGAGCTAAGTCCATCTCTTTTAACATGTTCTAAAAGTTTTCTTTACCGTACTGCAGTTTTCAGTAAAAAAAAATAACTTGTACCATGAATTGTATCATGACTTTTTTTATTGTGACCAGTTTTATTTTGACATTCACCTGCATTCTTTTGTGTATGCCTCCGGTGGCTTAGCGGTAAATCTGTGTGCTTATAACGCTAAAAATGTTTCCGATAGCCGTGTTGGACGGCGTATAGATATTACATTGTGTATATTTGTATTTTACAACAAATAAATCGGTAATTTATTCACTACAATTAATTGCTTTTTACCTTTCATGTGAGTTCTTCACATTATATAGCCCAACAAGATCAGATGTAATAAATAAAGTTAGTATTCCGAAAATTGTTTAATTTCAAAGTGTAAGTTCAAGAAAAGTCCAGTTCCATCCACTAATTCATGAGCGTGTGCTATAAGGTTATACTAGTTACGGAGAATTTCACTTCTTATCAGTAATCCTATATAATATGAAGAATTGAATAATGCCCAACGAGAATATTTCTTCACTTCATCTATCCAGTGTAAAGGTTCCTCTCGTACTGACTACAAAGCACATTCATACCAACAATATGTTGAATACTTTTCACTGTGATATAGGTCCAGCTTATCTATCTTTGGTTGTGTTCAAGGTTACTGACGAGGATTGGAATTCTCCAAAACTAGTATCACCTTTGTTTATTTTAATATATTTTATAAGTATATTACAAAACTTATAAGATAGTAAAAGGATTTATATGTTTTTAGTTTCTTCGAATTTATCTTTATTTTTCGACTCACACTATTTAATTATTCATTCAATACATGTTTTAAATGAATTATCTTAAGGGTAGAGAGTTAGAATAAAAAATAAGATAAATGTATGGCTCTGTGATGGTTTTTTTAGTTTCATAAAAAATTGATTAATTAATTGTATTATAAGAATTTTCAGGCGGTTTCTACCATTTTCCACCCGTCGTTTGTCAACATAATTTATATATAAAAATGTTATATAAAGACAAGCTTTCAGATTCTAATCACTTGAGGCCTATGTAAAGACGACACACCAGTTTTTGTTTGTTCGTTTACAAAGACCAGTGTTAAAGTGCTGACCATTGAGGTCTACTGTCAAGGAATATAACACTGGTGTTCGTGGCGATATCCTATATACATCATCACCTATAAACAATCAACCTTCATTTCTTCCTTTGCTACTCGTCCCCTAGTTGAGATAAGATCATTTGTTTTCTCATCAAACTAAAGTGTCCTTCTCAACAAGTTAAGAACAATTTTCAAAGAAGTCTTTCAACTATGACGAATGTGGGCGTTTTGTCATGAAGGCCCAGAGTGTCTAGAGTATACGTGTCGGAAACAGCGGCAAAAAGCCATTTTCTTCACATTTTAAACAGAGAATATTGTCCCAGATATTTTAATAACCTCAACTGTAGCAATGTATAATAATTAGTACTGAAGATACTAATGTGGAACGGAACTATAATTTTATTTACTGTATATTATTTCTTGAATATTTATTGTTGTTGTTGTTTATTGTCCTTGAAGCATAAAGCTACACAAAGGGCTTTCTGTGTTCTGCCCAACACAGGCATCGAAACCCGGTTTCAAGAGTTAGTAGACATGCCATTGTGCTACTGGGGGCTACTAGATGAATTTAAATTATCTAAAACCAGCGTCAAGGGAGGGGAAACACCACATCAATATTAACAGGTGTTTATATTCTCGTGATAGAATAAAGTAAAAGTCTTAATTAATGTCTCCTTGATGGAACAGAGATAAGTTTACAGACTCTCAACACTAAAATCCTGAATTCGATTCCCCGCGGTTGACATAACAGGTATTTTGATAAGACTTTTATTTAGAAAAAACTAACTAATTTGTTACAATAAATATTATCAATTTTATTTAACTTATAACCTTTCTGTGCATCATACATGCGGTATTGAACCAAATAAAACATAATCAAAGCACCCTTTCTCAAATATGATTGCCCTATCTGTGTCCAAGAGTGTGTTATTTTGTTGTTGTTGTTTTAAACTAATATTTATTAGCTACTCAACAACCAAATTTTACATCAGTTTCTCATGTAAAAAATGTATATAATTTAGAAATTCTATATAACAGCAAACCTTCTAGGCAACCATGTTAAAAAGAAAAGGACTCGCACATTCATTAAAAAAGACAAAATCAGGGCATGAATGACAAAGTAGCAAGGGTAAAATGTATTTTAGCACGTGTTTGTATTTTCAACCCAGACAAAACCAAAAACAACCAGGTTAGGGATTCGAAACTTCAGAGGAATAGCAGTTAGCAGCACCCACTATCTATGAGTTCAAACCAAATAGGCAGCTTAACTGTCACTTTCATAAAACTGAAAGTGCAGCGTGTTTTCAGTAATATGTAGTCATATAACTTACGTATCAAGAGTATCGAAACTCAATGTTTAATATTTTAAGTCTGAAGACACACGATCAGCCATGCGAGGAGGGCATAAAAACATACATGCAAGGAAAGCAAATAACAATAATAAAAAAGGGTTAGACTATCTGAAGTTGACGTTACAGCCTCTATAATTGCCACATACAGGAACGATATAATGAAACCTAAGATACCTAGGTCAAGGAATAGCATTAAAAAAACTAAAATTTAACCTCCAAATTACACAACTATTAAAGAAAGTAGTAGACATCCTACGTCTTTGCTGATTAACATGTTATTGAAGTGGAACCTCAACTGTATGAATGAACATAAATAAGAACGTATTCTTTTTGTTGTCTTGGCATAAGCTGAGAGCACGGAGTAACTGAAATAAATATTCTAAATATTCTTAAAAAACATTACAGTTGCCTAAAACATTCCTAATATTGCATAAAAGTATACTTTTTGTTTGAGTAATGTTAAAAAAAATTACTATTAAATATAAAAAACATAACAATATCACTATGTAACAAATTTTTTACTTTTTCTTGTTCCTGGGCAGAAAGTGTTTTTTCCCAATTGCTTATGCCTAATGTAGAAGATCTATTTTTCTCTTCAAACTTTGCTTTTGTGATCTGAGTAATACAAGTTTCAAATTTACCCATTTTACAGAATATTCCAGGTAGATTCAGTGCTGAGTAGCTGATATAGAATTTGTTCAAACTTACAAGAAATTTCAAGAATTTTCTAGAATGTTGTAAAATTTACGAGAATTTTCTAGAACTTTCCATAGTAATATATATACAGGGGCTCACCACTCACCACTTCAGTTTATTTCTAACTGCCTATGTGAACTCACAGACCTATCTGATTCTATCAGAGATGGCAGCAAGAAGCTGCGAGCATTCTCCAGACGCATTTTGCTATATATGTGGTCAATTTATCAAGACAAGAGCAAAAAAGTACTCTGTGACAGTATCTGCTAAGATGTGTGAAGCCTACAAGGCATATTTTGGAATGCCTGTTTCTGCTAAAATGTATCCGGTCTGTGCGAGGCAATTGGAATTGCCTATAACCCGAACGAGTAACGCCTCTTCATTGATAGCTCATGTAGAAGCCTCAAAGCTGTGCTGTTCCATAATGGGAATAATTATCCGTCTCTTCTCCTGGCTCTTTCCTTGTTATCTTTACCTTTGTAACAGCAGGGACACCGCAGCGCACTACAACAGGAAGCACTGGCCACAACGGGCCGAGTTGTTTTTGGGGAGCCACAATGTCAAGTGTGAGCCACTAGTGGACCTACAGAATATGCTGTTCCAAACACTGCACATAAAATTGGGTATAATGAAACAATTTGTTACATCTCTTGATAAGGAGTCTGCAGTCTTCAAGTACTTTCGAGACTTCTTCCCTATGCTGTCTGAGGCAAAGATCAAAGCTTGTGTCTTCGTTGGGCCACAAAAAAAGATCCTGGAGTACACAGAATTGCCCAAGAAGCTCAGGAGAAAGGAAAAAAAGCTTGGGGCAGCTTTGTCGCAGTGGTTCGGGGCTTCTTTGGCAAGGCCGAAAATTACGTGGAACTGGTTAAGTGTGTTTCCTTTAGCAAAGCCACATTGGTTTATCTCCTGAGACCACCGAGGAGAATCGAACCCCTGATTTTAGTGTCATAAATCCGTAGACTCACCGCTGTACTAGCAGGGGCGAACTTGTTGAGGCTCTTGTAAAGAACTACGATAATATGGGCTGCATGATGTCTCTGAAAGGCTGTATCCTTGACACTTATCTTTATACATTCAAGCAGAACATGGGAGTATACTCAGAGGAGCAAGCGAGCGCTTCCACCAAGATACACTGGACTTTGAACACTGCTACCAAGAAGCTTATAACGTAAACATGATGGGAAACTATATTTGGGGGCTGAGACGGGAAAGTGATTTTCATTGCAGTCGCAAATCACGAAAAACTACTCACTTCTAAGCAACTGTGTTCATTTTTGTATAACTTTAGTATAAATACATGTAAATCTTGATTCATACCTTGTTTTATTCAGACCTTACGTCAATGAAAATGTGCAAATTTGCCTGTTTTTACGTAGAAAATAGGTTAATTTTTAAATTTCATTATTCAGGTTACAAACGCAAAGTTTGAAGGAAAAAATGGCCATTTTCTGTACTTTCACAACATAAGCAATTAAGAAATAACATACTATCCAGGAACAAAATTTGTGTTATATGGTGTAATTAATATACAAATTCGTCGAAAATGACAGAAAACCATTGTTGAATAACGAACGAAAGTTGCAACATTTAACTAAAACCAATTTGTCTCTGTACCTGGCATGGCCAAGCGCGTAAGGCGTGCGACTCGTAATCCGAGGGTTGAGGGTTCGCGCCCGCGTCGCGCTAAACATGCTCGCCGTCCCAGCCGTGGGGGCATATAATGTGACGGTCAATCCCACTATTCGTTGGTAAAAGAGTAGCCCAAGAGTTGGAGGTGGGTGGTGATGACTAGCTGCCTTCCCTCTAGTCTTACACTGCTAAATTAGGGACGGCTAGCACAGATAGCCCTCGAGTAGCTTTGTGCGAAATTCCAAAACAAACAAACAAACCAATTTGTCTGTATCTCCAATTATTTCACAAATTTCGAAATAATTCTTTAATCGTCGTATTTTTAGTAAAAGTTACGCAGAAAAAATGTATTGTTGTCGTGAATAAAAGTGCATGAACACTCTGAAAAAGGCTTAAATAGTAAGCACTCTTAAGTCTTTTCATTGTATTTTACGTCAGGAAGTAGAAAACATTGTGCAGACATTCCGACAAGTTTTCGACTTTTTCGACTGCACAATGAACAGAAGTTATTTGGTTGTAAAAATTTTTCACATTTCTTTAAGTTTTAAGGTCAAGTAGATAATATATGCGTTAAAATATCAAAACAATATTTTTAATTAACACTTACTTATGCATTAGTTAACACTTTTTAAACACCGATACAAGTTTTCAATTCTTTCGACTGTACAATGGATAGAAGTTATTTGGCAGCAACAAACGTTTATTTTTCATTGTGTTTGAAAGACAAATAAGAAATATACGTGTGTATATATATATATTAAATACTGTTTGTTTGTTTTTTGAATTTCGCACAAAGCCACTCGAGGGCTATCTGTGCTAGCCGTCCCTAATTTAGCTGTTTGTTTTGTTTTTTTGAATTAAGCACAAAGCAACACAATTGGCTATCTGTGCTCTGCTTACCACGGGTATCGAAACCCGGATTTTAGCCTTTAAGTCCGCAGACATACCGCTGAGCCACTGGGGCCCCCTAATTTAGCAGTGTAAGACTAGAGGGAAGGCAGCTAGTCATCACCATCCACCGCCAACTCTTTTACCAACGAATAGTGGGATTGACCGTGACATTATAATGCCTCCACGGCTGAAAGAGCAAGCATGTTTGGCGCGATGGGTATGCGAACACGCGACCCTCAGATTTTTGGTATTTAAAAAAGGGCCTAGCATGGCCAAGCGTGTTAAGGCGTGCGACTCGTAATCTGAGGGTCGGGGTTCGATTATACCCATCACGCCAAACATGCTCTCTCTTTCAGCCGTGAGAGCGTTATAATGTTACGGTCAATCCCACTATTCGTTGGTAAAAGAGTTGGCGGTGGATGGTGATGACTAGCTGCCTTCCCTCTAGCCTTCTTGTCAGAGTAACAAATGGAATAAACCTTTTATAATTAGTGGCAGTTCATGTTTAAGTCGTATAATAAAAAAGTTTAATACAGTAGCCTGTTTTTAAAGATTATGTAAAACTATTTTTACATATAGGGGAAGTAGGATTAACACTACATAATCCTATGGAGTTGGAAGGTGTTGTACGAAACTTTTCAGACCAGTAGGTCAAAAATAATTACCTGCATATGAAATGCATTTAGTATTTAATATTAAAATGCAAATAAAAAATAAGCAATTATTATAGCATAAGAAAAACACTTTCATGGATTTTATCTTTAGAAACCTCTGGTGAAATGCGAAATAAAATATTAGGGAAATATTTAATTCAATTATTTTTACGGATCACACTTTCACTTGTTTCACTTCTCATAAAAGATGACAAGTTTGACACATGGTCTGAACTTTATTTTACCGCCGCCTCCTTGGCTAAACAAGAGATGACATCTGACAGTTGATATGACATTTCATATACTGATGGGCACTTTCAAGTCCTTAAGTTTTTTCTTTTTTAATGTCGGCATTGGGTGAACCAATTTCATATTTTCAATGTACAATTTATGAAGGCACTTAATTAGTTGTAGCAAAGTTAGCTCTTAGTAGCCTACGAATTTGTTAGATGTGGTATTGACTGGTTCCCTTCTCTCCAGTTGCTCACTTAAAAGTAGAAGATGACTTACACAGATAACACTCGTCTAACTTTGTGCGAAATTTAAAAAGGAAAGAAAGAACAGAAGCCTATTTTGTTTTAGAATTTAAATTATATTTTAGAACTCAGTTTTTGCCATCAAACCAAAATAAAGTAAACAACATTTAATTAATCGGTATTGTTTCTAAATACCGTAACGAACATCAAACCGCACCTCTTGTACCTAAAAATAGCTTTGAAATAAAATGAACGAGAAAAAAGAAAGAAACTCTTACAAAAAACAAGAACACCACCTGACCATACGCAAGAACTGTTCAACTGTGGACAGGTTTGATCAGGTTATTGATGGTAATCCCTGTTTCAGATCAGTCAAAGTTAAAAAAAAATAAAATAGACATTACAAAATAAGTCATATGTTGACGATTGAATCTGTTTAGTTTTATTTCTCTCCAAATGTCCCTGTCACAAATATAAAATCTATTCCAGTAGAGTGAAGCCATGATTTTATGGGACTTAACGTATATTTATGGTCGGTGACTTATCCAAGCTGACATTATTGCATGAGATCACAAACTGATCGATTGAAACTCTACTTACATAAACCATTAGGAAAAGATCCGGCTTGTCAACAATTGTTTTGTACACACACACAACCTCGTGTCGTAAACCACTTAACCATCAACTAGAACTCGCAAATCCTATAGTTCCAACCTGAATGTAATTTACAAGTGTATAACTACAGCCAATGGGAGTCTGATAGATCAAACAATAATAAAGTACAAATCAGAGAAGTTTTCAAGTAAGAGTAAAATCAAATCACACTTTACATCACGTGTTTCTTACCTCCAGTTTGGGAAATAACTCACAATACCCAGGGGACTCTTACCTCTGATCTGTATAATATCTCACATTACCCTCAAACCACAACCAAGAGGGTCTTAGTTTTAACCTGTAAAGTAATTCATGTTATCATCACCAGGTGATTTTTACCTCTAAAATGTGAAATAACTCACAGTATCTTCAACTAGGTGACTCTTACCTCTAATATGTAAAATTACTCAAAGGATCCTCAACTAAGTGTCTCTAACGTCTAGTCTTGCGTGTGCTTGCTTCGATACAATGACTCTGAATAAAACTGTGTTACATTCATTTTAATGCCTGATGAACATATGGACCAAAAATTTCTCTCTTATGTTATTATATGTATACAACCTTGTTTCTATTATTAAACTTTCTGAGAAACTGAGAAACTTAAGTATCACAGCAGACTTCCTTGCATGAAAAACAGTAAGGAAGAAAAAACACGTAGTGATTTAAAGTGGTTCTCTCTGAAGGCAGCATATAACACTCTGCTGTCCAGCTTAAACATTTCTTTATACCCAGAAGGCACGTCACCAAGCTGCACAGAATCAATTTCCGCACAAACAATAAGGTACACGAGATTTAGACGCTAAAAGTTAACAATGTATTTAATTACAAGAGAAATGTCACAAATAACTCTCTTTTTATTTCGTTAAGCGCGTGTGCGAAGTGTTCATGAACCAACACAAAGCTGAAATCTAGTTATTTCATTCATTTTTGGTTCTAGTATTCCATAAAATATTGTCATGTTTGCTATTATCTTTGTGAATTAATTTCATATGGAAAAGTTAAATAATAATTATTGTTAAATCATTCTAGGTTTATTGCTTCTCGTTCCTATGGTGATAAATTATCGAACTGTCGTACTAATGTGCCTTCTAAACACTGCACATGCCAAATGTTTCGAAAATGTTCGAAATAAAAATATAAAGAAAATATTTGTTTGTTTGTTTTTGAATTTCGCGCACAGCAACTCGATGGCTATCTGCGCTAGCCGTCCCTAATTTAGCAGGGTAAAGGTGGAGGAAAGGTAGCTAGTCATTACCATCCACCACCAACTTTTGGGCTACTCTTTTAACAACGAATGGTGGGATTTACTGCCACAATACAACGCCACCATGACTGAAAGGGCAAACATGTTTGATGCGACCGGGATTCGCACCAAGGACCCGCGGATTCCGAGTCGAACGCCTTAACCCATCTGGCCATACCAGGCCTATAAAGAAAATAAAAAAATAATGATTTAAAGTTAAGAGCTCTAGTAATCCAATATAAATATATGTAGAATGCTACAGACACGAGGCCGGGCTGTGAATCCAACAATTCATAGCTCGCGTCCCTTTGACCGTACTCGGAAGTTGTATGCGTGTTATACGAGTAACAGTTAAATATCGCTATTCGGTTGTTAATATAACATAACCTTATTTTTCATTCATCATCCTGAGTTAGCCAACAAAGCTTTAGACTACTTAATTCCGTTTTTCACTGAATAAAACCAGTTTGGACAGATATATATATATATATATATATATATATCACAAATCTTAACAATTAAACAACAACAACAACACTAATATAATAACACTATCTCAAATGGGTCAGGCTTAACAGTTAATATTTTATCACTTAGATACATATAGATAGATATACACATACTTACTGAATGTATAAAAGTTATTTTAATATAAATATATAAGAAATTAAAACATACACTGGATATCTAGTTGGGCTCCTTGACTGGCCAGTGAAATACCAGAGGTGACGTTCGTAGCTATACATTTAAACTCGCCGCTGTCCTTACGGCGATCGACACGGGTGATATACAAGTTTGATCCTTCCTGAAACCTTCTTGTCCCGTTTAGCACTGGATGGCTGTCAAGTGTCCAGTAGAAAACTATGTGATTTGTGTTGGAAACATTACATTGAAGGATCACGGACTGACCATTGATAACAGTCTGTCCCTTTGGATGAGGGTTGAAGTAAAAGCTGTCTTGACCTTGAGTTCTACTGGCCAACCAAATTATCACTGTAAATATATAAAATACACATAAGATAAAGTGTTGACAGAACTAGAGTTCTACCGGCCAACCAAATTATCACTGTAAATATATAAAATACACATAAGATAAAGTGTTGATAGAACTAGAGTTCTACCGGCCAACCAAATTATCACTGTAAATATAAAATACACATGAGATAAACTGTTGAAACAGTGATCAGTTTTTATCCCTATGTTGCTTATTTGAAAGTTATAAAATTTCTCAACAGAACATGGTCTATGTGACTGTAACAGACAGCTCTATATGAAAACTTTTCCACTGGATTTGACAAAAAAAAACACCCTTTGTTATTTAGTATATTGTTATCCCTGTCTTACAGAATTTTGTGTAATAATTACATGTGTAATGTAACATAACAATTTCTTGACATTCTTTCAGTTATATATGTGTGTGTGTGAGATCAATATTTTATTTAAAGTATGTTACGTAATTCTTTTAATAGCCCATGCAACAGAACACAGAGATTACATACACACACACACACACACACACATATACATGTATATGTACCACTTTCTGCTGATATTTGTTGTATTAATAATATCACACTTTATATATACCTTTGATGAAAAGTCAAAACGAAACTTTAAAGTTTGAGATTACGGCCGAAAATATTGATAACAATGAGGGTACCCAACTCAGTGCTTGAATTGAGGAGGTGGCGGGAACACAATTCCCATTCTTAAGATAGAAATCAATTGCTCTTCCCTCATTAACAAAGCTGATACTTTGCGTATGGAAGAACATTTCAAGACTGCGGCTTCACGTACTGACTTTTGCCTCGTGCCATACTAAATACTGTCTCCATGAGCCAGCGATAAAGATGATTTTTAGTTTGTTCTCAATGTTTATTTCACGTAAAGCTATTGTTAAATCTTAGTGTGATTTGATTAGTGAATGATTAGTTAGAAAATTAAACTCACGTTATATTTATAAATAAGAGTGTATATATATATATATACTCAGCCTTCTTATATCAACTAATTTCCTCTCGGTAAGTTTTTACTTACATTACTTTATTGATTAACCACGACATTATAATCATCGTAGTCTTTGTTTTTATCACATTACACACAGCTAGTTACACAGGCATATTAAATTATCTATACTATTTACTACTTCCAGTTCTAATCTCTGTAGGTAGCTTGCTTAGGTCACATATTAAAGACAATGTTTTCTGATAGCTAACACAAGTTTTTATACATTACATAATCCGTGATAAAAGTCAGTGAAATACTTTTCAGAATGGAACTCTACAATCAGCAAGTCACTCCTCCTACAAATGTTACACTTTTAATTCGATATTAGGATTTAAAACAACAACTCAGGTCCGACCTTATACGGGAAGAAACAAACATCAATGTGTTATGACCTGAAGATAAAAGTAAAGCCAGAGACGAGAAAGAACGCTTAGCAATAATTTATGAAACGTGAAACGTTTAATGGTGTTCTTTTAACTATCCGCTACTTGCTGTTAACACTCTTTTCTCTATTTCTCTGTCTGTGTTAGCTATACCCTGTTTGTATATAGAACATTACACGTGTGACAAAACTCGGGTGTGAAAGCTTTACTTTAATAGATAGTTTTTTCCCACGTTATTTGACAAACTTTGTCAATACCTCGAGGTATTAAAAATCAAGAAGATATATTACAGAAAAGCGCATTTTGTTTGTTTGCCATCAAAGTTTATTAACTCTTTTGTATGAACTGTTATAAAACGTAGAAACAAAATGATCAAGCATAGTTATGGAACCATTTTTCAACCAGCCCATTCAGTTATTCGTAGATTTTCTTCTTATACTAAATTAATCAGATGTAAGATTAGTGCGGAGCCAGTTGTATATTATTTACATCACCGCTGATCCAATACTATAATATAAGGCTAGCTCTGTGTTATTAACATTGTTGTATCTGGTGGTAAAGTTTTAGGCCAAATCTTTGTCGTTCATAACACCTTCAAAACAATACTCTATTATCAGGCCGGATCTGTGTTGTATATATTTTCCATATCAGAATTATAGCATTAGGTCAGTTCTGCTTTGTTCATATAATCTCCGTATTAACATTGTACTATCAAACCAGCTCGGTGTGATCTATATAATCTTTGTACTAGTATAGTAACAATAGATCAGATCTACTGTTGTGGTACTAAAATATTAGACCTACTCTGTATTATTCATATAATTTCCTTGTCGGTACTATAACATTAGGCCAGCTCTGTACTACTGATATTATCACTACACAGGTAGTTAACGACTAGGCTAGTTGTGCGTTATTCATATCATCGCTCTATTAATAGTAAAGTATTAGGCTAACTTTGTGTTATTCATATTAGAATTGTATTGGTACTATAACATTTGACAAACTACATATTATTAACATCAACTGCTGTAATCAAAACTGATACACTTTCTACAGATGTTTCTTATTATAATTAAACTCAGAGTAGATTATTCATAAATTGCGGATATATTTTGTAAATATCGTTTCTCAAGTGCACCTAGAGAGTATCTTGGAGTTTTGCTTGATTTCAACAATTTCCAAAATTTGGAACAGTTTAAAGAAAACACATTTTCTTACTCATACAACTGAAATGGTCTGTGCATAAAGGTGCAGAAAACCTGTTGAATAACATTACTTTTATCAAGAGGGAATCTTCACTAGTTGTGGCTGTAATTAGATCTCAAATCAGTCAAAAGATGGGGCTATGAGCTAGAAGTTTGTACTTGAGAAAACTTGGAGCCATTTGATGAGCCACTATGCCGCCATTTAAAACTGCACGGGCCATTAAGTGGCACAGCGTCAAGTCTTATGATTCACATCGCTAGAAACCGGGTTTCGAAACCCATGATAGAGCACAGATAGCCAATTGTGTAGCTTTGTGGTTAATTATAAAGAACTAAAAATTGAATGGAGTAACCTAAGGCATAATTCTACTCTTTAGCACCTCACAAAATCTATGCCTGAGAGGGTTAGTGTAAGCTTAAAAACCATGGAAATACTAGACAAAATTATTCTTATTAGGACTTCCTGTAGATATATGAGATATCATTTTTTCTTTTCTTTGAACGAATAATGTTAAATAAAGGATCTAAACTATCTTCATATAAGTATTTTTGTCTCGTTCTTGAAATTTTAGAGTGATAAGTGTACTCGTTCGAGTACAAAAGTCTGCTTCTTCATTCTGTATATTAAACTCATTAAACTAACATTTAAGTTATCTTTAGAGACTGCTTCAGTTAGATATGGAATGAATATGCGTTCGTCATATATCAAGTGAACCAAGAAACCATCCCACCATGCATTATCTTACATTTTAAAATGTATGGAACTCGCGACACAATCAAATTTAAGGTCATACCTAGTGTCATTCCAAGAAGACCTAAGAAAATACACAAGGTTCACAATAATTTTTATGAAAAAATGCAACTAAAATCATGAAAAGTTCAGGTATTTACAAAAGCCAGTGTTAAAATTAAGATTTGAGATCATGCTCGAACAGATCTTGTTGAGTGCGGTCTAAAAACGTATACTTTTACATATTTTTTGTTGTCTAATAAAAAATATAAGAAATACCAACATTTTATATGGACCACTTTTTTGTCCACCCCATTTTCGAAACTAGTTAAACATATATTGAACAAATTAATACACATTATAGATAATTATAGACATATCATAACCACTATTCAGTTCTCTTCTTTTTGTGAAAAGTCTACTTAGGCTATTAAATTGCCTTGAAATTTCACTTGAGAAGCCAAATTGTGTTTTCGCTATTACTATCGACAAACTATTCGAGTATAGTTCACTTACTTTATTGTCGAGTTATCACAGTTGCTTCCTATACTTCTAAACCCCGCTAATCCTTTTTACTCTCTTTGTGTTTCAGAAAATCATGTGTTCTTTTGTCGATGTCCACTGAATCTAGATTAATCACTTTAGAACTCTCTTTGACGAAATAAATTATTATTCTTATCTGTTTGAAAACCACGCCATTAGTCTCACTCTAATATATCAACCATTAGGTCTATGTTAATCATAAGGCTTTCCACTCTTGCGATGATTAACTTGTATTTGGCCGAACTGCTGCTCGTAACTTTACTTCTCATCTGCAATGCCTTTGTCTCTCTGCATACTTTTCCGCTTATCTAACACTATTTATGTGTTTATTTCTTTATCGTTTGCTTTGCTTACTATATCCTCAACAATAATAAATTTCATGCAATGTACGATAATCTCGACACCAATGCATTACAAACACAGCGTGCGACTCTCATCAATTTACGTTACAAAACTTGTCATAAAATTTACTTTAAAATACTTGCTTCTAGTTCTCTTGTTGTGAATAAAACTAAACAATGATAACATTTATTCTCACAAATTAAATAAATAATTAATATCTGCACTAAACAGTCTTTTATATCACGACACAGACAGACATGCTTTTTCTCTCGTTTTCTGCATATATTGCTGATTTTTGTTATTAATGTACGTTGTTCTTGTCAAGAATAGTGTTTTTTGTTTGCTCAGAAATTTTCTGTTCAGCTGTTCGTTTCAATTTCGTTTGGCTAGGTAACTCTATAATATATTTTCTGCTGAATCTTTCGTTATACTTACCAGTCGAAAACAAGGATACGTGAGGACATCGCAGGGTACGTGCTTGTGGTGGACTGACCACAATTTTACATCACTGGGTTTCTTGTATAGACGTTAACTTTGTGAAGTTTCTTTTTAATCATCTGAATATTGAGACACAACATTTAATTTCGCAACAGGTATTTTATAGTAGCAGTGAGACAGAATCACCAAATAGTGATTGTCTTGGTCATGTGTCAGCAGATATGTACGATTGTTCCAAAGTAATTCCATTTTTCATAACTGCAGTTTAAAATACTTTAACAAATTTGTGATAAATTACTATGGTTGGCCTGCTTACTTTCGTTCGATAACTGTGCACATGAATGAAACATCCGAATGCATTAAGTGAAGAGTAGTCATGGTTCACAAACAATTCGGAGTAGTTTGTGTTCTGCGTTTCGTTACAAAATGACTTTCGAGACAAGAATGTATGAGACCTATAAACACATTGTAGGCTGTAATTAACCATTACCTAACATTTATGATTATGCGACTGACAATCAGGTGTCTGATTAGTGTAATAACGAACAGATGAAGTAATTGACATTGTCACATCTATAATAATATAAGTTCCAATTATTACTTAATTGTTAAGAGCAATACGAAACAAGTATAAAAATGATATTTTAAAGTGCAGTAAACCGACATGCACTTTTGATATCAAGAATATAATCTGACAGGTATAAGAAGCGGTACACGTGGTACTTTACCTTTACCAACATTTTCCTTCCAGTATTAAAAATAAATTAACCTGATTTTATTTGATAACTAACACTCTCAATGGACTAACTACAACAAGATTTACTTTCTGAGTTTGATTTGACGTAAAACTCCGCACATAATATACTTCCAAAACGTGCTACCACTTACGTTAAAAAAGAACTACAATAGAAACCTTACGGTTTTTTTTCTTTATACTACAATATGAAAAGACTAACCAGAACACTTGTTAACAATAATATTCAAAACCCAACATTCACTTCAGTTTAGGCCCTCCTGTGAGCCACGAGCTAAAAGTTTGAACTTGAAAAAAACCTAGATCTAAAAAATAAAAACTACATGGGCCTCTCAATGGCCAGGGTGCATGTCTCCAGACTTACAACACTAGAAATGGGGTTTCGATACCCGTGTTTGACAGAGTACATATATCTCATTGTCTTCCTTTACACTTAACTTCACACAAACTTCAGTTCAAAACTATAATATGAGCTCCAAAGTTAAAAAATAAATAATTTTAGATGGTATGAGGAACTAAATTACCATCCTGTAAACACTACGCTCCTTCAGGAAGCAGACAAACGATAGATGGTTAGGAATTATATGCTAATAAATATCACTGAGAAAACCGGTTTTTAAAAACCTCGTGCAATTTATCTTATTTACACCATGCGTTTTGTTTTCTACTTGCAAGAGGAAAGTACAGGAGACCAGGTCTTCCAAAGATGAAAGGAAATATCTTAACAAAAGTACTTTCATGTTTTCGCGGCTACGTGTTTTTGCAAACTTGCATTACACATAGTAAAACGATTAAATAATGCGTATAGAAAAATCGTATCACGAAACAGCTTACTGACATGAACGATGTTCATCAGGCTTCCCAAACTGATTATATATTCTGTAAATGCAATTCTGGAATCTGGGATATATTTCAAAGGATTTTTTGCGAATGAAATTTCAGATATTCGTGGATCTCAGCGGTGTAAAAAAAAATATCTACAGTGACCGCAATTTTCGTCATGCTGACGTTAACACGTAACAGCCTACAGTTGAATCAGATGAAGACACACAGAAATGAAAGCGTCAAGAAACAAGATTTTGTTATCCTAATGAAAGCCTAACATCACACACACTGCTTAAGTTTCCACAACCGTGTTAAAAATCGTGTTTATTATAAAATATTGATACTTTTGTTATATTGCAATATGAAATATTCCCTTTAAAATTCTGGTTCTTTACCGAAGTGTGATACATATATTACCTACACTTTAGAGGTGTCCAACTTTTATTCATTTGATTTATGTAGGCAATAAGAAAATAAACGTGATACAAAGTAAAGACCCTTACCACAGAAAAACTGAAAGCACCTAATATATAGTCAGGTCGTGTGGTTGAACGTATTTTACTGATTTTTATATAGTTTCGTGCACATCTCCATATATATATACATATATACATACACATGAAAACAGACAAGTACGTATACTTACCGACAGACATAAAGATGTTAATAAAAATGGTTCGCCATCAACCGAGAACATCTACTTAATATCCAAATAACCCCATATAGAAATTTAATGTGGAAATATTGTGAGCATTATATACATGTGCCACTTGTTTAAAATATTAAATAGTTGTTTGTTTTTTTTGTTTTTTGGAATTTCGCACAAAGCTACTCGAGGGCTGTCTGTGCTAGCCGTCCCTAATTTAGCAGTGTAAGACTAGAGGGAAGACAGCTAGTCATCACCACCCACCGCCAACTCTTGGGCTACTCTTTTACCAGCGTATAGTGGGATTGACCGTGACTTTATAACGCCCCCACGGCTGGGAGGGCGAGCACGTTCAGCGTGACTCGAGCGCGAACCCGCGACCCTCGGATTACAAGTCGCGCGCCTCACGCGCTTGGCCATGCCGGGCCATGAAATAGTTGAATTGATACTCTAAGAAGTAAGGTTTCAGTTGTTCTAGGGTTTAACTAAACGACCATGAATATCAAATTTAAATGTCAGTCTTTAACCTGCTGACATATATAATGACAAATATACACTGTAATAACTAGACATGCTTGGTAATTCTTTATTTATGATTGATTTGAGTTGAAGTCTGTACTTATGCATTCTCAATATGTGTTCAAGCTGAAGCCTAAACCAAGAATCTCCATACAATATTAAACAATAACGAAACCAACAAGGCCATGTGGTAATTCACGATTCCGCGTGTAACATGGAACTCATAAAAATGAGGAACACGATGATAATACATATAGTCAGTAATGGGGAAACTAACAGAACAAAATGTTGAAATTAGAAACGTTACGTTAAACCTACGATACAGAAAAATATGAAACTAGAATGGCATACAAAAGCTGTAAATAAAAAAAAAAAGAGATACTTGTAAATATTTACATATACGCCAAAAATTCGTAGAACATATTAGAAGATGAGTTTTTAGTAAGCTGCTGTCCATGAAACTGCACATTTTTTGGAATAATTGTATTTTGGAATGATTTAATCCACACTGCATGATTCTCCTATTTTGAATAGTTAGAAGGCAGTAACAGGAAACACGGTTATAGCACAATGACAGTACGCTTTATATAATTTACTAATTACAAAAATCAAGTTTTAACAAATTCATTTTCATTTAATCATCAGTAATAAATTTAACTTTAAATAAGACAAAAAATCAAATGTTTTATCAACAATAACACTTGTGCAGAAAACTTAGTGTATTTCATATTGACAAAGATCTACGATCTTTATCTAATACCTACGTCCTAAAGCATGTTGCACAGCAGTTTCGTGTTGATAACAGTTACGAATAAAATACCTTACATTTCTTCCAAAATTGTTATTTTAGAATACGTTTACTCACCCAACGCCTGGTGAAAACCAACGAAAACTGAACGGTGAATTTTTCCCATATTGTTACCAGAAGCAGTTCCAAGCGAAGGCCTTTTTAGTCAATACTTTTATTTATATAGACTTACGAATGAACATATTAAAGACGAAGCGTTACTGTCCCTACACTAGCAACGAAGGAGTTACTTATTCAGCTTTATCTCGGATTTCGCGCACGTCGTGTACATCAAAGGCCCGCACATAGACGTCAAGGCGGTATATTCTTACGCAGAGAAACCAAGTTTCAACTACTTTGCATTTCAGTATTAATATCAGCACTTAGAATAAGATTATAAGAGATCCATTTAGTTAGAAATTAAACAATTAATTTTGTCTTTTGTTGATAGAATTCGACAGAGTCAGAAAAGTACAATTATAGGAGAACCGCAAGTATATATTAATCCGCCCTTTCTCAATACAGTCGCCAATACATAATTGTCAACTAACCACGTGAGAAGCAGACGACGTTTAAAGGCTTTCGGTAAGAGCGTTCTAAGCTCTCGAGTTTTTAATTTGCAGGAGTAAACAAGCGGTCTAAATTGATAACATTAGTATTAGTATTTTATTCCTTTAAGTGAATTTTTGTAATTATAAACGGATTACAAGATCAAAAATTTAGTGCACTCAAACAAGAGGGAAGAACAAACAATTTGAACATTCTTTTAGAGTTGGAAATTCTTGTAATTGTCTTTTTTTTGTTATTCTTACAGATACTGTTTTTATATTGTTGTGTTATTTTAAATTATCTGGTAAACATAATTCACAGTCAAAGTAACGATAACAAATTAGTTTTTTCATCTTTAATGTTTCTTTCTGTTTGCTTGAACACTTTGCAATTTGTGACGTCGAGAAACCCACTTGTTGAGAATTTTATATGCAAAAACGGCTCGTTTGGGTTGAGAAAATATTCCAAATAGAAGAGCGAACAACGTTTCGACCTGACGATGACCGAAGAAGGTCGAAACGTTGTTCGCTCTTCTATTTGGAATATTTTCTCAACCCAAACGAGCCGTTTTTGCATATAAAAAACTTTGCAATTTGCATACCTAAATGGGTTTACAAATGACGTTCGAATGACAACACTTGGTTGGTTGGTTAGTTTGTTTGCAATAAAGCTCAAAGCTACGTAATATGCTTTCTATTCTCTGCCCACCACGGCTATCGAAACTCGGTTTATAGCGTGGTAATTCCACAGACAGTGGGGGGGAGTCAAAATACTTGGACTAACACAGGGGTTCCCAACCGGTGGGTCGCGACCCCCTAGAGGGTCGCGAAGCCTTGGCAGGGGAGTCGCGTAGCCTTGTTAGAAGTAGCTCGGAATAACATTAATTTTATTTTATCAATTACATTTTCATGCTCTTACATTTTTTTTGTTTTGGTGCAAAGCAAAACGTGTGCCACGTGAGTTCAATGTCATTAAGTGTTATTATGAGTGTATGTATGCGTGCCTGTGAGTGATTGTGTATGTGTGTACTAGTGAGTAGCGAGTATGTGAGTGCACGCGCATGTACGTTTGCTTGTGTGTCTGTTTAACTGTGATTAAGTGTGTATGTGTGCTAGCTGTCGACACGTGAGTCACATGTCCATTGCTGATTGGTGGATGACTAATCGTGCGACTGGCTACGCTCCCTTCCCTCCCAGTACTTACCCCATCATTACTCTACCTGCACCCCCACAAGTAGTCAGTGTAAGATCTACAGTTGCCAAAGCGTTCATTATTCAACATTTTTATTTTATTTTAACACGGACAAAAGTAAGCAGCAGAGGTGAGTTGTGTCCATGCTAAACAGTGCAGATACTCAGAATGCTACCTCAACATTGGCTTCACCACTGTGCTCGCCAACGACGGCATCGAGAAACCACAGTGTGTTTTGTGCCATGCTGTCCTGAGTGCAGAGCCAATGAAACCATCAAAACTCAAGCGTCATCTCGAGACGAAACATCCAGAACACGCAAAGAAGGGTTTGGATTTCTTCAAACGGCATGAACGGTGTCTTAAAAGCCAAAGAATCGATAGAAGTGGGTCGTTTCAGCAGCAGAGTGCAGCCGTAGTGGAAGCTTCATATGAGATTGCATTCGAAATTGCTAAACAAAAAAAGCCTCATACGATTGGAGAAAAACTTCTTAAACCCTGCATGATGAAAGCAGTAAATCTTGTTCTTTGAAAAGCCAGTGCAAAGAAGATGCAGCAAGTATCCCTGTCAAATAATACTATACAGAGGCGCATTTCTAAAATGTCTATGGATGTGAAAGAACTGGTTTTGACTGAAATCAAGGGTTACCCTTTGTTATCCTTTCAGCTCGACGAGTCAACAGATGTAAGTTCATGTTCTCAGTTGCTTGTCTTCATGAAATACATTAATTCAGGTGACATCAAAGACGAATTCTTATTCTGCAGTCCACTTGAAACCACAACAAAAGCTGATGATGTAATGGGAAAAGTTTCAACTTTTTTTCAAGACGAAGATATTTAATGGGAAAACGTGTGGGGAGTTTGTACGGATGGGGCTGGGATCGAAATCAGGATTCCAATCGAGAGTGAAGAAGCTAGCACCTCAAGCAAAGGGCATCCTCTGCATGATCCACCGATATGCTCTCACCAGTAAGACTCTCCCTGCCTCTCTCCAGGAAGTGCTTGAATCTGTAATCAAAACTGTAAATTATGTAAAGACTCAAGCACTCAACACTCGCTTATTCAAAGAACTATACAAAGACATGAATGCTGACTACGAAGTCCTTCTCTTCTACACAGAAGTACGTTGGTTGTCGAAAGGAAACGTTATTAATCGTGTCTTTGAAGTGAAAGATGAAATAAAGCTATTCCTGGAGACTCAAGAAAGGAAAGATCTTGTAGCTCACTTCGAAAATGAAGCATGGAATAAAAGGGTTGCATACCTAGCCGACATTTTTGACCAACTGAATAAGCTCAATTTGAAACTTCAAGGAAGGGAAACACATGTTATCTTTTTTTCAAAATCGTCTTCGGACCTTTGTTTCCAAACTGCAGAACTGGCGTCGGAAAACCAATCTTGGAAACATCGCTATGTTTGAAAAACTTTGTGGAGTGACGGATGAGCCTCAGATCCAATTGGATCAGTTCCTCAAGGATGAGATTACCGAAAATCTTCAGTCTCTAGAAAAGGAAGTCGAGCGTTACTTCCCTGAGCTATCACAGGAATAGGAGACCCTGGTAAGGAACCCATTTTGTACTGAACTTGATGTATCCAGCATCCCAGATGAATTTCTGGATCTAAGGAACGACTCTTCAGCTCGTGATCTCTTCAAGATGAAATCCGTGACTCAGTTCTGGTGCGCTATGTATCAGTCATATTCCAAAGTCAGCATGATAGCTTTACGTGTCCTTGTTCCATTTGCTTCTACTTACTTGTGTGAGGCAGGATTTTGCACTCTTGTCAATATAAAAACAAAGAATAGAAACAGATTGGATGTTGGAGATGACATGAGACTGGTTCTAACAAACGCTCGGCCACGAATTTCAAAGCTTGCCTCTGAAATGGAACATCAGGCATCTCACTAGCTGGGTTGGATAGCTGTTCAAACCTATGTTAATATTATTTTAAGAAATATATGTTCTTTTTATGGATTCAGGTTGGACCAATGTGATTTAATTTGCTAATAAATAATTACAGAATTTTTAAATATTTTTTTAGATGTTTCTTTCCCTCTCCTTCACAGAAAATAAAAGAAAAGTAGGGGTCACATGGGTTTCAAACTTTCAGATAATGGGTCGCGAGTGCCAAAAGGTTGGGAACCCCTTGACTAACGTAAAAAAAATAAACTAACTTGTATAACTTCATGACTAATTGATCAAGAAACTGAGATCATAACACTGAAAAAAATACAAACGATCTCACTGATTTACTCTGTCTATGCTTCATTTTCCACTCTACAAGCTCAATTAGCCAATCGACCGGCTCAGCCGTATTTATAATCTAATTCTTGAACATTTTTAGGTTTCACAAGGTCTCTGGTTCATTACTATTCCCAAATATTATAGGTCAAACGTGTTCTGTTCTCTAGGTAACGTTTAAGTTGTATCATTAAAATTATAACTCAAAGCATATTTAAATCGTGCGTTTTCCCCCATAATAAACTCTCCAGCCACGAAATTTTTTAAACTATTGAAACCTTTTATTTAAACTGTGCGAATCGTAACTAGGAAGAAGCTATTGTCCTATTGTATTAATTTGTATTTTTCTTCTTTGTTCGTCGTTGAGCATAAAGCTACACTACACAGTGTACACAACGGCTATCCCAACCCGATTTAAAGTATTGTTTGCTATTGTTAACATTTTGTTTGTCGCTTTTGAAATAACGTTATTACTCTTTATATATTCATTCTTGAAGAATGATGTGAACGAATGTTGGAAGAAAACTGAATAAATGCTGTTGTCAGCGCTTCGAACAAAAATTATAGTTTTAGTATTGCTATTCTCAATTAATATGTGAGAAAAATGTCCTAAGGTTTATCTCTGTAAGTTACAATCAACAAATAATGTTTCCAACAGTGATCAAGCCTTCCTTACAAGTTATATAACTGGATTATTTCAGAATGTCCGATTTATAAAGTTGCTTTGGTTTTTTTCTTTTGTGCATAATATTTTGCTTCACTAGCAACCAATACAGCATATTAAAGTATAATGATTACTGTTCTATTTCCAGAATGCTATTTCAATATGACTATACATCACTGAGTCCCCAAATCATGCTACCAGATTGTTTGATCATACATGGAGTTACACTGCTCCTAATCATCTGAACAATGAGTTTCACTGTTTTAAGTCATTTTACAACATAGATGTGTGTGGTTTTCACTCTCCATAATGTAATATTTAGTGGAATAATGAGGTTTGAAACGTCAAACAGGTTTCCAAAACTGAGTTTTTAAATGCGTAATGTTCAATTGTTTTAACTGAAGAAAATATAAAACAGTGTTTAGACAAGTAATAAGTAAAACGGTACAAGTAGTCATGTTCCTCACTATTATTCACCCAGTACGAGGTCCTGGTAGTCCTGTTGTTTCATATTATTACCCTGTAAATGGAGGAACACAGATGGTCAGGAAATTTCAAATAATTTACTCAAGATAAAGTCCTGATAGTTCTGTTGTTTCATTTTATTCACACATATAAAAGCCGCCCGACATGATCAGGTGGTTATGGTGTTCAACTCGTAATCTGAGGGTCACGGGTTCGAATACCCGTTGCACCAAATATTATCGTTCTTTTAGCCATGTGAGCGTTATAATTTTACGGTGAATCTCACTGTTTGTTGGTAAAGGAGTAGCCCAATAGTTTGTGGTGAATCGTAATGACTAGCTGCCTTCCCTCTAGTATTACACTGCTAAACTAGGAATGGCTAATGCAGATAGCCCTTGTGTAGCTTTGCGCGAAATTACCAAAAACATCGTGTAAAAGCTAGTGGGTATTATTTTGTTACGACTATCGATAAACATTCTGAGCTGATCACATGTTTAGAAATGGTGCAACGTTGTACTTGTGGCCTTTGTAATTTTATATCACATTGTGAAATGCAGAAATAGATGGTACTTGTTAGTCTGGAGATTTTATATTACTCTGCTATGATTCACCTAGAACAATGAGTTACACTGCTTTAGATCATCCGACAACACAAACTAGAATATACACTATACAGCTCTGTTATAATACATCCAGGTCGTTATTGTGGGTTTGTTGGTTCTATGTCAGTCTGTGAAGTACAGTAATGTGGCTGTGTTATAATACAGCTAGATCATACTTGAGGGTCTTCTAGTTCTATGCTTATCTGTGAAGTAAAGTAATGGAACTGTATTGCAATAGAACAAGGTCTTGCTTACTGGTCTGGTGGTTCTGTTTAGTGCAGCATTTCAGATGTGGTGCATTGGAATGAAGGGCAGTGAGAGAGCTTTGTTATAATACAGCGAGTCGTACTTATTGAAATGATAGTTCTATACTGGTCTGTGAACTGAATTAATGAAGCTGTGTTGGTGAGGTGGTACATATTGGTCTGGTTATTTTATGCTGCTGTATCAAGGGTAATAATGGAGCTGTGTTATAACGGATTAAGACTGTACCAGTGGGTGTTTTAGTTCTATATAAATCTTTGAAGTGCAATAAAGACGGTGTTGTAACAGAGCGAGGTCGTACTTGTGGTCTTGTAGTGTTATATTAATCTGTAAAGTATAGAAATGGAACTGCGTTGTAATAGAGGAAGGTTCATACTTGTGGGTTTGATGGTTCAATATCATTCTGTGAAGAACAGTAACGGAGTTGTGTTATACTTTAGCGAGATCGTACTTGTTGGTCTGGAAGTTCTATAACATTTTGTGAAGTGCAGTAATGAGACTGTGATATAATACAGCGAAGTCATTCTTTTCGGACTGATCGAGTTGATTGAGCTGTGTTATAATTGAGAGGAGTTGTATTTGTGGGCTTGTTGTTTCCATATGAGTTTGTCAAGTGTAGTAATGAAGCTATCTTGTAATACAGAATGATGGTTCTATATTAGTCCGTGAAGAACAGTAATGGAGCATCGTTATAATATAGCAAATTCGTACTTATTGTTCTGATGGTTCTGTATTAGTCTCTGAAATATATTAATGGAGATGTCTTATAATACAACGAGGTATTACTTTTTAGACTGGTGATTCTATACAGTTTTATGAAATGCAATAAAGACACAGTTTTAAAGCAGAACGTAGTCGTACTTGTTGGCCTGGTGGTTTCACGTTAGTCTGTGAAATTCAGTAATGGAACTGTGGTATAAGAGAGCGAGGTTGTACTTTTCAGATTGATGGATCTATATTACCCAAAGTGCAATAAAAGAGTTCTTCTCTAACATAGCAGAAGAAATACATATGGGCTACATCTAAATATTTACAGAATGTGTATCCCTGCGCTAAATTTCTTTCCATATAATTTAGGGCTGTTTTATTTCTTGGCCACAGTACTTTCAGGAAAACATAGCAAACATAGGTAACAAAAATGTTATTTTTACCGGTTACTTTTAATTATGTTACACTGTTTTTAGTGCGTTTATTTTCGTGACATCGCTTCAGTTTTTTCATTCAAAATATAGTATTAGTACACCAGTTTAGGTCGAATTTATTCCTTAATATATAACTTTGAAATAAGTATTTCTGTATGCTAATTCACGTGTCTAACGTTTAACACAAATCTGATTATGTTCACTTGCGAATAGAAACTTAAAATTCACAAGAGTATAATTTTAGTTAAACACCTAAAGATTTTCGTGATGATGAGAAACCCACTTGAAGATGACCAAACTTAATTCTGTACTTTATTTCAATTAAAGTGTTAATATCCATACCATCTGTCATGAAAATACAAGTAAAAATTTTGGTTTAAATTATGAAACGTTTATAAGTGTGGTAAAGACTGCGGTCATTAGCTTAGACCACAATATAACAAAAAGGCTATTTATTTTGTGTTTATTTGATAGTAGCAAGTAATGCTTTTGTTTTGTTTAAGAGTGTGGCTCTTCACTGAGAAAATACTGTTGTTTACTAGAATATACTACACTAAACCAAAGGTTAAACATGGTGTACCTGATGGTTTGTTTTTGTTATTGGGGAAGATGTTTTGTAACAGAAATATTCGTGGATTTGTGCGACTTTTTCTTGAAGACATGAAATCGTCATTTCTTGATCTTCCGGAAATAAAACAAAAAAATTTTATTTATTTTTTGTTGTACGTTTAATATATAAATGATTTTTACTTGTATAACTGAACTATTTTCAAACTTCGTGGGTATCACTAACTGTCTTATATATATATAATATATACATATACTCTTCAAAAAAAGAAACGCAAAAGGGATATTTTTTTATTTTAAAGAGAAATATATTTAATAACGTTACAAGCTCAGAGTATGTGATGTTACACGTATTAAGGCACTAATTGTCAGACCAAAATGACAATAAAAGTTGTGCACTTTGAAAACGGAGTAAAACAACGGATTTTTCGCCAAAACGCATTTGTGTCCAATAAATTTGTTTGAGAGATCTGCATGTTCTGCAATCCCTATAAAAGTGATGGGCTCTCGGTTTCCATAGCTCAGTGTTAAGCCACCGACACGCAATACAGTTACGCCAAGACTGACTGAAGCACAACGCAACAACGCCATTGGTCGTTGGAAGCAGGAGAATCTCGATCACATTTTGCCAGAGCTGTGAATATCCACTTAAGCACCATCACAAGGCTATGGATCGTGACCATCCACGATCTGGCAGACCTCGTGTGACCACACCTGTACAAGATCGCTACATCCGGTTACGTCACCTTTGGGATAGGACCACCACTGCGACGTCTACTGCCTCAACCATACCAGGGCTTCGTAGGATTTCCGATCAGACCGTACGCAACCGTTGACGAGATTCTTAGGCCCCATGTGCAACTCATCATGGTGAACGTCAACGACGTTTTTCAACATGACAACGCCCGTCCTCACACAGCCCGACTCAGCACTGTCTTCTTTATACACCACAACATCAACGTTCTTCCCTGGCCCTCCAGATCACCAGATTTAAACCCCATCGAACATCTTTGGGACGAGTTGGACCGACGTCTGCGACGACGACAACCTCAACCGCAGACTCTATCTCAGCTTGCAGCAACTTTGCAGGCTGAGTGGACAGCCATTCCACAGGATGTGATTCGTCATCTCATCGCTTTCATGGGCAGGAGATGCCAAACAGTTATTGATGCTCACGGGGGGCATACTCGTTATTGACGTTGAGTGACGTTAAATTTCAACCAGTGAGCGTGGACTTCGCCTTTGCAGACTTTGGATGTTGAGCAGTGAATGTGCAAAGCTTTACACATGTCATACAGAACTACCCAGAATAAACTTGTTAACAATTTGTCTCAAATTTTGCCTTTTGCGTTTCTTTTTTTGAAGAGTATATTATTTCTCAAGAAGGTAGGTGTTGTATGAGAATATATTGTTTGTTACATTTGTTGTAGTATTTTAACCACATGAACATAACTCTGGATCTTATAGTGAAACTAAGCAACATACTTATTTTTGGAGTTACACTGAACATTGGCTAACATCGTTACATTGTTTTCTCTCGTAGAAGTAATGGATTAGATTTTCATAGGTTTTTGGGACGCTGCATTATTAGTATATGGGAGAAATTATTCGCCGTTTTAACTGTAAGGAGCGGCCTAAGAAAAGAAATCGTGTCAGGGTCCAATTGTCTGTGACATTTTGATTTCATTTTTTGCTAACTGAACTTTTGACCTATGAGAGGTTGAGTTGCTTTAAAGTTTTTTGTTGCTTTTTTCTGACTTTTACTACAAAAAGCTCTGATTTTTGAAAACTGGCTATAGTATTAATTCAACCTTACTAGTGTGTCAGTATTTTTCTACTTTATTATAAAGACCTAGTCTTGGTTCCAGTAACTTCAAGAAAGTTATAACAATTTAGTCACTTATATTAGAGAATCAATCTAAGCCTTTGTTGTGCGTGCTCAGGATACTGATTCAAGAATATATAAACATCATATCCTGGTGAGATGACCAAACCACCACTACCTAATTCACCTTATCCCCAGTCTGAAGTAAGTGTTATCATACCTTAACACAGATGACCAGGAGAAGAGGTTCTAAAAAGTAGTTACTTTTACGCCTCAGAATGTTAAGGTAATATTTGTAGTGACGAGACTATCAACCGACCTTTCGGCTACGATCCGATATTTCACAAAAAGATTATCAGTGTTTCGGGTTTACTGGTTCCAGCTTTGGAGTGGATGCAGTGATTGAGCTTTGGCTTCAAAGCAGGATAATCCTATAGCTAAATGGTATTGTACAATCTGTGGTTTTGTTACGGTGTAGTTTAGAATCAAAACAGTCCGTTGGGTTAAATGTATTTTCAGTAAATTGCACGACGCAAGTGAAACCTGATTTTATATGTCTATTTTTACCAACTTTTCACCGACTGTTTCCAACATTAACATGGATATATTAATAGTTATTTATCAATAGATTATCTAAAAAGAAAACGGAGAGATCATAAAATCCTATTTTAAAACTACTTTAAGATTAAGTGCGTAAAAACACAGTTAACTCAACCAACTAATGAAACATCTATTTACAGTATTTAGCGTAATCCACTATTTCTACATTTCTGTCTCTCCAAATTTCAATACAATCAATCAAGAATACCCCTGTAGCTCAAGTTTTCATCTGAGTTGAGCTTTTAGTTTATGGTTGAGTCATTGAGTGAAACAATTAGCTTATTAATCAGTGATGTCGAGAAACCCACTTGTAAAATTAGCTTATTAAACATTTTAAAATGTTTTTATGTGCCAAGAAGTAAGAGCGTACTTATAACCTTTTAAAAGTAACTTCTGTTTTTTGAGTAAATTAGAGCTGAAAGTAATCAAAAGGTGCTATACGTTTTTTCTTTTTTTTTAATTCCGAGAGAGAGAAGAGAGAAGTAGTATAGAAAAATGTAAGAGTTGGATGTAGATCAGAGGTTCCCACATTGTGATCCGCACCTCCTGGTAGTTTGTGATAATACTTAATGGAAGAATCGTTGTTATTTTGAATTAAGTACAAAGCTACACAATGGGCTATCTGTGCTCTGCCCACCACGGGTATCGAAACCCGGTTTTTAGCGTTGTAAGTTCGCAGGCATACCGCTAAGCCACTGGTGGGGGTAATGGAAGAGCCCATAGTAATATGTCAGATTTATGAAATTAGAATTTGCTAGCAAAATAACGAGTAAAATAAAATGCTAAGACATTATAGTAATATATATAAATGTTAAATTAATAATTACAATTAAAATAAATTAAATTCTGTAGATTCTCTATGCGCCTGCCCCCGGTGGCTCAGCGGTATGTCTGCGGACTTACACGCTAAAATCCGGGTTTCGATACCCGTGGTGGGCAGAGCACAGATAGCCCATTGTGTAGCTTTGTGCTTAATTCAAAACAACAACAACAACATTGCTATGCGCCTAGCACTGTTGCCTGCCGATCGCAAAAATCGAAACAGTTGATTTCCAGTTGGAATGACGCATACAGAAATAAGATTAATGTGGAGCCATCATCTTCGTTTGAAACTGTCACACTCTGACCCAGAAATTCATAAGATTGTTTCAGTAAAGCAATATCATACTTCACATTCAAGTAATTTATTAGATTTTTTAAACATTCATCATATTTAAATATATTTTCATTGTTCTTTTCTTAAAGCGAGAATCAAGCTGCAAGGATGATAAAATAACTATACGATACACATGATAAAAGCTATATTCAACAGAAGGTGGTCCCTAATACAGTGAAGAAACTGAAGGGGGTTCGCGACTGGGCAAAGTTTGGGAACCCTTACCATAGATAGTAAAATATGACATAATATAATTCCATATTGCCATTTAAAATATTTCCCTTCAAAACAAATATATAAATTGTTTAAAACACTGAGTTTATTTGTGTTACTAGTTAGTGTGGTGCTGGTTGCCAGAGAAAGCAGAATATCATATTCAAAACTGTAAAGCATGAATTCCTAAGATAGTGATTTAACTAATACAACTTATTTATACAAAATTCCTTAGTGTACTAGAACCATGACTTAAGAAGACCTGTGTAGCATTCTTTTATTAATCAAATAATATAAATAAACATATTTTTTTAAATAGATGAACTATCATTTACTTTTGTTGCACACACTGTATAAGTAGTAAACGTCCTTTAAATAATCCTGAAACTACATTTAAGGAGCTTAATAAACTGTTTGCATACTTCCTTATTTTTTTCTCTTCTTACTTCAAGTTATCTAAAATATATCCCAAACGTTAACTAGGAGAGTACAAAAGAGTGGAGCAGTTCCAGAACCACAGTTCTGACTGTAGATTCTGGAGCACTAACAATTCTTTCCTGATTTCACTGTTCAAACACTTGGTTCCATTAGTTTCAGCTCAGCTTCAGAGCACAGCTCAAAATTGGCCAGGTTCATTCAGATTTCAGGTTCCAGAGCTATAATATGACCAGTTCTACTCCAAAGCACCTAACCGAAGAAGACATCAAGTAATGTTTCTTATGGGTAGTAGCCGTGTTATTTTTGTTCTTTTTTGTAAGAATAAATCGTCACTGAAAATCTAACAACAAGAACCAAAAATGGGATTCTAGAAAACTTAAGATTTATTCCATAAGAGTTCAGTCAAACAGTCGAAGCCCATCTCGATCGTCTTCTGACATTTTACTGGGGGATTTTCTTCTTAAATTGCAAATATATTCAAAAATTTTCGAGTGTTTTAGTTTGATTTGAATACAAACTAAATATATTTTAGTTCTATATTTTCACTGTTATTTTATACTAAGATAGACATTGTTTTATTTTACTTTAACTTCAAGTTTAACTACGTTATCTCTGAGTTTATTTGTATTAAGTTTTATATCCACTTTTTCTTTTTATTTGTACAGCATTATCTCTATTTTTAAGCAGTGACATATTTAAAGTTTTAATTTATTTCTCTGTCACTCTAGTGTTTTAAATTTTAGTTCCACGATGTTCATTTATAAGGGTGACAGTGATTGGTAACTCTTGTTTAAGTACCAAGTCTCAGCGTTTTTTGTTTTTAGTTAGTGGCCAGTTTCATTATGTACAATTTGTTTTTTTTCTGTTTTATTTTATATCTATATAAATTTCACAACTTATTATCGTTTATTCAATTTAACGTATTATATCAAGTTTACTTTATAAAAGATTCATTTTGGATTCATCACGCAAAGCTGCTTAAGGATTACCTGTGCAAATCGTTTGGAACTTTGAACTTTATAAATTAAAAGGAAGACATTAATCATCAACACTCAGTGCTTGTTCAAATAGCAGGATTTAACTGTCACTTTTATAACACATCCACAGCCGAAAACGTGAAGCAGCATTTGGTGGTAATAGTACACGTACCGTAAATATTTAAAGATTAAAATATTTTCACATTTTCTCCTAGTTTTAAATTTTGTGAATTTTTATTACTCAGTATGACTCACATTGTACCTTATTTAAGATTGAAGATTATATTTTAGTTTCGCCAATTTTATTTTTACATTAATAAAGAAATTTTCAGTTTCATGTTTAATTTTATGAAATTTTGAGTTCAGTATATATTTTGATTTGAACTCGAATTATAACGTTGTTCAATTAATTGTTGTTTATTGCTATTGTTGTTGTATATTATTAAGCACAAAACTACACAAAGCCTATCTGTGCTCTGCCCACCACGGGTATCAAAACTCGGTTTTTGGCAGTATAAATTTGCAGACATGTTAATGGGGCATTCATTTAATATTAGTATGCCTATCTCGAGTTTTATTTTTGCTATAATTTGATTTATGATTAGTTACAATTCTTAACACCATTGTGCTAATATTTTGTTAAATGTTATTTATTTTCAGTTCATTATTTTGTGTTTTATTTTCAGTTTTGTAATTGTTTTTATTTACTTTGCTGGCTGTTAGAGCCTCTGTGTTTGAAATTCGTTTTCCTTATTTAGTGAATGTTGTGATGTCATTATACTGAGGCTAATTCAATTAATACTTTATTTTAGCTATTTAAATTAATTTTTTAAAACTTGAGTGTCATAAGGACCTAAAATAAGAAAAGAAGGATATTCTGTTTAACTAGAAGCCAATACATCTTTAATCTTGTATTTTAAATTTTATTAAAATATTTCGTATTGATATTCTATACTTTCTTCACGCCATAAATGTTCTTAGTTATACCTCATTCTAAGGTTTACTTGTTATAGTAGTCATTGAAAGCTGCAGTTGTCAGCTGCTTAACCATAAATGAAATGGACGTTTTGATTGAAGAGGAGAGGAAAATTTGGAAAATGTTGGTCCTAAAAACTGTGATAATGATGTAAGAAAAGTTCTTAATCCAACAGTGAACTATTATAATCATATTTACTTAAATTAAATGTTAACCTCTACTCATTTAGACACATATTAAACGTACCAAGTTTGACATGTTTCAACAGGACGGGATTTCAAACTTTTTGGTTGATTTTTAATTGAAATACATATATTATTATGATGCTTTGGAAAATAAAAAAAATTCTTGAGCCTAAGGTAAGGTAAATTACACTTGAGTGCAAGTAAAGCATTGAATACTGATTACGTATGTGCCTCCATCTACTGGTATTTTAAGCAGCTAGAAAAGTTGTACGGTTCACTTACCAATTTCGTTTACAAGAGCAGATCACGCATGCCCAATCACAAATAAAACACTCAAATAATAATAAAAAGGTGGGTTTGTTTTTTTATGCAAAGATACGCGAGAGCTATCTGCGCTAGCCGTCCCTAGTTTAATAAAGTAAGACTAGAGGAAAGCCAACTGGTCAACACCACTCACCGCCAACTCTTTTATCAACGAATAGTAGGTTTGATTGTAACATTATAACGTCCACACGGCTGAAAAAAGCAAACATGTTGGGCGGATGGGGATTCGAACCCGAAATTCTCAGATTACGAGTAAGCGCTCCGACCACTTGGCCACTAATAAAATGAAGTTTTGGAAGTAAATGCATAGAAATAATTACGTTTTGTTTGGTAAAAGTAGGACATGAATAAGAATTAATCAACGCAAGAAGTCGAACGCCGCATTTTAACGTTCTAACTCAGTTAGCTTACTGCTGGCCCACTAAGTGATTATACAGTTCCTTTTTTGAAATTGAACATTGCCAAAATTTCAAGGAAATTTAGCATAGGTTGTTGCCTACATATATATTTATAAAACAAATACAGTTTCCTTAGTTTTAATTGCAAATGTATTTTGAGAATAAAGTCATGACTAACACAACACATTTTCGTCTTCCTTTATTTACCAGACTTTGAAAATACTAATTTAAGTTATTGTGTAGTAACCACGGTTACATTTTTCTGTAATAATCTGATGAATGTTTGTTAGATATTTTAACATATTCTGCCCGTTTATTGGGAATACTTTAGAATGGGATAATGGTCAAAATATTTTTGTTTAGTATTAATTTTAATTTACTGGATAATAAAGAAAAGTGTTAACTTTTATATAGAAACCAATGATTACGTGAAAATGTTTTCGAACTTTTATAACATTGGTTAGGACATGTCATAGTATCCAAAAATTATACATGTGCAGTAGTGCCAAAAGTGATACGACGAATTTTCAGGTATAATTTCATAACAAAAACCAAGCTTAGTATCCACAACTTATAAGTGTGCAGTAGGTCCATCTTGTGGTAGGCTGAATTTTCAGGTACAGATTTCATACCAAAAACTGGAGTTGGAGCCTGTAGAACATTACTTCGAATTCCTAACTGGTTTGCTATAAGCTATATTTACATCATGTGACAATGCTACCTCGTCTATGTGAAAGCATGTATTAAATTTACTAATTTTAACCGTATCATCAAATATTTTATTTTTGTCTCATGAACTGAGGCAACAGTCGTGTTTTATAAGAATGAGGTTCCGGAGTCCTGTGCTGCTTTTAAAATATTTATTCCATTGACAATCGAATTCAATCTGTCTTAACTTATACTATTGTTAAGTGCTACAATTTCCACTATAACAGACTTCTGCAAAGAACTGTGATATACTTCTCAATGATAAGAAATACACTTGAAGTAAAAATGTTTTCTCAAAACGTCTGGTATGGGTATTAAAACTTTAATTGAAATGAAGTACAGAATAACATTTCGATCTCTAAGTTATTTTCAGGACGGACGAGATTGCAAACGGGTACAGATTTTAGGGGGCGTTGCAGCTAGATGTCAGGTTTTAGTTAGTAAAGGTATAAAGATGTTACTTTATATTGGTTTAATTTCAGTTTGATTTGTTACATAAGTAGGCCTTCTTTGATTTTACATTTGTTTCCCTACTTAGTATCTGGGTATTTTCTGTGGTTATGTTTATTTGATGTGCAGAGTTCAGAAACGTGTTTTTTTGTTCTTCGAATCTGGTTTCCATTATTTTGCTTGTTTTTCTTATATAGGAGTCGTGGCAGCTGCTGTATTGTATTTTATAAATAATGTTGGTGTTGTGCTTGTCAGTGTAGTTTTTACATAGTATGTACTTTAGTTTTGTAGCTGATTTCTGAATATATTTGGTATTTACTGGAACGTTGTGTTTTATTATGAGTTGTTTTTTTCCAAATGTTGGTTATTTATTCTCATATATCGGGATTGTATGGTGTGCAGCAGTATATGGATTTGTAATCTGTTGTACATGTATATTGGGATTTATTATTGTTTGTTTGTTGTCGAATGTGTTGATGTAGGTGTGTGTGTGTGTAATTCTTTTAACGGTTTTTAGAGGCAATTGATGTTGATGAAGTGTTGTTTTATTTTCTTGATTTCATCATTAATTTCATCAAGTGAGCATAGTTTTGTTGCTGTGTTTATTTGGGTTCTTAATATGTTGAATTTTTGTTTTGTTTCATGAGGAATGTACAGTTCAGTGTGGGTTATTTTTATGTAGATTTCTGTTTTGAATTATGTATCGGTTCTTGTGATCTTGAAAAATACCATTCGTTTAGTTTTTCGTGTTCACAGGTGAACTTATTGTTGGGGTGTATAGAGTTAACGTGTTTGAAAAAAACTAAGTGTGTTTTCTGTGAAGTTGAATCCAGTAATTGTATCGTCAACATATCTGTACCAGTATAGTGGCGGGCGTAAAGCTGAGTTGGTCGCTTTTTAACAACTTTTCACAGACCCTCCGCTATCAGTAGACATTATATTCCCATTAAACAATTTACATTGCTATGAAATTTGAGAAACGTGTTGATGCTCGTGATTACCTCTCTACGTTCTATTCGTAAAGTGTATGCATTTCATCTTGTATACTGTGTGTCAATATGTCTTTCAATAGCCAAACGAACTCTCGATATTCTTTGTATTACGTTGAAAAGTCCATATAATCTCGTCGTCAGTAACATATTGCCTTATTTAAAGTTACGGCAAACTTCCATCCCTTCGATGCAAGTTTTTTTTTCAGTTTTTTCTCAAAAAGTGTTTAAATTCATCTATTTTTTATGTACAAGGGCAACTACTTTCTGAATTATCTTGTGCAACCAATTTCTGGCAGACTAGCTTGTAGTTTTGTGCGTAGTATAATTTTTCTTTCCAGTACGTATTTCACCTGTCGTGTTTTGTATAATGTATATATACGATAAGTGCTTTACGAGTTGAAAACGGCCGTTACATCGGCTTTCCGTAAGACTATCCTTTACGGCAATCAGAGATTTGTTGACAATAAAATAAGTATTGGGGTCTCGAATATCCCTCCTCACCTGTGGTGACACATCACTTATCAATATAAATAAGCCGTTCTCGTGAAGAATAGTTGAAATATTGGAAATTGTGTTTCTACATTATAAACTTAGTTATGTGCACGGTTTCTAAATGTGACTGAAGCTTTAAGAGGGATCATATATATGAGAATACAAAAATATATCTCTCTTTACTCGACTCTATATAAAATTCATACCTTCTTATCTATATTGTTTTAAGTATCATGTTTATGTAAAAGTTACGATTATCTATGTTTAAAAAAATTGATCTTCCTCTGGAATGGATATTAAAGGTAGGAAAAAAAATTGTAAAATGTCTAATATTTGTGATGTGAATATCGTATAAAGGTGCCTGGTATTAAAAACGATCTTCCTCAAGACACTAATACCTACAACCTATAGCTATATACAAGTTTGTTTTACTTTCTTTAAAATAAAAAGCAAAACGTTTAATTTGAGATACTATAGAAAATCCAGCAACTCAGTGTACGTGATATTAAATAAACAATATTTGATTTAGTGAAGCATAGGGTGGATATTCGCAAGGTAATAATTTTCAAAACATTTCAATACGAATATTGTAAAACAACGGTGCTTGTTTACAAAAGTATCCTTTATACAATTGTAACTTCAAAATTCCAAAAGGGGTGATAGAGCTGGGCAGACGGATGATTTAATTTAAAAAAAAAATCCAAAATTTATGGCTGTAAAATCAATGATACATCTGAAGCCAAGTACATATAATAATAAATTCATAACTTGCTCAACACAGTTAAAACATTGTGACACTGTATTTGATAAAAACTGGATCTTGCTAAACACAGTGATAAAACCCACAGACTGTTAAATGCAGTGATGAAAACTGTAGATGGTTAAACAAAGTGATAAAAATCACAGATAACTAAACAATGATAAGACCTCAAACAATATAAATCACAAAACATTGTAATAGAACCACAGTTTCTAACACACAGTGATAAATACCACAGGTGGCGAAATCTAGTTATAAACAGTAACTAGCTAAGCACAGTAATAGACTTTGAACAAGCTTAGCAGTGATAAAAAATGCAGTTTGCTAAACATTTTAATGAGACCACAGCTAGATAAACACAAATGATAAAAACTTCAGTTAGATGACAGTGATAAGACCTGCAGACAGTTAAACAGTGATAAATTCACAGCAAGCTAAACACAATGATAAAAAAGCAAGATTAACAGTGAGAAAAATATAGTTAAGGAGATAACTAATGGTATAATGGTAAAATCAGAGATAGTTTAACCTCACACTCAACCAACAACATTGTAGTGCAAAAACTCTGTATGCCATGCACAATTAATATTTTTGAGCCTAGTCCAAAAGCTGTTCCATTTCCTGAGTGCTACGTTAACACATTTTCACTCTCCCAGTCAACTAGCTACAATTATGTAAGAACTTCATCATTCTGTTTCATGTAACTGGCTCAGGTAGTGTTTTACAAATAGGAAAGTTTCTTATCACTCAGTGTTTTTTCCAAACGTAGTTATTTAGCAAGCAACAGGTTTAAACTACAATGTATTGAGGAATTTAGATTTTTATGATTAATTTCTTGTGTGTATATGTGTTTTCTTATAGCAAAGCCAGATTCAGCTATCTGCTGAGTCCACCAAGGGTAATCAAACCTCCAATTTTAGGAGTGTAAATTCATAGACTTACCACTGTACCAGCAGGGGACAACTAATATCTTGTATTTTATCATGTATATGTACTTAAAATTATACATTCATGATAATATATTTTTGTCACAATCATATTCTATTTATCGGTGTTAATCAGTAATTCATACTGTCTAGCTTTACAATTGAAACAAACGTAAATTCAGTTCACAATTTTCAGAGAGGTTTTTTTTTTTTTTAAGATTTTGAGATTTACTCTTTTTTATCTACAAGTTTTTATTTGTTTTGCTTTGGCCTATATAAATTTTCTGAACTCAGAAGCATATTGGGGTAAAAATATGAGCTTCAACTGAACAAGTTTTAAATCAAGAAGGCCTAACTTTCATTTTAAAATACATTAAAACCATTCAAGTTATAGTAACCTATGGTTATTTTCCCCCTTCATAGTTGCAGCTAATCTTCTGGTTCACCATCACCCTACATCCCTGAAGATAATTAAACAGTTATAAACACATTTAGTTAAAACTGACTGATAAAATATCAGTTAGTATAACATCATTAGAAACACTACTATAATATCCACTAACCAAGCAATTCAAATAATACTTTAAACTAAATAAATATAGTAATAAAACCACAGGTAACCAAGTACAATTATAAATCCATAGCATAATAAAGGCAATGTAATTATCACAATAACTAAAGTGACAAAAGAAAAGTTATCAGTATTTGTAATTATTGTGGAACAGTATTTATTCTGACAGAATATTTTATGGTATATGTTGTATACACCTATTTTAACAAAACAGGTTATTTATATTTGTAATTAATAAAATCAGTGTATTAGTAAATTAATAATGTAACATCTGTTTTGATATCAATTGCTGACATTTCTAATAAGTTTGTATCTACTTTGACACAATATGTTGTTGGTAACTGTAAAACTATCGTAACTTCTATACTGCTAATAATACTGAGATGTTATTATCATAATAACTAACAACACCAGACCAAAGTTTTCAAGTGTTTTTGATCGTGTTTTACTAGCTCTGAAGAACAGATACATTATTACTAACAACTTTACAGGTAAAGACTTTCTGCAGTCAGTACTATCGCATTATGCTGGTGCAATGTTAACATGGTTAGTCTAGTAAGAAAGAAAGAATTCAGAGCAAATTTCATAAACGATAGGAAAACAAACAACACTTCATATGAAAACTAGAACTTGTTTATCAAACTATTTTGATTTAGTGCATGTTTATTATAACAGTTCTTCAGTAAATTGATCTCAAATAGCCTTACATTTTTATATGAAATATTTTGAAATGAAAATATTAAAACCATGTGATTCTGTGATTAAAATTATAAGAATTTTGGATTGCACCTAAAAGCACGTGCTCTCAATTATTTCAATCCATGTGTAGACTGAATTTTTTAATGTGCCATACAGCTTAGAAGGAACACCACCCAAGTGATGTTTCACAATGAAAAGGTTTGTCCAGATTGATCTTTAAAAACAGTGCTTTTAATTTTGTAGATATATGCATGATCTAATCAAAAACTCCTTAAATGTGAAAAAAAATACAGTAAAAAAAGAATTGAGTGTGCAATTTAAAGGAATGAAGTAAAAACTGGTGGCCAAACTGGTAAGTACAATTATAGCATCGATAAGAACTTTACAGCAAAAAATCATTGGTCAGTCAAGCCATGTTTTACCAATCTGGAATATGATGGTGGGCAAAACGATAGTGCTCTGCCCAGGTTAACTAACAAATGATTACTTGCTGTAAAGTTCTTCTCAAAGCAATAAGTGTAGCTATCAGTTTAGGCATCAATTTTGATTTCATTCCTTTAATACACATTCTCAATTATATTTTGGCTGCACCTTTTTTCACACTTAAGGTGTTTTTTGATTAGATATTATGACTTTTTGTCAATACACAAAACTACAGCATATGAAAAAAGTGTTTACGCTTGCAACCCTATTACTCAGAACAGGCCTATATTTTACAGAACCAACCACATTCTTTCAAAATATATGGTGGTAGTTTTTCCTCTCTAACACAGTGTTAATAACTTCCCTTAAAATAATGCCATGAAAACTAAAAACTTAACAGTTTCTTGTTATCACCTGTAAGCACTCAATACAGCTGTTTCAAGCATTGCTAGTTACTCTAACTGCTTAAGCTAATATAATGTGATGGTATGTGCTCTTTAAATAGGAGAATGTCATAAAATTTAGCAAATTTATGTTTCAAAGTTTACAATGAATAATAACTGTTTACCTGAATGATTCTTTAGAAAATCTTAACTAGAAACTGCTAATTTAGTTTTCTTGGCCTAACCAATATTTATGTATCTGTACATACTTTCACCCTGTAGTTTTGGTGCTTTATATTAGCAGTCTTTCATCTGAATTACAAAAACTATAAAAAGTCATTTTGGCTCTTATGCAAAGCTGTAGTAAAAATTTCAGACTCATAGCTCACACAACCTTTTGTGTGTGTTCAAAAATTTATTAAATCTGAGTTGTTTTTGTTGAGTAACTTTGCATATGTGGCTTATATTTACACCAAATGAGACACCTAGATGTACAGAGTGACCCGTAAGTCCCTACTCATCCACATATCTTATGTATCCAGTGTATCTGTGTGCTGTCCCTCATTCTCGCTGCATAATATTATGTGATGCCATGTTCTGTGAGACTCTTTCAAGTGTAAATGGGCTTAAATTGGCCATATTTTTCTGAAAAAAAAAATATATATATGCGTAATTGAATATAACATGATAGCATATGGATGGGTAGGGACTTAAGGGCCACCCTGCAGATTGTAATGATGTATCAGTTACCAAAAAAACACCAAAAAACATGAATGTTAAGTATATTTTTCTATCAAATAAAGCTTCTATAGTTGTGTGACAAAAAGGAAAAAAATCAATTAGAATAGGAAATGTTATATTTCTTATGTTTTTGAATGATTGCCTTAAAATATAGTATGTCAATTAAGAATCTTGTGGAGCACATCCACTGAATATGTGTGATAACTTGAATTACCACAGGCTGAGCTGCGGATTGTGGAAACTTGCAAAGCTATCATTCCTGTTAATAACACATAGAGTAACAAAATGTGTTAATCAATAGAAAGAAAAAAGATATTTCATTCCAAAACATTTATTCAGAATGACATTTCAATCTGATGACAATAAAGAAAATAATGCAAAAATGTAGATAATAATAAAAGAGGACAAACTACAGTTTGCTATACGCACTGTGATAGATCTACCAACAAAAAGTATTTCACTTCATACCAACTTTAATCCAAGGGAAGCTGGGCTCAGTGTGCCTTCAAAGTTTAATGGCTTAGGTACTGAATCACTTAAATTTAGAAGATTTAAAGAATGTTTGTTAGAATGCTATTTCTAAATGAAGTTGCTTTACACTAATGCAGCACTTTAAAAATGGTATAAAAAAGGAAGAGAATAATGGTGTAAAATTAGAAAAAAAAAGTCCAAAAATGTGTGTATACTAACAAACAACACCTTGTCAGGATTCAAATGTGATACAAAACTACTCATCTACTTTGAACAGGTGTTTTTTTTTATCTGCAAGTCACAATTTAAAAATATATATATATTTATATATTCACAATAACATGAAAATATCACATAAGCACAAAAATCTGTCAAACCATCCAGATTCCAGCTGGATATAAACTAAAATTCTGTACTGAAATCAACTTACTGCTATGCCTCAAAGATTAATTAAACACAGTATATTCACTAATAGTCAAAACTTCAACTGAAACGTTCTTCAGATCTATTAAGATACAAAAATTAGATATCAAGATTTTCATCAAGTTAGTTTACAAGTTATATCTTACTTAGGATGCAGATAATCTGATAAGCACAACTTTCACCAAGTAAGACTGTATAATGCATTTACTTGACCTAAATGTATTGGTAGTAAACTGTTTTAATTTATTTTTACTGATATTACACCAACAGTTGTTGCAATAACAAGTACTACCAATGATACAAAACATACAAGTACACCACATACTAACTATGCTAACAAAACCCTTAATCTAGCTTTCATGATCTCAGCTTCACCCTGAAGTCTGAAATATCCTCATAAAGGATTACTGTAAACTTGAAAAATATGGTTAATGGTTAATTTTCTAATCATTGGTTGCTTCCAAGAAAGAAACCAATTTTACAAATTTGCCAATAAAATCCACTTCATTACAAGTCTTCAGCATTATATGACTAACAAGGTGGATATTGTTGTAAATTAATCATTTCAACTTTGACAGTCTCTCCAAATGTTTAAACTATCCTGGCAGTGATGGCTTATTAATACCAACTAACTAATATTCATTTTAAAATACAGTTAGTTGGTTAATATGCAAAAAGTTTCTCAACCAAATTTCATAAAAAGTGTCCATATCTTGTTGGAGACACAAACTCTGTGTTTGTAACTAAGTATTGTCATATGGTTTAGTTTCTGTGGGAAGGTCCAAAGCTGTGTGGATAGTAACTTGCACGTTTCTGTTGATGCTGACTGCAGCAAAGAAAACACCATGAAGACCAGATAAAGCCACAGAACCTCGACGGACATCATCTACGTAAAAACTCAGCTGGTGCTTGTCTAAGTCCAGAAGAACACCTACCACAGATCCAGTATTTACTCCTCCTTCAGTCCTGTTGTCATGGTGATCAGCATGAAGAAACCATGACCTCTGGTGGTCAATGTACATACTCCAACCCTTATCATCTTTACCTAAGAAAGAAATTGTGGCATAATGCATAGAGAATCAATATAATTTTGAAGACTTAAGAGTTAAAAAGTTTGTTATAAGAATGTAAACACAAAATAAATGCAACTTTACTGATTTTGTGACCCTTAATCTTTACTTATGTTATCTCTTTCTTAAATTAAGATTTTGTACATGTAATTATTGCATATTTTAAATTTCAACAGCAACTCTTTGACTTCATACAATATGAATAATAATTTATAAATATGAACAATTAAAAAATACATGTATAGTTAGTGAAAACTTAAAACTATATTTGAAAAATAATATTCATTATCAAATTAATTTTTTGTATGTAACTATACAATGCATGTTGAATGAATTCATAAATACATCTCTCTAGTTTCTCTGTTTAAAAAATGTGTTATGTGTGTATGACACCAAACTTTTTTTTAAATATTCAATTTCAGTTTTAGCTACCTTAATCTATAATTCACAAAATATTAAAAATAATTATTTAAAACTCCAAGGCTAATTTCTTTTTATCAGGTTTCAAAAACGTTAAATTGGAATAATTTTAGGTGAATGAGAAGAAAAAGGTATAGATGGTCTAGTCTCAATGATGCCTGGTGTGATAAGTGAATGTTTTCTTATATTCAAACAATTAGGTTTAATTCAATTTTGTAATATATGTATGCGATATATAGAATAAAAATGAAATACATGCTTCTCAGCTATTTTAGCTTACCTAGCATCAAATCTTTAGCCACGTCAAATCGAGCTATACCAAAAGCAGGATCAGTATTATTTCCAAGTCTATCTATGGTGAACTCCCAGTAGTGAACACCACGAGAAAACCCAGTATTTCCTAGAACCACCCTATGTTCGTAGCTATCACATGTTACTGTTTGGTTTTCATTAGTCAATAATACAACGTCTGGATGAGATGATATGGGGTCAAGAGTAAACCAGGCAACTGTGAACAAAGGTTTTAATAACACTAAATATTTCAACTTTTACAAAGAACTGAAGCTTACTTTACAAAGCTCGTTATTCACTTTTCACAACTACTTACACCACAATAAAATGTATGCCAAACTTAGATTATTCGAACTTTTTTATGCACCACCAAACACACACACATATGTATATATATATAATACTTAAAATATTTTCTTTTCATATCAAAATAAAACAAAACCAATTGACTAGAGGAAACATTTAATTTTAAAATTCTACATATTTAATATTCAGGAAATTTTCTGCTTTTTAAAAAATAAAAGTACTTTCAAGGTAAAACTATTCCCTACTTCAAATGTATTTGTGGATTTTAAGTAGAAAAATAAAAACACAAATTCCAGTAATATTCAATCTCCATAGATCACAAATTAAAATGTTATTGCCATATGAAAGTTATAATATACACAGATATATTCCGGTGGTGTAACATAAGTTGTCACTTTGAACAAGATTGAAAATTAAAGAGTTATGTTTATATTACGTAAAACTATGGCGGTGCAACATCTTGTCTATCTTCGTTCACTAAATTATGTTGTAACTTGTTCAAATATATCACAGTGCTAGTTATAACTTATTTTCCATTCTTTATACATATTAATAACAGATAAAAGTAGAAATGATCGATTGTTGAGCTTAATTATTTAACCCTTTTCTTGTAATAATACAGGTTTTCTACTAGAAAAATCTTTCGACTGATTTGGAGTTTTAAGAGGATAAATAAAACACAATTTTTTTTTTGGTTAAAATTGCTTTTACGCATTAAAAACGCAAATTTATAATTTCTATAATTATGTCAACTTAAAGTAAACAACAAATTAACGTTGTTATCCACGAAATACGACTAAACTTTGTATAAACAATAAGATAAAAGCCAAATATGGTACCTTCAGCAGTCGTTAAGTTGACCGAGTCACTGAAAAGGCTCTCTCCTGTACTGTTGACAGCTTTCACCCTGGCCCTGTACACACTATTGAAATGTAGGCCATCTACTGTACATATGGTTTCTTGGCCACAATACACATCCTATGAATAAAATAAACATTTATAAACAACACAGACAGGCAAATTCTTGAAGGTTTTCTTTAGATACTTACAGTAGCTTTTAAGCCATATCTCAAATACTAAAAAACACCACAAAGAAAATCATACCATAAGCAATAAATATATTATTTAATTTATAAATTAATAAATAGATAGCATAATTAACCTTGCTAAATATATACTGTTTACCAACAAATATTATTAAAATGAAACGTTAATTCTAAAAGAGCACATAAATACACCATGTTATATCATCATTATCCATAAACATTTAGAAACACGTACAAACATATAATAGGTCTTCGTTACTTTCACCAAACATTAAAACCAACTCTGCTTTCATAATTTCACTGATTATTTATGCTTAAAACACAAATTACTGCACCAGATAGGCAATTAGAAAAGCTGACGATTATTTGTAAAATTTTCAAACATTTTTCGAAGTTCCTATTAAAAAAATCTGTTATGTAAATATACTTGAAATTTTAAAGTGCAAATTTTGACAAAATAATTTGCAAATTGTCAACTGCAGTAGTAATATTAATATTAAACAAATGTAATGTTCAACAGTTACGTAAAAGAATAATACTTTTGACACAAACAATATTATACCAAAAAGACCTGCTTGAAGATTTCCAGTTTGTGTCCTCTTAAGCCCGATGTTGCGTGCTGATAAGAGATTAATCAATAGAGCTTAAGTACTACGAGAACTCTGCTTTCTCCCAAGGACACTGGAGGCATGCCACTTTAAAATAATCTCCGTAGATTTTAAAACATGGTCAGAACTTAACAAATTAGCTTTTGAAAATTCTTATTTTTAATGTACTATTTTGTTTTATATTTTATTTTTGTCACTTACCTCAATTTGGTGATTTAAATTCCTCATACACAGGAAATGACAGTTTAATTTAACAATATATGACAAGGGATAAGATGTGTTCCACAGAAATCAGAATTTTAGCGTTGCAGACACTTAAATCTAGTTCCCCGCTGGTACAGAGGTAAGTCTATGGATTTTCAACGCTAAAATGTATGTGGCTTTGTTATAAGTAAATAATATCTAAATACAAAGTATGTCCAGTAAAGCTTCTCAAAGTTACAGGCCTCTATTACAGCGAACGTTTAAAAAATCGATATTAGTTGATGGTTTGTTTTGAATTTCGCGCAAAGCTACACGAGGGCTATCTGCGCTAGCCGTCCCTAATTTAGCAATGTATGATTGGAGGGAGTGTTACGTTTTTTTTTGTGTTATGTTTTTCGTAGACCAAACGCAACAGAAAGACACAGATAACAGCTTGTATAATTTATTACAATAAGCTATTATATATATGACAGATATAACACAAATTATATGACAACAATGACAGATATTAAGTTTAAACCTTCAAAATTAATTACAACACAAAATGGTACTGGCCTGTATCTAATATAATGATCTAGAATGAAAGTCCAAAAGTTCAGATCAGAAATCCAAAATTCCGGTCTAGGGTGTGAATTTGGTCCCACGAAAAAATACCGAAGTTTGAATGGAGAATGACGAAGTTCTTTTTACGGTGCTTCTTGATGAACGTCTCAAACTTGCCGCCTTCCAATTTTCCCAGTCTCCCCTAAATAGTCCGTACGTGACGACTCTCAGCACAACCAGTAATTCGAATGAATCGCAAAGATTGACGAGACAAAATCACAGCTTCTGTAGATCTAGCTTCAGTCACAAATTCAAGTTGAATAAACTCACAGCAAACACTTAAACTTTCTCAAACAAATGACTGACTCTTCTCTCTTTTCTTCGATTAAAAACTAATTACTCTTCCCATTTCTCGCGTCTCCGTCTGTTTATATATTATTAGGCCTCTTCTCGAACAATAGCGTAACTTCTACAGAACTCCAGAGAAATCCGCGCATGTCCGTTCTTGCACAAGACTCAACGTCGAGACACTAGGCCGCCATACATTTCCGTTTATAGTCATATATTTGATCTACCTAATTCTAGAAATTTCTAAATGTTATTTTAAATGAATAACAACATATTTTTGATTGATTTAAACTTTGAAACAATAATAATAAATATGGAAATATAAATAATAGAAATGAAAATTTAAACACAACACGACATGTTGTCGTTTACAAAGCATTTACATAACAGGGAGGGCAGCTAAATCATCACCACCCACCGTCAACTCTTGGGCTACTCTTGTACCAACTAATAGTGGATTTTATAGCACATTATAATGCCCCCACAGCTGAAAGAGCGAGCATGTGGTGGTCTAGTTTCGTGGTCCTTAGGTGAATGTATGTAACATTCATGATACAAAAGACTGTTTAGTGTAGATATTATTAATTTATTTTGTGAGTGAACACTTTTTTATGAATGTTTAATTTTGTTCATAACAAGAGAGTTAGAATTAAATATTTTGAAGTAAGTTTTACGACACGTTTATTTACACTACTCGGCAAGAGTGGTATGGTTATGTTTATAAACAACTGATGTCAAAACTGCAAAACGTCGCGTGAAATTTACTGATGATGAGAATATATGGAGAGAAGATGATTTAATAATAAAGAAATAAACAGTATGAGATGAACAGGATATCAACATTCACACAAAGACAGAGTGAACAAGAAACTAAGTAAAGGCAGATAAAAGAGATTTAACGTTGCATAAGTGAACTATACTTGGATAGTTTGGTGATAGTAAGTAATAGAGAAAAAAATAGTTTGGCTTGTAAACTGAGATTTTAAAGCAATGGAATAGGTCAAAGTGGACTTTTGACAAGGTTTTTATTTTGCTTTGTCTTGAATTTCGCGAAAAACTACACGAAGATTATCTGCGCTACTGATCCCTAATTTAGTAGTGTAAGACAAGAGGTTTGGTTTGTTTTGTATTTCACGCAAAGCTACACCAGGACTATCTGCGTTAGCCGTTCCTAATTTAGCAGCGTAAGACAAGAAAAAAGGCAGCTAGTCATCACCACCCACCGCCAATTACTGTTTTTACCAACGAATAGTGCAATTGACCGTACATTATAACGCACCTACGCTGAAATGGCGAGTATGTTTGGTGAAACGGGAATTCAAGCTCGAAACTCTCAATTTCTTAATCATACAAATAATACATTTTATAGTGGTCTACTGCTTTTTAAATTTCCAGTGGGGCCAAACATGTCAGTTATATATGTATGTGTAGTATCATACTTCCTCGCGTTATTTCTGTACCTATTATTCTCTCTATTAATTGGTCCCCAAATGGCACAGCAGTATGTCTACGGACTCACACCGTTAAAAACAGAATTTTGATACTCGTGGTGCGCAGTCCATTGTGTAGCTTTGTGTTTAATTCCAAACAAGAACAACAAAAAATTAATTGACATGGCTAATAGTATGTGATGGAGTTGATTGTAAGCACATACAGTGAGTTTGGGGTGAAGCTAAAACAATACAGTAAGATAAAGGTAACTTTAGATTCCACCAGCAAGTATAGAAACCAATTGTTCCAAATGGAATTTCTGCATTGTGTACTGACTAGCGTTAAAACGCTCCACCAAATTCCTGTAGCGTTATCTACAAACCAAGCACAACAAAATTAGTTTTCATGTTGGTTTTTCCTCCGACTTACTTGTGAACTATACGACGACAGTCTGTGGTAAATTTAACAAAATGTGTGGTCCAAGATTAATCTTAACGACTTTTGAAAAAGCTTGTTACAATGGAAATAGTAGTGTCAAACAATAGCACGTGACTGTGGCGATTATATAAAGTATAAAAACGATAGATAAAGTAGCTAACACACTTTTATAAGAATGAACTAAGCTTTCACGCTTAAGAAATTTTGGATTCAAATAAGTTGTTACACATTTTTTTAGCAGCTGGTACCTTCTTACTTACTCTGGGATATGTATGATATACATTTTTATAATCTCACTTCTAAAATACTTTGTTTTTAACATTTATATCGAATGGTCAAAGCGATACATGAAGAATGCGTTTCAATGCCGAGCTGTAGGCACGTGTACAAGAATCATATATACAAATTTTTATTTTTAATTTATTTATTTCAAGTTATTTCTCCCGAGCAGTGATTCTCTATCGTTAGCACGTGCTCACAGAGTTTTGTGTCATCTCAAAATTGGCCGGTTTAAACAGTAACACATCGATCGCGTTTTCAATGGGTGTTTTTCTTATAGCAAAGACCCATCGGGCTATCTGCTCAGCCCACTTAAATTCCTGACTCATAGAATATTTTATTGTTTGTTTGTTTTTGAATTTCGCACAGAGCTACTCATGGGCTATATGTCCTAGCTGTCCCTAATTTAGCAGTGTATGACAGCTAGGAAGTGGAAGGCAGCTAGTTATCACCACCCACCGCCAAATTTTGGGCTACTCTTTTACCAACGAACAGCGGAATTAACCGTCAATTATAATGCCACCACGGCTGGAAGGGCGAACATGATTTTTGGCGCGACGGGGATGCGAACCCGCAACCCTCAGATTACGAGTCGCACGCCTTAACACGCGTGGCCATGGCGGGCCGGTGTTTTTAATGGTACTACAAGAACCGATTAAAATCCATGTTTTATTCGTTGAATATTTGCAAGTCGTAACCACTTAATACGTGCAATTAGTGAAAGAATCACACGAATGTGTTAATTTGCAACTAAAATATTATGTAGTTTCATCTTCAATCTTACCAAAATCTGCGTCTGTATAAATCTACTGCCCCCCAGTGGCTCAGCGGTATGTCTGCAGACTTACACGCTAAAATCCGGGTTTCGATACCCGTGGTGGGCAGAGCACAGATAGCCCATTGTGTAGCTTTGTGCTTAATTCAAAACAACAACAAAGTATAAATCTACTTACTCGAAATTCCCCGTTGTTTCCATCGTCCAGTTGCAATACATAGCCTTCCACAAAACTTGCTGGCTGTGGCTGCCATGCAATAGTAATACAGTTATTTTCTACTATACATTCCTCTGGTATTAGCACTGGCCGAACTGGAGCTACAGAAAATTATTTAAATAGTTACGCAACAGAAGTAGTGAGAATTTTTACTTCTCTCACATTTCACACTCACCAAAAATAGTTATCTAGAGATATTTTTATGTTCTAAGTATCTAATTTAACGTTACAGATACTAAGGCTAACTAGTCTTACTTGTTAAATAATTGTTTTCAACTAAGATTTCCATAAGAAATGTTCGCATATTTTTCTGAACGGAACATTGGTAGTTTAAAAAAACAAAACAAAGACAAGAAATTTATCGTTGTTAGTTAAAAACACCTTTTAACTTCTAAACTTCAATACTTTACCATTAAACTGCACATAATGTATTATTCTTTGATAATGAAACCAAAAGATCATGAAACAAGTGACAAAAAGATAAATGAAATATTAGGCCGATAATTTAAATCGCACAAAGCTCGAGGAAGACGTAACACTGAACAGAACGCAGGCTAAACGTACAGCAACTAAATTAAGAATTAATACGTATGTAAAAAAAAAAAAAAAGGCAAAAGTTCCAGCAGCAACGTCTTTTTCATACCAGAATACGGTTTATCACGTCTTCAATGGAGGATTACTTACGTTTCATTTGGGTAAAAGTCATTTGCTGGACAGACTCTAAGACGGAGTGGTAATCAAGAGTTAGATCGAACTGGTGAGAAAGCCACGGAATATTGGTAACTTCTTTGTGCCACTTCATGTCTTCATACGACACTCGGTTTGTTAATGAATTTCCAATCTACGTGCGTCAAAAACCAAAAATCACTTGTAATTAATGTTTTTATAAGGAATAGAATTTGTTACGAATAGTTTTTCGCAATTTATGCATAAAGTGAAGGTGTCAGAAATAAAAAAAAAATAAAGTAATTCTTGTATGTCTAGAAAAAATAATTTGGTCAGAAATAACTTTTACGGATATGAGAGTTTTGAAGTGAAAAACGCGTTTCTACCTGAAGGAAAGACGTTGGGTCTGTCTCCTTTAAAGCTTCTATACAAAACTGGAGAAGTCCTGTTGTCTGCTGAAGTTTGATAGTACAAGAAGTTATCTGGTCACGGAGTGTCTTGATCTTGTGTTCTCGTTCCTGTCTGGCGAACTCCAATAACTGTTCTTTCCTGGCGTGAACCGCTTTGATCAATAGATCGCATTGCGAGCTTAATGTGGCTTCAAACTCAATACAATTTTTCTGGAAACGTTAGAAAACTTTTTGAATGTTCCGATATTAAATGTTGAAGAAGTTTATTGAAACATCACGATTTATTGGTAACGTTTCACATGATAATCCTTGTAGTTATAACAAATTTATATATTTAAAAATATTTTACAGAATATGTCTTATCCGCCATAGGAAGCCTTCAATCCAATTCCAGACATGGATAGCAACAGTTAAAGTCCATAATAAATACAATATGTGTACATTACAAAAAAAACGTCATTGTACTAACATATATTACAACCCATGAAGAAGGGATTAATACAGCTGAGAGTCAGAACTCACAAACATTTCACTTTAGTTGAATATTACAGAACAGTCGTTGCGTTACGATTTCAATCTAAACTACATAAAACCAATGATTAAAATAATGTATTAAAAATAATTATGTGAAATATGGAATAAATATTTTAAAATACACTAACATAACGAGTCGTACTTACCGGTACTTTATCGACCATGCTTTTCAGATTATGGATAAACTCTGTAGTTCCCTTAGCCTTTTCAGACAGTGCTTGAAGGTTATGAGACAGCTCAGTCTGGAGGAGAAAATACGAAAGGTTAAGTTTAAAGTCAGTAGCAAATATTATGTCAAATACGTAAAGCCTATAACGAGGTGTACATAATATGAGGATATGTGGTAAAAGTGGACTATATTATTTATAACATATAAACATTTTCGTAGAAAATATATTTTACAGACAGAATATCAAAATTATCGTCAGTGTTAGAACTGGGAAGTAAAAAACTTACTGTATGCCAAAGTGTTGCCTAAATAGCAGCACAAAACGATATCTCGTAGACCGCGACTACAGACTTAATATCAATTATTTAAACAAAACTAATAAAAGAAGTTGCCTGATGTTGTCACTGATAAATCCTCAAAAGTCCCACCAACCTAACATTGAAAATGGATGTTGTACTAAAAATACGCTCATGTGTGTCGAAATCAGAAAAAAAATAGAACACCATTCACCCACCAGTATTTATTATACGATAAAATAACGTATCAGTAATGATCATATTCTGTGCACTAAATAAATACACGCACCAAAGAATCTAAAATAAGTGTGTCTTATCTCCGAATCTACACTAACTTTCTTATTATCCGTCAGTTGCAAAAACTCGAAATAAACTGAAATTTAATGTTTACTGAGAAACCATATAAACCAATAAATACGTAATTCCAGGATATAATAACATGTTTCACAGTAGACAAACTCAGATTATTAAGGTAACTCTTACCTGATAATAACTTGACAATACAAATCGAGTTATTGTTATTATTGAAACCACAATTTTTCCACTGAATGAGTCGCCGTTTTTTATTTCTGAATCAAAACGAATAGTTTATTTAATGGTTACATACACACATACATATATATATTAAATATTCCTATGCGTGTCGGGCCCGGCATGGCCAAGTGTGTTAAAGCGTTCGACTCCTAATCCAAGGGTTGCGGATTCGAATCCCGGTCGCCCCAATTTGCTCGACCTTCCAGCCGTTGGGGCGTTATAAAGTTACGATCAATCCCACTATTCGTTGGTAAAAGAGTAGCTCAAAAGTTGGCGGTGGGTGGTGGTGGTGACTAGCTACCTTCCTTCTAGTCTTACACTGCTAAATTAGGGATGGCTAAAGCAGATAGACCTTGAGTAGCTTTGCCCAAAATTCAAAAACAACCAAACAAGCCTTTCGTTTTTACAAAAGGTAAAATTAAAAACAGTATCTGTGACGTAAAGGCCTAATGCATAATACCTTTTTTTAAGAATGGAAAGAAATTTATAGTATATAAATATATATATTAATGACTTAGGTTGCTTTATTGGTGACAAAAAATACTATCAAGGAATGAGTGTTTATTGAAATAAAACTTAAAATACTACATTAACAATAACCACCATGCACCAATATCATTTCTGTATCCCTTATACGTTCACACCAATGAGTTGCAAGTGAAAGTAATGTAACTGGATTACGTGCATTTGTAGCAGCAGCAGACAAACGGTATTTCCCGTTTTACCTGAGGTTAGAGTTAGAGTACAATTGCTTAACTTTGTTAGTTTTTCAACCTTAGAGCCACATTGGTCTACCTATCTGCTATTGTCCATCGTAGAGAATTAAACTCCAGATTTTAGCGTTTTAACTCCGTACTCTTGCCGTTGTTTCACCGATTAATATTTACCTGATATTAACAATAGTAAATACGGAAAGGTTCTTATACTTCAGATTATTTTCTCAAATATACATAGATAACACTGCACAACTAAGTTTTTGCTTCTTGAACACTGGTGTTCCTTATAGATTTTTAGCTGCTGATCATGAAAATCTCATCCAAATTTGCCCATCACGTACCGTGAATCTTCAGACTCACCAGGACATTGATACAATGGAAAAACGTTATAAGTACAACTGGAATCTGTCAATGCTTGCTGACTTCTGTTAGACACTGCAACGTGATGCACCGGACACTGAATACAAACGAAAATCTGGAGCAAAACGCTTTTAATTATATTGAGCTTAATAGCGTATTAGGAATATAAACGCAATTAAATACGTTATTGCCAGTAAACAGTTAACCGTCTATTTCTCAGAGTTCCTACGTGATGAAACAAAACCAAAACTATATTTGTGCATACCCACCAGGTACCTGTCACAATCAGCAAAAACTTTTCGAAAAATTGTTGTGCAGTGTAATCTTTCACACACGCACGTGTATCTGTATTTAAACATTCTGCAAATATGTAATAAAAGAGATACAGAGTTACTTTACTTTTGCCACGTGAAGTGAACGCTAAGACTAAAAAAGATAACATAAATGGAAAAAGCTGAATGTAAAGTAACTTTGTACGTTACGAATTACGATAACGTTTGGTAATAAAAGTAATGTACATTATAAGAATCCATGTCTATATATTTACTTTCACTCAAATATGTACTCTACGTGTTATTATAATATTTAGTTAATAATTAATTCTAGACGGGCATAACAATAACACAATACATTGCATATTCAATTCTGTATATAACACACAAACATTTTCAAGTGATAGAATAGTTTATTTGTTTTGGGAATTTCATGCTAAGTTATATGAGGGCTATTTGCGATATTCTTCCCTAATTTAGGAGTGCTATATTAGAGAGAAGGAAGTTGGTTAACAACACCCACCGCCAACTTTTGAGTTATTCTTTACCAACGAATAGTGGAATATACTGACGCGTTATAACGCTCCACGGCTGAAAGGACAAACATGTTCGGCGAAGAGATTAGAACTCGCAGACTACGAGTCGAGTGCCCATCCGTTCATGTTAGGAACGATAGAATGAAGCGGTGAAGTATTCATTGACTTTCTAAAGATAAGCTACAAATGATTCACAGTACGTAACGAATATACACTACATGGCCAAAAGAATGTGGACACCTCTTCTAATTAGAGGGTTCGGCTATTTTAGCACACCCATTTCTAACAGGTGCATAAAATCAAGCATACATCCATGCAATCTCTCTAGACAAACATTGGCAGTAGAATGGGTCGTACTGAAGAGCTCAGTGATTTTCAAGGTTGCACTATCATAGAATATCACCTTCCCAACAGGTCAGTTTGGTACTTTTCTGCTTCGCTAGAGCTGCGCCGGCTAGCTGTAGGTGCTGTTATTGTAAAGTGGAAACGTCTAGGAGCAACAACAGTTCAGCCACGAAGCGGTAGACCACAAGCTCACAGAACGGGATAGTCGTGTGCTGATCGCGTAAAAATCGTCGGTCCACAGTTGTAACGCTCACTACCGAGTTCCAAACTGTCTCTGAAAGAATAGCACAAGAACTGTTCGTTGGGAGCTTAGTGAAAGCCTAAGATCACCATGTTTAATGCCAAGCGTCGGATGGAGTGGTGTAAAGCACACTGCTATTGGACTCTGGAGCAGTGGAAACGCATTCTCTGGAGTGATCAACTCACTTCACAGTCTGGTACTCCAATGAACGAATGTGGATTTGACAGATGCCAGGAGAACGCTACCTGCCTGAATGCATAGTGCTTCCTGTAAACTTTTGTGGAAGAGGAATAATAGTTTGGGGCTGTTTTCATGGTTTGGGCAAGGTTCTTTAGTTCCAGTGAAGGGAAAGCTTAATGTTATAGCATACAATGACATTCTAGATAATTGTGTGCTTCCAACTTTATGGCAACAGTTTGGAGAAGGCCCTTTTTTGTTTCAGCATTACAATGCCCCTGTGCAGAAAGTGAGGTCCATAAAGACATGGCTTGCCGAGGTTGGTGCAGAAGAACTTGACTGGCCAGAGCTCTGACCTCAACTCCATCGAACACTTTTGGGATGAATTGGAATGGCGACTGCGAGCCAGATCTTCTCGCCCGACATCAGTACCCGACCTCACTAATGCTCTTGTGGTTGAATAGGTGCGAATTATCGCAGCAATGTTCCAAAATCTAGCGAAAAGCCTTCCCAGAAGAGTGGAGGCTGTTACAGCAGTAAAGGGAGAATCAACTCCGTATTAATGCCCATAGTTTTGGAATGAAATGTTCAACAAGCACGTATGGGTGTGATAATCAAGTGTCCACGTACTTTTGGCCAAGTAGTGTATATAAATGTATTTGAAAAAAAAACACAAACTAAATCTAACAGTGAAATAAAAGATTGGAGTACATGTATAAAAGAAAAGAATAATTAAGGCGCTAATTCACACAACAAAAAAATTACTAGGTTACTTTAAAGTTCAATGTACGACGTTTTTGGTTCCTGTAGTTTAGATAAAAAAAAAAGGCAATAAATACTAAGCTATAATAATGGAATTCTACAGAGAAGTAAGAACGAAAGTATCTTGGTGTACATAATATCCCATAATATTAGATAACCTACACAAAGGATCATTAAAAGGAAATAATTCCTCAGCTCATATTGACTTGCACATAAAGCTGTGCCACCCCTTGAGTACGGCCTCCATTCTAGAAGACCATGACAAAGAAACAGTCAAATAAATATTAGCAATTTACAGTATGACCATTGTGGTACGTAACCTTTATCTAAGATAGAATTATTAGAGCAAGTTTATAGCTTTTTCACATCCTGTTTAGAAGAGCTTCAAGCATGCGAAACATCTGGATGAAAATGTTTAAATATGTACCTGTATAAAGACATCATTTTCTAGTTTTGGAAAGGTGAAGTATAGAAATTTTTTCAACTGTAACAGCGGGATTCCTATGAACAGTATGCAGTCTGTACTTTAGCGATATGACAGTTACAGTCTGTAGTTTAAACATATGACAGTCAATGCTAGGAAAGCATAAAAGAACACACAAAAAGTTTATTGTGAAATGCAAGCTAACTGGAAAATGTTATGAAATTATTACAATGTTTTGATAATAAAAATGCAATATTTGCTTACTGTATAATTAATTTCAAGATATCCTTATACCTGCATATCTTAGATACACTTGAATTATTACACGCTAACAGCTTGTAACCAGGTGCACACTTGAACGTGAAGCGATGAAATAGTGTGTGTGGCATTTAATGCAGGAAGTCTACACCGAATCGAAGTTTCCCGCCACCATGCTCATCCTGTATTAGCAAGCACCTTTCCTCTTTTTACTTATACAGTTAATGCATAACAAAAAATAGCATAATAGCAGCATAATATATTTAGTGACGATACTGTCCTCTAGTGGGCGGACATGGACTTCCTAAACACTGGCAACAAACAAAACTTCGCTATCCTTGAAAGTTGTCAGGCCTGGAAGGCGAACTTTCGTGAACGGCAACATTTCCAATGAGAACATTTGTCTAACAGACACCTGTTTTTTTTTTTACGTCCCACATTCAATTAATACTCATGTAAATAACAGTCTGATACAAGGTGAATAATGAATTTATATGAGATCATAAACTATAACACTTACAGTATTCATATAAAGTAAAATACTAAAAATAAATTTGAAGCACGAAGATTTTAATTCATATAATCTACATCTATATGTAACATTGTAACATTTAGTACGAGTTATTTTGCCAAAAAAACTTTATTTATTCATCAGGTTAATTTCCATCTACTTTTTTCAGTGACAGAAATGTGGTTTTATTGAATTAGTGAGAGCCATTAAGTCAGTTATGTTTCCAATGGCTTAAGAACGAATCATGAGCTCAGTTACTCCACTTTTTGAATCTGATATTGTTGTTGGTTTTTTTTTCAGAATTATTGACTAAGAATTCATCAGCTGAGTCATGAGGGGGAGTCAGGTGAAAGATAAAACGAAACTGACCATTGGATACAAATTAAAACATATGCTAATCATAATAAAGAGACTTACTAACTGATGAAACTATAACCATGTTACATTGATTTTCACATTTGTTCAAATGCACACAACCATTTTTGTAACCGTTACAATGCTGGCAAGGTAGTTAAAAATAAAAAAATAAAAACGTATTACAATAAGCAGTATCAAGTTAACCACACTGAGGCGGATCGGCTTGTAACAAGCAGTTTTTCTACTTAGATGTTAATGCTTTGCTACACTTGTGTATATGGCGCCAAGTTGTTAACAAATCGTTTAACCACTAACAGAGATGTTTAATTATTTTATCTACTCTAATTTCACCACTTTAGGATGATTGATCTAAAATCACAACATGAGGGTAGATCCGGCATGGCCAGGTGGTTAAGACAATCGACTCCTAATCTGAGGGTCGCGGGTTCGAATTTCCGTCACACCAAACATGCTCGCCCTTTCAGCCGAGAGGGCGTTATGATGTGAAGGTCAATCCCACTATTGCGATATCAAATAGCTGTAACCGACTTAACTTGTAATTCAAATTTAGAAGTTAATTAAATGTAGAGATGTATCATGTTTATGATGTTTGCCAACAAGAATGATGCGCAATTTTCTTTCTTAATACAAATATATTTTAATATAGAAACAATAAAACAATTTACAATAACGGTTATTACAAATAATGATTTATATGCAAAACTTTTATGGTGGAGATTTACTATTAAAGAAGTAAAAATAACAAAGTTTGTTGTTTGTTGAAATTCTCGCAAAGCTCAATGAAGGTTATCAAACTTACAAATAATATTGTATTCTATCTGATCTGGAACTGTATATTTTATCGACGGTTAACGATGAGCAAATTAGTTTCGAGTTTATATTGCACAGATCACTTAATGTGCAGTTATCAAACTCTTTCTTCTTGACTGGTCTCACGCCGATTACAAGCTGACTTTTTATCGACAAAGATGTCTCGAGTCCTTGTAGAAATACCAACATCCAAAGTTAAACGGTTTATAAAGCTCAAAATCTATAAATGTAATTTCCCGACTAACAAGCGTTTATCACAATTATAGCATCTGTAGTTTATAGTATACTAACTATAGCAAACCAGTGATATAAAACTGTCTCTCCGCGTGTTGCAATGGCTAATTTTTATAATCGTTAGGCAAGTTTTTCGAAATTTCAGTTGGCAATAATACGCTAATACTTTCGTAAAACATGTATTGTTGATTCTTACACTTGAGAATTTTCTCCACATTTAGGGAATAGGTGGGATTTGTGCAATACACAGTATAAGTTACATACATTTCTAAACACAAATTTAAGGAGCATCGATATTAATATCTATTTATTAATAAACTAATTACATCACACTTTGTTTTAACCACCTTAAAGCATTTAGTTAACATTCAGCAGAATCTATTTATCTACGTCGCTATTCGAAGAAAACATGATGTACTCCACCATTTTTTATTAATTGTAGTGATACCCTCACAAACCGTTTTCCAAACCGATATTAATTTTTTAGCATAGTTGTTCTTTTTTGTTTTTAGTGTTACAAATACGTTATATCATATACAAACAAAGAGAAGTGATAATTTATTATCAGCATAATACACTTTTTGCAAAGTAATCTTAAAATTTAAAACAAAATGAAAACTATCAAAACATGCAACGAGTTTTAAAGTTTCGAACAAAATGAAATAAGGAGCAATGATGGCAAAGGTCTATTAACGTTTTTGAGCAAAACTTTAAGCGTTAAAATATTCTCTGGAGATGGAGGCAGGTTGTTCAGTCTAAAACAAATTGTTCTATATAAATACGCAACGCTATATGATACAACGACATAACGCTTAATGTATTTAATACGAGATATGAACCCACCTGAGGCTACTGTGAGTTTCAACACTAAACAAAGGTGTGATAATTATTCGTTACATGTTACTCTGCTACGACTGTAAAGCCTTTCGTACTTTAAACAGTGAACAAGTTTCATGTTGAGACAGCTTCAGCATGATTTCATGAAGACACTGTGTAAACACCAGAGATTTCACAAAGAATCTAACTGTCAATAAGTTGTCCTTATTATCAATACTGCCAAGGAGATTGAGAAATAGGTTCCTCATTTACCCGAAAGGAGGCGAAGGCCGCCTGAAGGGGTCACTGTTTTAACTAGTGGTACTATTATACAGCAGTTTTGTCTGTGGACACTAAAATAACCTCACCTAAACAAAACTAAACGCTGCTATTTTTTACGTTTGTGACGTCGGTAAAATGTGCGCATGCTATGAATCACGAGAAAAATTACGCACTCTAGGGACTGTAACACGGCACTACATAGGAACTTTAGAAGTAAGAAATAAAAATTTTCGATTTTATAATTTTGGTTTTATTTACTCTTGGAAATAGAATGCCATGAAGGATCCTGCGGAAGTATATTCATTTTCAATATTCTAAAAGAGCAGGAAAATATAGCCCTATACAACGAAACAAAAATCAATTAAAAAAACGATAACTGCAGGCGAATTAAAATGAAGTTGGAATTTTAAGACTGGAAAAAACATAACGATGAACAGGAAAAAGTTGAAATTAAAATGTTATAAATAGAGGCGCAAAAGTAAAATGAGCTAAAACGCCTGAAGTAATTTTTATAGTCGCATAACATGTAGGCCATTCCTAGAGAAGCGGATGGAAAACTTTAGACCAAAATATTAGCTGAATACCTTGGTCTATTGTTGTAATGACACATGCGACTCTTTATTAATATCTAATTTAGAAAGTAGCTATATCATTATGGTTTCACAAGTAGTGGTATTAATAACAATTGTAATTGATTTTATATACTTAAATTCATGACACATTTTATGGCGTCGCAAAGTGAGTATTAGAATATACGTTTTTCTCTCTCTCTTTTTGCTCTGGAATAAAGGAGGGGATTCTGACCCCTCATATTATATCCTCTCTTGACTACAGACAACTCAACGAACACGGTGATGCTAACCAAATGCAGAGCATGTGGTGTTAACAACTAAATGGTCCAAGGCCCTGTAGCCTGGTCACTTGTTCCTTTGATTTTAGCTGAATCTTTGGTGACACTTAACAGACTTTTGAAAAGTTTAGTAGGTCATAGTCTATAATAAGATCTAGCTTACTAAGAATTTAAGAGTTCATGCCGTAAGCTACACAAATGAGTGGTACGTGCATTGAAAGATGGGGTTGAAATAGCATAGTTGAAACAAATTCTCAAGGTGTTACCACTCTCTTGCTATATCATATATAAAGATGACACACTAAGGTTTAGTGAGGAGGCACATAAGTTGTCACACAATTACATTTTGGTCATTCAGTTAAAAGGTATTTATATAATTAACACATTTTGATACAAAAATCCATTTAAACTAAACGTCAGGAATTTAAAGTATATCAGAGCTAAGCAACATGTTAACAAATGGGCAGTTGCTAATACAAATGTAATAAGAATTATGTGTCACACTGACATGCCTATTATCTAATTCTGTTTCTTTAGAACTAGAAAGTGTAGCTCAATATTACTCTTGCTAGGCTTAAACTTACAAGAGAGCAGTGTTACCTTTTCAGGGTTGTAGAGGTTAAAACCAATAGGTAATCAACTATCTTGCATCACAACGACAATTAGAAAACATGGTATGATGACCTTACCATGTAAAGCCTAAACTTGCAAAAGGAACCAGTTCTTGACAAGAGTGACTATTATACAAAAAACAAATTTGTTGATTTGGCAGTGTTAACTTTAATATAAACAACGCCAGTCTTAAATTTACAAACGATAGTGAAAAGTGTGATGTTATGCTTGCTAAGGTTATATTATAATGTTCAGCATTTATGACTTGAACAGTGAAACAAATAACAAGTCTTGCTAGTTAACTAACTAAGAGTAGTGGCCCACAATCAGGCTATGATAAAGAAATCGGATGAATTTACAGAAATGATAGGAAACAAGCTGCACATAAAGCAACAGGAATATACAACACATTTACAAGTGAAACTAAAGTTATTTTTCACGGTTTACTTCTCCAGTAATCATTATAAAACATTTTATCTGTAGTAGGTATCACGCTTCTTTTAAATTATATTTAAATAGCGAATATATTAATGTTTGATGCTAATATTGAATATGCACTTAAAATTTGTATTACGAGAATGCAAAATAGCAGCAGTTTTACTAAGTTACACTATTAAATCGGACTTACTTTTTTTTGTACGAGCAAGCCACGTGCTTACCGCGTGTCAACAAAGGCCATGTAGCTACCATAAAAAAAAGAATGTTGCGTCATTAAGCTTCACCATCTGTCTCATTCATCTTTCCCTCCCGCATAAACCACCTATTTTCTCCTCATTTTTTGTCCACCATGGCCTTTTTAGCATCCAACCGATATATTTAATAAAAAAAACGTCTTTGTCGGAACGCGTACGGCAGAAGTCCAAGACATTTCAAGTTGAAGATGACATAGTGCAGGTACTTCCCACTAAGAAAGACATTTGCCACTTGAGATAGCTCCGAAGCATCGTGTAGTTAAAGAAAGTATTAAAATGGATCCCTTTCTAAAAGATGAAGCTTCCCAAAATAAAACTGAATCTGAGGTTTTTATCTAACATGTTTTTTTATGTTCTTTCAAGTACGATTTATAAAAAACAATTAAAAAGTAAGATATAAGTGTTTAAAGTGGGTCTAACACTCAACTTACCCACTAAAGGTATCAGCTACAATAATAACTTACCGTTGAAACAAGTGGTGGTTAAGGGGACGTTAATCACGTGACCTAATTGTTAATTAAATATTTTGTTACTGAGGTCTTCTATAAAATATGTAAACAATTATATTAAAAGTTCAGTTGATTGTAAACACATGTAATACAAATAATGTACAAAGTATTACAGTTGCTATTTGTTTGTTTAGAATTAAGCACAAAGCTACACAATGAGCTATCTGTGCTCTGCCCACCGCGGGAATCGAAACCCGGTTTTTAGTGTGTAAGTCCACAGACATACCACCGTGCCACTGGGGGGCACAGTTGCTATTAGTTGGCGTTTTTCTGATAGGAAGAACTTTTTTTTTCACTTAATTAAGAAGAAACAGCGTTTTATTTAAGAAATACAGAAATGTATCTGATGTTGTCAACTGTTAAAATAAGGAGCAAATATATTCAACCAGATCAGCAACTTTTTTGTTCTTATGACAACGTTAGAAACTGGGTTTCGATACCTTTGATGGCCAAAGAGCAGATAGCCCATTGTGTACCTTTGTGCTCAGCTTAAAGACAAACAGACTGTTCTTTCCACCGCTGACGAGGTGAGTAAATTTAGCACAAAGTTGCACGGTAGGCTATCAGTGCTGTATCATCCGTAGGAATCGACCCCCTCCCTCCACACACACACAAACACCAATTTTAGCATTGTAATCCTTCAAGCTCTACAATAATTCAACCCGGTGGGCCATTAAGTATTAAAAATAATGTCCAGCAGGTGTACATCGCAAACTGCCTCAAGGATGACACCTTCCATTGCAGAGGTCAAAGTTTCACGCGTAAAGCCATTAATTTCTGTATTTATATTACCTTTACAATCTTTAGTTTTGTTTGTTATTTATGTTGGTTAAAAAACAAAAAGCTGCTGACAAATCTGGAGATCATAGAGGTCAGTTTATGTCTCCATGAGAAGAAATTACTTTGTTTGAACACAGTTCATGCACTACTGCGGTTGTTACTGATGCTGTATGACAAGTGGCTCCACCTTGTAGGAATTACAATTCCCATTCATGACATAATCAGAAAGTTCTCAACAGTATGGTGTTTAAGGAGCGATAGCGAAACATTCAGTTTTGAAATAACGCGTCACAATAAGAGAATACTGTTGGATTTTCTATCTGTTCATCTGTACAATTCGAACCTTTTTAAATCTTCATTCTGAACAAAACAGACAGGATTTCATTATTAATACTTTGAAAAGTCAAGGTATACTTCTCTTGACTGACCTTGTTCGTTTTGGACAAAATATTTGGGAAAGTAACAAAGAGAAGCATCAGAGAAAACATGCAATTATTAGATTTAATGCACAGTATAAAATGTCTACGTTCACACTTTTGTATGTGTATTCGGTTTTAATCTCATTGTAGTTCACATTAATTAATATAGCGTAAACTACTATTATTACTATTTTATATTATTAGAATCACCACTGTAGTCTATACTTACATTTTACACACAAAATAATAATAACCAATATAATTTATCTCCATTGAAGTTTATTTTAATATCAAAATCTATCACATTGTTCTGGTTTCCAAATTTCAAAATGTCCCTTACAACTGATATTATTTCAAAAAAGTTTTACATTTGAAAAACTGTTAATAAATCACGTGCATCCAGAGTGTTAACATGTACTGTAATATTCTTAAAATTTAGCCTACCATTCCAATAATTTTATCTCTGCATTATTAAAAATTAAAGTATATTTCTAGACTTCAGTCATCTGTAAGGGTCCACACTTCATCACTTTAAATCAGAATATTACTTTCTTGGTGACCGCTGTGGACAAAATTGTAACTACTTCATGATGAGAAACCCACTTGAAAAAAAAATGTATCTCAGAACGGTTGCTAGGGGTATTAACATTTTTATTGATAATGATTCTCTCTTTCTTAACCTGAAGATGATTTAGGAAGGTCGAAACGTTGTTCTCTCCTTATCAATAAAAGTGTTAATACCCATAACAGCCGTTCTGAGATACAAAATTGTTACTAGATAGCACAATGTTTCCCATCGAAGTACAAACTTTGTAATGCTACTGAAGGAAGCCGGAAATATACTTCTGTTTAAAACTAGTGTGACTAAAATAAAGTGTAGTCCAATCTCAGTTTTGCTGCATCTGTCAAGTGTTGTGCGGTGGTGTCTTTGCCCAGTGTTTAACGAGGCAGTCTTATTCTTCAGTCAAGTGTTATATCCAGCGCACTGACTGCAGATACAAAACATCCACTGTAGAATTATGAAAACAAAGTAATGTGTAAACTTCGACATCTGTGTCGATTTCTTTGACAAAAATCAACCCTTCTAAGACTATTCACTCACACCAACCATTTCACGATCTCCTAGTTTTATACATGGGAGTTTTCGACAACAGACCTTGAATTTATTTATTTGAATCCTGGTCCGAAACACATTTCAAGTGACAAAGACATCACATGAAAGGCATTTTTGATACCAAATAAACACGGGTGTTCGGTTCTTTTTAAGTCGCACGTGAGAACGCTGTGATCAATCATGATTACGTAACACGGCCCAGCCCGCGTCCTGAGAAACATTTCGTATCCATTTATAGTTAGTTCCCTTATAGGGATGAGCCCCAAGGGTGACCTCGTTTTCTCTTTAAGTGCATATACAATGCGAGCTATATTAAAGAGTTTGGTTTGTTTTGAATTTCGCGCAAAGCTACACGAGGGCTATCTGCGCTAGCCGTCCCTAGCTTATTAGTGCAAGACCAGAGGGAAGGCAGGTAGTCATCACCACCCACCGCCAACTCTTGGGCTAATAGTTTGCTAACGAATAGTGGAAATGACCGTAACATTATAACGCCCCCATGGCTAAAAGGGTGAGCATGTTTGGTGCGACGGGGATTCGAACCCACGACCGTCCGATTACGAATCGAGTACCTTAACCATGCCGTATCGAACGCACTGACCGGATATATGCCATTCGTCCAGAGCTGACAACGAATATTGAAGAGAAAAACAAAATATACACAAGCACCATAGAAGTTACAAGGTCCTCCGTAGCTTTTACTTGCTACAGTCCTCACATAAGTTGACTCCCTCACAGGTATATCACTAAAAAGAAAAGATCTGCTGTAAAGCGTTGTTAATTCCATCCTGGAAATTCTCAAAACACAAAGTTCTACAACTTAAAGTCATTAATTCGTTCAATCTTATGGTTATTTTCTGACTTTTCTCTTTAATTCATAAAAAGCATAGTAACAGTCCTAGTCACACATCATCAAATATTGTAGGATGCATAGCCTTAAAGTTAATTATTCGTGTATTTTATTCTTAAAATTCTTTTAATCAAACGCGTTATCTTATTACCATGTCTTTTGCTTTTCTTGACTCATTAAACGTGACTTGTTTTTCTTGCTTTCTACAAGCTAGAAATGTATGTGGTGCTTGAAAACGAAATAAAGAGATGAAGCCTGAATAGAGCTTATCTTTTCCACCAAACAGAAATTTAGTCTACTCGTTATTAAAGCATTGGTATGCTGTGAGTAATAAGTACTAATACCAATACATTTTATAGCGTGCCTGTATGCATGGTCAGCTATGTATAAGAAATAAATAGGAACAATCCGTAAGCATCGAATGTTGCATTAAATATGCTGAAAATAGATGATATATGAAGAAAATCTACATGTAAGGCCTACCATCTGTTTAATCTTTTAGAGCTGCTACCAATAGGTTAGCAGTAGTTCCTACACAAATCTGTTTTAAATGTATATATATCATAAATTTACCTGTAATATAATAGGAAATCGTGAATGATTCAAGACGGGTGGATCTGTGATTATATGGCAATCGTTAAATCCAAATTAACATGCAACATTCGATTTTTTCCACACTTTCTTTCGTTTTATTACCACAAGCTTCTGACTAGTTGTTGTTTTCTATTTTGTTACTGTTGTCCAACACTTTGTAGCATGCCCCTAGCAGTCTCTAGTTTCTGAAATTACGTATGAAAGAAAAATTGGACCATGAATACAAATTTCATTACTTCCATACTCTGTGGTCTAAATGATCTGCCATCTTGTAAAACTGTTAACGTTTAAGTTCAAAAGGCACATTCTGAATGATTCACAGTAAAACATTATTATTATTTTTTGGTTTGTAATCAAACACAACTCTGCACAATGGACGACTTATTCTCTGCTCACCATGGGTATTGAAACCCGATTTCTAGCATGGTAAGTCCACAGACATATCGTTGTGCCACCAGGGACTCCAACAATGAATAGTTCAAAAAACGAACAAGGTAATTACTGCACACAATGTTGTTTTTAAAGTCTGGATTTAACATTTTATCTTCTACCAATAAAAATAAAATAAAAAATTACACAAGCATTCTTTAATCAATGTAAACATTGTGATAAAACCAAGTTATCAGGATCACTTAAAACTGTTAATAATAACAATTTAAAACAAAACTATGCAATTTAAAAATTTCATTAATTTGTTGTACAAATTATGTAGTTTTACGCGATTTAGTTATTACGAAGGAGGAAAAACATTGGCCTTACGTAGGTGACAATATAGAAAATCTCAAGAATGTATGTCAGTATGACCTGTACATGCGTGCACAAATAAACATGATTTGTACAATATATTACTTATGTGAGTCACAAAAATATATAACTTCCACAACCTCAGTGTTCAAACTACACTATTTTTAGATGTTCGTTATGACTGACTATTTTTCTTGAAGTTGTACGCTGGTAATAAGATATAGTTCTGTTCGTACATATTGGAATTGTATGAAAGCATACATAGTGTAACAGAAATCAAAGTTTAATATATGTCCCAGTATTACAGAAGTACAAATTTAAGTCCCAACAGTATAGAAGTTGGGAAGCTATATTAAAATTATTTCAGATTCTCACTACGTCGTTATAGTCCATGTCATCACGTCCGTTCATGCTCTATTTGTCGACCATACGACTTGACATAGCCCTTCAGCGTAGTTTATATTGTAAAAAGGATCACACAGAAATCCACAGTATCTGTATCCGACGACTTGAACTGTATGTCTTTGTATATTTGCAGCATGAATATTCGTTTCTTTCCCTATTATGTTGCTACTGTTGCACGAAGTGTGCAGAAGGATTTAATCTTAAGATGTCACACTTTGCTAACCAAGGCGAGGATACGAGTTATTACAGGTTTCTTTCTGGGTAGTTCTGGTGAGAAAAGTTGATCTATATTCCTTTGTATTCCAAAACCATTAAAGAGATTTTCCCGTCTTGGAAAATCTAAAACTCTGATCTAAACAAATCTATATAATCTAAGTTTATGAATACTTTGCATCAGAAAGGGATATTACACACCATTGTTAAAAGCGATTATTTTTAGTAATATCATCACATTATGTTACTGAGCTCTAAACTATGCCAACATGTAGTTCTGATACACTCCATTTCTCTCCAAACAATGTCAACGTGTAGTTCTGATATATACTGTTCCTCTTCAAATGATACCAACATGAAGTTCTGATACACTCTTAGGTGTTTTATTTCAAAGGTGAATATTCAAATTTAGCAGGTAAAACTACTTGAAAAAGCTAAATATATATATATATCCAGCATGCTGAGACTGGAAAGAATACACTTTATCTATTAAAATAATAGTACATAAACACTACACGGTATATGCGTCACAGGATAGGACACAGTGGATCCAAATCGCGTAGTCACACCTAGCTGAGGCTTCTAATGTTCCGTTTCAACCAAGAATACTGGAAAGGGGTATGCAGTTCATATAAACTTCCCCATTTTTGCGAGTCAGTGTGCTTGCGAGATTAAAATCCCTTTCTATACGGGCTAGTGTATAATTACTGTATTACTTCGAATTTTAGACGCCTTCTAATTCAAGACGTAATCTACTTTTAAAAAAGAGGTTTCCAGGAAAAAGAAATTTGGGTGGTTATTAGAAAGGAGTAAATACGTTTTGAAAGATTTACTAATGAATCGAAAATGTTAATAATGTATTTAAAATGAAATATAATAAATATAAAATATACAATAAATTTAAAATTTTCATTAGAGTAGTGTTTCTTCCTGATTTCTTTATTTAATCAGAATGTTACTCTGATGTTTCTTCTGATTCACTGTTATATTCTGAAGCTGAAGCATCTTCATCGCTTAACTGTTGTCCAAATAATGTCATCTTGCGTTCCATCTTCCGCATTTTCAAAATCTGACGTCAGTTTTTGACTAACTGTTGTCCTTCGCCGTAATGATACACCTTCTCTTTTCATAAATTTCTCACGCCAGCTGTGACTAGTTTTGAAATAAATACCACTATTTCCTGCACATATTTTGGCTTTTAACATTAAGAATTTTCTCGTTACATTTGCCTCAGTCACTGCAAGGCTTGGCGTCTGGGGGTCGCGGGTTCACATCCCCGTCGCAAAAACATGCTCGCCTTTTCAGCCGTGGGGGCGTTATAATGTGATGGTTAATCTCACTATTCGTTGGTAAAAGAGTAACCCAAGAGTTGGCGTTGGGTGGTGATGACTAGCTACTTTCCCTCTAGTCTTACACTGCAAAGGTCCCCTGTTGGTATAGATGTAAGTCTACGGATTTACAACGCTAATATCAAAGGTTCGATTCCCCTCGGCGGACTCAGCAGATTGCTCGATGTGGCTTTACTGTTAGAAAACACGTACACTACACAATAGGGACGGCTAGAGAAATTGAAAAAACAAACACTCACTGTATACTTTTTACCGGCTGCACGATTCCCAATCTGTTTGGCGCACAAAATAACTTTTGTTTTAAATTCGGCATCGTAAGTAAAACGCTTTTTTATGGGTCAAAAATGCAATAAAAATAAAAAAACCAATAAAATAGTGTCTGAACAACAGGAAAGTCAAACAAATATTGAAGATGATATCCAACTCCATCGCTAGAGGCGCTGACATCGGCAGATCTGACGTTTTGTACGGATATTTTAGTCTTTCTAAGCTCTTTTTAAAATAAGCCCCCCAGTGGCTCAGCGGTATGTCTGCGGGCTTACACGCTAAAATCCGAGTTTCGATACCCGTGGTGGGCAGAGCACAGATAGCCCATTGTGTAACTTTGTGCTAAATTCAAAACAACAACAACTTTTTAAAATAAAGTCTAATCTGTTTGTTAATGTAGGAATTTTTCGAAAATCTTTGTTTTACGAGGAATATGATGTTTTCGAAACTTTCGAAAAGTGAAAATTTAAGACGCAACCTAATTTTCAGTTCGGGAAAATGTGGAAAAAAGGTGCATCTTAAATTTAAAGTAATACGGTACTTTTATATTATATTGCTTGTTTGTTTGTTTTGGAATTTCGCACAAAGCTATTCGAGGGCTATCTGTGCTAGCCGTCCCTAATTTTGCAGTGTAAGACTAGAGGGAAGGCAGCTAGTCATCACCACCCACCGCCAACTCTTGGGCTACTCTTTTACCAACGAATAGTGGGATTGACCGTCACATTATACACCCCCACGGCTGGGAGGGCGAGCATGTTTAGCGCGACCCTCGGATTACGAGTGCACGCCTTAACGCGCTCGGCCATACCAGGCCCTTGTTATATTGCACAACAAAGCTTAAATATAAATAGAAATATCTTAATACAGCTTATATCTTTTACAGTAAGTATTATTTGTATTTGTTAAAGCCGTAGTAACTGTTCTAAAATCAAATCTTATCGTTAGAAGCTATAAATTGTAAGATATCCTTAATTAGCAAGTAAACATACAAACGAAATAAATATACCTACGCTTAACACACGTTCTGTCGTAACTACTCCAGTAAGAGAAATTAGTGTGAAGAGAATATACGATTTATTAATATACTAATCAGAGTGTGAAAAGCAAAACCTCCGAAAAGCACTGACTTAAGGTATCTACATACAACGGTAAAACAGCTAAAAATAAATACCGAAAGATAGAAGGCCTACACACAGCGAACATAACACCTTTTGATTTTGAAAAAAATCCAACAAAACGTTGATACATAGAGAAGCAGAACACACAGAGCCACACTATAAACTAAATAATTCCGTACACACACATAAGGCTAATTTAAATGGGGTCGAGGTAAGTTAGCCAAAACATTATAGCGTATGGTCCTTGAAGAACAGTGAAAGAAAGTCGTGCGGGCATAATTTACATATGATGTATAAAACATATCTTCGTATATGTACCGCTTCATTCAGCGGAATTGGGAGACTTAGAAAAGGATATTACCTGAAATGTATCAAATATATAGTCTGGATCGATAGATATGTAGTCATTGTGACAATATATGAGATGGTATTTAGTTTTAATTTCATATACTTGCTTTATTGACGAAATAATACGATCTACTTGGCACCGCATATTTATTAAGACACGTGTTTATGTTTATCCTAATATGGTTCTCGAAGTACACTACGACTATAATATACACTGAACAAGTAATGCCCTATTCAAAGAACAAGAGAGGAACGACCTAGACAAAACGTGCAAAATAAATAGCCACACGAGGCTAGGTGGTTCAAATATTGTCACGATGACCTGAAAAGACGACGGGTAGGTAGGGGTTTTAAGGGGAAAACTTTGTCATGTGCATTGGTATTAATTGGGGCCAAGCTTCGAGTTCACGCTTCGAAACAGATGAGGCACAAAATGTAGTTGTGGAATATTCTGTTGATAGATAAAGAGAATTGCCAAATCACGCAGAAACATGAATTTTCTTAACAAAATAGTAAATATGACGAATCCCCATGAGTTTAGATCCACACATGTTCGTCAAGAAAAAAATAGTACTAACACTGTAATTGCAAAAGTATCGCACAAAAATTAATTTCGCAACAGAAACTTTGTATTTTAGAGAGAGAAAATAAACACTTAGCACAGGTAACACCACAATGCCTGTGCGTGCACGAGAAGTGATAAAAATAGCTACTACTCTCTTTTTATATCTTTCAGCATTTGTTTAGGCCCCGTGGCACAGATCTCTAGAAAGTGGCTTTCGATACCCACGATGGGCAGAGCACAGATAGCCCATTCTGTAGCTTTGTGCTTAATTCCAAACAATCAATCAAGCATTTGTCCAATTTCACTTTTTTTACAGGAAGGCAGATAGTCATCACCACCAATCGCTTCTTGGGCTACTCTTTTACCAATACTGAATACTGGGATTGATCGTAGCATTTTTATTCTCCCACGGCTAAAAATACGAGCATGCTTGGTAGGACCGGGATTTGAACTCGTAACCCTCAGATTACGAGTCGATCGCTCTAATCACCTAGTCATGCTAGGCCCCAAGAAAAGAAAGTAGCCTCAATCGTTTAAAAGTAAAGGTCGCCTTATATACTGAAACACAGAATAGGTTGCTTCCATTTGTAATTTTTTTCAACCAACACAGAAGAAGTGCAATACATTTTTATCTACCACGTCAACTGTTACAATAACGACAGCAACTATATACCTTTCCAAAAATGGATCCAAATAGCTTTCCAATGAAAGAGGGCTTATCAGTCCGTGTAAAAAGAGGCAACGGTAATTGTATTAAGATTTAACAAATAATGCTACTCTTGATTCCAATGTGTTATCAAATAAATCCTCATAAATAATGCACAAACAAGTTTCTCTTTCACTGCGCAACACAACTTGTTATCCAAGTTCCACACATTTATATTGAGATACAGATGTGATTTATTTTATACTAGCTGAGAAAAACAAACAAAAACTCGCTTCTAAAAAAGAATAGGAAACTGTATTTTTCTAAAAAAAAATAGAAGTGCATTAAAATACATAAATGGACCAATATTAATAAGAAATACAATGTTTTAAATATTTCTACCAATATGAAATGAGATAGGGGCTCAATCACCCCTTCACGTCATTCTGTATGACAATGTCAAGTTTGATGCTGGTTGATCAAAACATGTGGAGACGTATAAAGCATGTTAGCGTTTATTTATATAGATAATCGATATAAAATTATAGTTCTATAAAATTGTGAGAAAAATGTTTTGAAACTGCCATTTCAAAATGAACAGTTATTTCGACGTTACAACTGAACGACATATATGATTTATTTAATTTTATACATTCCATGAAGTACATCTTGAATTTTTCCTGCATTTTATAAATAAAGCTCAAGTTATGTAAAATGTTTTGATTGTAGTTTGAGAAGACCATAAAAACGTCTTTTTTAAAGGAATCTATAACGATGACCACTTAAAGGGCAATCCATGATGCCCACAAAATACTGTTGTATTCAAGTTTGAAGTAGTTGTTGATTGTTCAAGGGAAAAAAGTTCCGGTTTCAGTGTTACTGTTTCAGTCGGTAAACAGATTGAAGTTACTGACATAGTACTCTGACACTACAGATAATACTAGCAAAGGTTCTGGCATTGGAAGTACTAACGTAAAATGTTCTGATATCGCAAGTACTAATGCTGAAGGTTTTGGCAATATGGCCCTAAAATTAAATGTTTTCGGTTGGGCATGGGTTTTACAACATAGCTTCTAACATTGAAGTCACTGACGCATGAACTGGTAAATTAAACGAAATAAGGCAACAATGTTCATGCGCAATACATCGCTTTTTGGTATTATGGCAAACTTCGCTATTCTAGACCTTGAACTAGAGTATTTATTTCGTTTCCTACCACTCATTCTAAAATTAAAATAAAACCACGTTTAAAGAATATTGTCGAAACACAATAAAATCAGAAAATAAGGTTTATAAAAACATTATTCGAAGAAAGGCATTCTGGAGAGGTTCATTATTCAAACAATAAAAATAAACAGATCTTCAGAAGTGGTGTATTTAAATATAACTAAGATACAACACAAGTATATTGAAATCTTTAAATTATTTCCACAGTATTTCATCGTTATACTGAAAGCGAACCTCTCTCTGTTCGTGCTCAATGCAATTTACTTGTCTCATTTTATTCAGTAATCAGATAATGTCGATTATAATATGGAAGTATAAAATATGTTATATAAGTTAAAATAATATTTGGTTTGTTTTGAATTTTACACAAAGCTACTCGAGGGCTATTTGCACTAGCCGTCCCTAATTTTGCAGTGTAAGACTAGAGGGAAGGCATCTAGACATCACCACCCACCGCGAACTCTCCGGCTACTCTTTTACCAACGAATAGTGTGATTGATCGTCACATTATAATGTCCCCATGGCATAAAGGGCGAGCATGTTTGGTGTGAAGGGGATTCGAACACGTGACCCTCAGATTACGAGTAGAGTGCATACGGCCATGCCGGGCCGTATGATATATATTTTCTTTATTTCTACGGATTTGAATATATCACCAACTCACGCAGTCTATCTTTAGCTATAATCCAAAATACCATGATCTTGTGCAATATTATAAAAATTAAGACGAAGTCTAACAGCTCCGTGAAAATATGAATACAAATAGCGTATTGAATTCACATCTACGTAATATAAAATCGCCAGTAAACGTAGAGAAAATAATGACGAAATAAAATAAGTGTAAAATAAAATAATATAGTATAAATCGACAATAAATTTCATTGTGTTGTATTGCGAAGACAGTTGTAGAAATAAATTGGTGATTTTTAAGTCCAGCAATAAATAGTGTAGACGGATTCACGTGCCTTACAGCCTGCCTTATATTGACGTCTGACGTGTTTGGATTTGCAAGGAAATCCGTTGCTAATATGTCTATACAACTTTCCGGCTGTTTGTGCATTTTTGATATTAGCCAGACACGAATTATTAAGTTTTGTTTTGATATTTTATGATTTATCGCAATATTTCATCTACAGCGGGTAGCATCTGGTATTTTATACACAGAGCCGGTATTTCTATCTGAGGGGGTGCGCACCTCTGAATGTGCCACTAGATTACATAATTTGTGTTTTACCTGATATTACTAGAATTGGCTTCGCTTTTTATTTTAAAATGAAATTTCCTCTTTTTTAATAATAATAACAAAACGAGAAGAGAAAAACATTGATTGTAAATCTTTAGAGTTTACAAATACTTAGCCCGGCATGGCCAGGTGGGTTAAGGCGTTCTACCAGTAATCTGAGGGTTACAAGTTCGAATCCCGGTTGCACTAAACATGCTGGTCCTTTTAGCCGTGGGGGCATTATAATGTAACGGTCAATCCCACTAATCGTTGGTAAGAGAGTCGCCCAAGAGTTGGGGATGAGTGGTGATGACAAGCTGCCTTCCCTCTAGTCCTACACTCCAAAACAAACAAACACATTGAGGTTTTCTTTACTTTGCCCCCCAGTGGCTCAGCGGTATGTCTGCGGACTTACAACGCTAAAAATCGGGTTTCAATACCCGTGGTGGGCAGAGCACAGATAGCCCATTGTGCAGCTTTGTGCTTAATTAAAAACAACAAATACTTAAAGATTTAAAGATTAAACTGTACTTTTTCATGAGCAAGAAGACTTAACATTTGTTAGGCTACTTCAAATTTAGACTAGGTTTCTGTCTCTTCTAGAAGAAATACTGGACGTGGGTAGTGATTACTGAATCTTTATAACGAGTTCATACTGAGATAAAGAAGGAAAAGAGGGGATAAAGTAGTGGATTAAAAGAGAGGGGGAGGAATAAAAGACAAATAAGAAAGTTAAGTATAAATCTGTTGTTCAACTTACTACATAACTATCTATCAATTTAATTATCAACTAGTAACTTGTACAAACAAGCACATGTCGTGTTTAATTTGGATATCAGTTACTAAGTGTGTAGACTTTGTACATTTCATCATATTCATGAACAGATTTAGTTCGTATTTTGTTTTGTTACATAAAGAGTTATCACGAGTTAAGCTATTGGATTAAGTATAATAGTAATGTGTGTTAGTTATAAATATAGTGTTTAACTTTAATTAAAATTAATTACTTGGATTGTAACTTTAAATACTCTTCTACACTAAATTACGTGTGTTTTTTTGTGTTTTTCTTATAGCAAAGCTACATCGGGCTATCTGCTCAGCCCACCGAGGGGAATGGAACCCCTGATTTTAGCGATGTAAATCCGGACACATACCGCTGTACTAGTGGGGGGCTCTAAATTATTTATAAATTTATGTTGAGTGAGTTTCAGTTTAGTTTTAGTACAAGACATGATGTCTGAGATTGTAAATAACCTAGTAATAAGACCAGTTTCAGTGTTAAGCAATGCGAAGCCTAGTTCTGTGCAACGTTAGGGTGGATCAATCTATGAAATATTGGATCACCAGCCAACACAATGTAAATCTGTAACTTGAACTAGATAATACCAGAGAAACAAGATACTCTGAAAGAGTATCTATTGGGAATGACACCACACTGTTGTTAGAGAGCGTAAACAACACGAAGATGCTTGATGACCAGGACTAATCGGCATAAGGTCCTGAGCCAGGAATACTTCTTGACGACATAAGGGCTTGCCTTGTTAGGATAAACAGGGCTAGGAACAGGAGTTATCGACAATTTTACTGTCTACAAGTGGTAGTACATTAAGAAAAAACACAGATGTTTGCCAGACGGAGATCACTCACTCAGCAGGGAACTCATCAGCGGTAAAAGGAGACAAATAAGGAGATCATGGCCTAAACATCAAAGTGGTAAGAAATGTATACTCAAAGAGTGCACAAGACTCCACTACTTGCACATTACGATAAACTACCGTAATATCAGGGGGATCAGAAGATGCAAACTCTCTGAATCTTATGACATCATGGTCTTTCAATAGACTGAAATGCAGTAGCTTTAACTTCGTATCAGGTGTTTTTGTAGTGGTTGGAATTTTCATTATCACAGCCGAATAATCGCCATACGTATAGCTCACCCTTAGTTACTTATATATTTCAAATCACCAATGTATGTATGAAAGATAACAGCATATCATACTGAAGACTGTGGATATTCGCTTGACCTGTGTGACAACATTCCTGTGGATCTAACAGGAGGAAACTTCCATACCAGACACCACATCTAGGCTTTAGGTAAAAATACCAATTACAAATATTACATTCTGCTTTCCACAGTATAATCACTAACATTATACTGCTAAACTCGGGTGAATGATGAATCACCAAGAATCGCAGAGTGTCAAGGTGACAGAATCTCCTGTACAGAATACCTTTACTGTCTCCACTATAAGTGTCATCTCTACCTGGCACAAGGGAACATAATATAAGCAGTGATTACCTCGCGTGTAAGGTGCATATTATAACAGAAAGACAAATTGGTATAAAACAATCTATGAGCTCACACCAGAATATCAAGATACTTAGCAGCATTTGTATCTTAAAGCGAAGTCAGTTTCTGCAAAAAGGAACAGTGATGATGATAAAGACTTAAAAGCAGACAGTCAAATCTATAGCGTTTATGACGACAAGAAATAACCCAACTTAAGCAGGAGGCAAGGATTGCACGGAATCGAACCTATGATTTTTACAGATAAACAACTTCCAAAATGAAAAACAGGATATGTAATGAACTGTGCAGCAAGACCAATATGGAAGAAATATTTTTGGCATTTCAATATTTTTAGATGACAGCTGAACCGAAAGCATAAAATAAACTTCAGATGTTTGAGAGCTGCACGACATGAACAAATATTACACACGCTTTTATTGTTATGTGCATATTATGTTACATAAATGTTTTATAAATATTAATAAATGCATGTACGTAATAATATTTATTAATGTATGTAGTTTTTAAACTGTTAATTTATATTAGTTTCAATAATTACAGTGTACACATATATATGCTAAATATTTTCAAAATCGCGGCTGATTATTGCTTTAACTATATTGAGCGTATTTAATACGGTAATGAACCATGGAATCACCTAAGAAAAATATGCAAAATTGTATATCGTTAACACTAAATGATACTGCCAAAAATAAAAATAAAAAGGGGTAAAAACAGATATTTTAATGATATTTATTTGTCTTAGTAAATATCTGATCAAAACAAGGAGGAAAACATGTAAAACAATAAACTTAGAGATATTTTAATCAGATGCTACCCTATAAAATTTTATTCTTATAATATTTTTCTGACAGAAGCAAATATTGGTACAATTATCAGGCTATTTATTGCCAGTAGAGGTCCTGTGAGTTTCTGTCTTGATTGCGAGTCGTTGAAATTCCGCCTGATATGTAAGGTTTGCACGATGCTCCGACTTCACAAGCTTCATTACAGAGTACAGTGATTCACAGCAGTATGTTGTGCTGAAAATCGAGATGAGTCGCACACTGGCTTTCTCTAGTTCAGGATATTTTATTTCTATAAGTTGCTTCCAGAACTGCCTCCCAGTGGCTCAGCGGTATGTTGTAGAACTTACATGAAAAGAATTTTCGAGAATGTTGTAGAACATACGAGAATTTTCTACAACTTGTCATAGTAATATATATATACAGGGGCTCACTACTTACCAATTCAGTTTAATGCTAGCTGCCTAAATGAACAGATATACCTATCTGATTTTACCAGAGGTGGCATCAAGAGGCTGAATGCATTCTCCAGACGCATTTTACTATATATGTGGCAAATTTATCAAGACAAGAGCAAAAAAGTACTCTGTGACAGCATCTGCTAAAATGTGTGAAGCCCACAAGGCATATTTCGGCAGGATAAACTCTGGGCACTTTATTTTACCTGCGAGCACTGGCAAAAGCTCTAGAAGGTAAGACGGACAATTTTTGCTTGCTTGAATTGTAAGATTTTATATAATACAAATATTAGACTTTTTAAAACTTAAATGTCTTTTAATTTATTTTTTAATTTAAAATAGTATACAAAAAATATCACATATAAACTATTTTGCATGAATCTCTTACACATTAATTGTGGATGAAATAAATATACTCTTCATAATAACAATTTTATTTTGCTTTTCCGCAGGATGGTACAGAGAAAAAAAAGAGAACCATGAAATTTGCTATTGCAAGAATTTGGCGTGAACCCACTGACCACTCAAGCAATTGCTACTTCTGCATGGTGGACCCTTTCAAACGTCGGGCTGGTAAGAATGCATCTGCTATCATGTACCTAGATCTTCCATCATCCATCGCCCCCAGTACTACATTGCCTTTAGCTCTCTTTACCCACTTCGCCAGAGAGAAAGCAGCCATCCTCAGAAGAGATCAGCCAATCAGAAGAGGAGGTAGACGTTGAACATCCAGATTACAATTTCAGAGGTGCAGCTGGTGAGAGAAATCCATAGAGACCTTAATGACATGATCAGAGATCTTGGTCTAACAAAGTTGAATGCCAAGCTTTTTTTGAATGCTTAAACTTCAGAGTGGTTTAACCCAGAGAGACAGTAGAATTCAAAGCAATGCTTGGTGAAACCAACATCTGGATGTATATACTAACCTATATGAGATAAAGCTAAACAAGGAAGTTTAAAAGCCTGCAGGAGAGGCCACGCTATCAAATCTTGTACAACTTTACTAAAAGAATATTTACCTCCACTACACTAGAAACATGAGAACGTCAACTACAAAAGGTCTTTACAACATTCATAGAAGAAAAAACACTTCTGTATCTAACATGCATAAAAATAATCCTTGTAATGAACGATTACATACCGAACGCGTTCGTGGCATATAAATCCTTGCAATGTATTTCTACCGATAATATAAAAATATAAGTCACTGCAACATACCTAGAAAAAACTTCAAAGTTTTCCACACAGGAAGCAAATTTCGAAGATCAAAGTCTCGTCATTGTAATAACAGCTTACCATGTTGCAGACAGTTTTCAGACTAGAGCTTCAATGTATTATCTTAAGTATTCTGAACACTGAGAAGTATTTATGTAGTACAAAATAAAATAACGTTTCCTGAACTGTACGAGGACGACTAATAGACGAGACGAAGATATAGTATATCAATAATGTTTAACTTTATAATAAGCAGAAATTATGTTAATCCCACTCATTTAAAATGTGTTCATTAACAATAATTAAACTTTAGCATAGTTTCAGTCTGGTTAAGCAATAAGAGTGAGTTGGAGTTCTCAAGTATGAAGATCGAGAAAAAAACGGACTCTGATTAAGTACAATTATGGGAAGCTCTGAATGTCATGATAAAACCAACTTTTTAAATTAATATCATTCACCACAGCTACCTCATAATTTTTATGTAAACCATGACTCAGATGATAAATCTCAATCTTACAATCCGAAATCGAACTGGTTATTCAGAGTACACTAGTAAAATCACGATTGGCTATATGTGACTATATATCTGCAGTTCAAACGAATAAACTTGGGAGGGTGAACTAATAACAGGAGGTTAAGCTGTAATATTACAAATTTGATTATCCAGTAATTGTTTAGTGGAATGCCTTTTTTATCAGCCAAATAAACCCATACCACTTCACTTTGTTCACAAATACGAATACCTTTTAATGGTTTTAGTATTTAATTTATTTAAGCACAGTTCAGACAATATTGGTCTGGTTGGTTGGTTGATTTAGTGTTTTATGGTGCAAAGCAACTAGGCTATTTGCGCCATATTGATCTGTTCTCTTCAAAAAAGGCCTGGCATGGTCAGGTGGTTAAAGCACTCTACTCGCAGTCTGAGGGTTAGAGGTTCGAATCCCTGCCACACCAAATATGCTCATCTTTTCAGCCGTGGGGGCGTTATAATGTTAAGGCAATCCCACTATTCGTTGGCAAAAAGAGTAGCCCAAGAGCTAGCGTTGGGTGGTGATGACTAGCTGCCTTCCCTCTAGTCTTACACTACTAACATTAAGGATGGCTAGTGCAGATAGCCTTCGTGCAGCTTTGCGCGAAATTCAAAATCAAACAAACAAACAATCTCTTTAAAATGATAAAATCCGACAGTAAAGAAAGTTGTATTATAGCCAGTTACGTTCATTGACTTAATAACAGCTGATACTCTTTATCAATAGATTTGATTGTTTGTTGTTCAACGCAACTATGTTGTTTTCGCAATAGAAATCGAATTCTGAGATTAAGGGTTTACCCATCAGCTTATCGCTCTTACAAGGGGCGCATTAATTGTAAAGCAAAATACGGACAATTCGATGGCCTGTTGGTTGGAGAGTTGGCTAATGAACTATTCAATATTCATTCAGCATCTTACGTTATACAATATATATATATGTATATATTTAATACACACGTAGTAAATTTCTAAGGTTCCAGAAAAGTATTCACAAGTGACGTTGTAAACAGCAAATTCTTTATTATATGAATTGATGTAATCAAAAACATATATAGAAAATTATTATAATTATCATTGTGTTGATCTACTGTACGTTGAAGTCAGGATGACACAAACCACTGTGAGTGATGTTGTCATGAAGCACAATAGTAGTTCATAATAGGGATCGCCCATTTATTTTTTATACTATTATTTAACATTGTTCCACCAGCCTACAGCGAAAATGACTAAAAGTACTTTAATAAACCCTGGGCAATATTACTACACGTATCTTTTTGCATTCCGTAAGGTAGTTTTAAGTTTATTTGACTACCTAGCAAATAACAGTAGTTGTATGACTGTTGAAACTCAATAGTTTTAATATAATATATGGTTTATGCGGAGCCTCTTAATTTGCTAAATGCATATGTATATAGATAGCTGCGTGCAGGCAATGAATTAATTTAATGTTTATATGGTAGGCATGACACACGTTTCACAGCGATTGCTAACTTACTGTTGCAACTATACTGATGTCGAGTATCATTTATGTACAAATTTCCTGTCCCTTCAGACATGACGGTGCTGACAGGATCACAGTTAGTTTCTTATTGCTGCACGATCAATTTCGGCATGTTACACAAACGTTTAAACGTCATAAAAAAAGTCTATCTAGGCTGTCTCTTACAACATAAACCTTTAAACCATGGTTTAAAAAACACTACCAGTTTCGAGCACCGGATCGGCAATCATGTTGATGGCTGTTGATGTAAGTGCCAAATTATAGCCAACGCTGTGAGATTACGAATTTTGTGGATGTTGCAAATAGGGTAGTCATCCTTGAAGCTGACTATAAAGAGCGTCGAGAATAGTGTAAGCAGAAGATGGCAATTCTGGATGAAGTTAAAACTGATACTTTGTAGCTATATATTTTACTTTTAAAATGTTTAGTTTTAGATAAATAAGCACGCGGCAGCAACGACTCACCAAAGTAAGGTTGTCGCAGTGGAAGAGACTCGAAGAAATGTCACGACCCAAATTTCATCACAAATGGAGGGAGGAGCAGATCTAGTATATTAATATAATCAATTCATAATTGCTAATTAATACGTTTCTTGGCTACCTAGAATGCACAAAATATCACTAAGAGGATATCTCGCCAGCTGCAGCACATCTATGACTAGTCTTACTGTGGCTAACGGAGAGGGGAAATATAACAGCTGTAAGAAATATTTAAAATGCTTAATTTATTCACATTTTATTATAATGACACATTGTTTTATATTTACTTTGAATATATACTGTTTTACAACTTTAAAAACTATAAAGACAGAATTATGTATGACCATTTTATTAGGTATACTTGCTCTTTAATGCAAATAGCCAAACAGTGAATCATATGGTTGCAACTCAATATATAAAGCATGCAGTCGTGATCAAGATGTTCAATTGTTTTTTGACCAAACATCAGAATGAGGAAGGTATGTGATCTAAGCAACTTTGACCGTGGAATTGTTGTTGGTTCCAGACGTGATGATTCCAGCATTTCAGAAAGAGCTGACCTCCTGACATTTTTACGTACTACTGTCTCTAGAGTTTACAAAGAATGGTGAAAAAAGAAACAAAAAAACATCCAGTGAGCGGCAGTTCTGTGAGGAAAATATCTTGTTAATGATAGAGGTTAGAGGAGAATGTTTAGACTTATTCAAGCTTACATGAAGGCCACAAATGTTCAAATAATTACTTTCTGCGACAGTAGTGTACAGAAGGGTATCTCTGAGCATATAATGTATGAAATTTTTAAGTGAATGGGCTACAGCAGCAGAAGACCATGCCGGGTTACACTCATGTCAGCTACAAACAGAAATACGAGTTCATCATCAAAACGGGATGACTGAAGATTGGAAAAATGTCGCCTGGTTTGACAAATCTCTATTTTTTCTGCGACATGCAGTTGATAGGGTCAAAAGTTGGGGTAAATAATATGAATCCATGGATCCATCCTGCTTTATGTCAACAGTACGGACTAATGGTGGTGGTGTGATGGTGTGAGAATGTTTTCTTGGCACACATAAGACCACTACTAGTTTAGCATACCTGAGCATTGTTACAGACCATGTGCATCCCTCAATGGCCACAGTCTACCCGTCTTCCAGCGACTACTTCCAACAAGATGATGCGCCATGTCACAAAGTACGCATCATCTCAAGCCTGTTCCATGAATATGACAGCGATTTCAGTGTACTCTAATGGTCCTAGGATGAATAATATGAAACGGGAGGTTCACAACACGAATGTATGGCCGACAAATATGCAGGAACTAAGTGATGCTATTGAGTCAACATGGTTCAAAATAACTAAGAAATGTTTCCATTACTTTGTTGAATCCACACTGCAAAGAATTAAGGCTGTTCTGGAGGGAAAATAGAGTCTTACCAGATACTTAATAAAGTGACCATTGAGTGTATATACAAATTATTATGAATGAAAACAAGCCCAAACAAAAATTAAAAACGCTGTACTAGTCAAAAAGATCTCCAGGATACAGGCTATAATGTGGAATATAAAATGTACCCTAGGTTTTGGAGGTGAGTGCGGAAGTAGGACCGAAATTGCGATTGGGATACACCGTCTATTCGTCTTAACCTCCGTTTGCCACTCTCACATAAAGAATAAAGAATAAAATAATCAAACGAATAGAATTTTTTGTTGTTTTTTGAATTAAGCACAAAGCTACACAATGGGCTATCTGTGCTCTGCCCTCCACGGGTATCGAAACCCGGATTTTAGCGTGTAAATCCGCAGACATACCGCTGAGCCATTGGGGGGCCAAACGAATAGAAATAAATCAGTTATATAAAATAAACAGTATAACTCCCAACCACCAACCACAAAGTACACTGTAACTACCAGTTTTCTGATCCTAAACAAGATTATATATATATAAGTTAAGGTGTTTATCCTCATAATATAGCACACGACAGGCAAAACTTTCGGCGCCTGTCCTGTGAAAGTGGGTTTTCTCGGGGCACTCCCGTTTTCCCCCACAGCAAAAACTTAGGCATTGGATTTTTTTATCCCAGCCCAGGCAACTTTATTGCCATTCTCTCCAGTGCTGCCTTTGTCTCCAAGATAACATTTAGAGTAACATCCTCCACCCAAAAAAAAAGTCAAAAATTATTTAATAAATAAATAAATAAAACTAAACCTAATAACAATTCATGAAAGGGGACGAAGAGGAACCACAACGTTCCTGAACACCTCAGCTGGAGAGAGAATTCTTACGATTTCTCTCTCTCTAGACTAAACCCCTGCCATGATAGTTTGCGTTTTGCTCATAATATAATGCTGAGTTTTTTAAATGTTCATTTTAAACTCTAAAAATAGTTATCAGATACTTTCAGTTAAAATTTCCTTTAACTTTTACTTCTTGATTTATTCAATACATTCTTATATTTATCACAGAATATTTTAATAATTCTATTTAAGAGTTTCTTTTATTAAATCCATTAAACATTAATTTTTGTGTCAATATTTAAACATTAATAATAAAATATTGTGTTTTATTATAAATTTGAGAAACTCTGAATAATTGTGAAGCTATAATGCTTATAACAGATGAGTATGGTATTAAAAAGAGAACCATATATTGGAAAAGCGAAATATTTTGCTTTATCAAAAGTATTTAGATTGATATCATTATCCCTTATTATAAGTTCTAAATCTAAATAATGTGCCTCTTTATGAGATATTGATGTATTTTCAATTTCTAATTCTACTGAATAAATTGTGTTGATAAAATTTCTTCCAGGGTTATTTATACTAATTAAATGATGTATATATTTACAAGTTAAAGCAAAAATATCTGGGTTTATGTAGTTTTTCGATAAAACTTTTCTCATAAACAAAAAGATATAAACTTGCAATACAAGAAGGGTAAGTAATCTCCCATTGAAACTCCTATTACTTGTTTAAAGAAGTGGTTATTGGTCTCTCACTGTTACCGATGTAAGTCTAAGGATTTACGACGCTAAAATCAGGGGTTCGATTCCCCGCGGCGGCTACAGCACACAGTCCATGTAGCTTTGCTATAAGAAAACACACACGTATAACCAATTATTGAAAAATATATAATTATTATAAATGTAGAAACTTTTATATTTTTGCACTGGTTAGTTTGGTGTTTTATGGCGCAAAGTAACTAGGTTATCTGCGCCAAACTCCAGTATAAAGTTAAAATTAAAGTAAACTTATTAAGCTTTATAAAAGGAAATTAAGGTAAAACAAAGTTTAATTTTTGAATTAACAATAGGCCTGGCATGGCCGAGCGCGTTAAGGCGTGCGCTCGTAATCCGAGGGTGGCGGGTTCGCGCCCGAGTCGCGCTAAACATGCTCGCCCTCCCAGCTGTGGGGGCGTATAATGTGACGGTCAATCCCACTATTCGCTGGTAAAAGAGTAGCCCAAGAGTTGGCGGTGGGTGGTGATGACTAGCTGCCTTCCCTCTAGTCTTACACTGCTAAATTAGGGACGGCTAGCATAGATAGCCCTCGAGTAGCTTTGTGCGAAATTCCAAAACAAACAAACAAACGAATTAACAATAAATAGTATTAAATCCAATTTTCACATTTATGCTACAGCGGTAAGAAAAATACTACAGTAATACAAGTTGTAAAGGACTTTCTGTAGCATAACTGTAATTATCATAACTAACAGGTAAGTTTAAAAACCACCGTTTGTCACCAAAAGTTGGCCTTTCCAAGTCCCAGTTACGAGTTATTTGGCATTATGTCCATTTTCAGAAAGTAAAGTAATCAAAGTTTTAAAAGACTAGTAGCAAAATTTTAATAACTTGCCAGGATGACTAACAGTTAGTCTAAACAACAGCATCAGTCACCTAAAATTGATCTTTCCAGTCATGGTTGAGTTATTTGATATTATAGCCATTTTCTAATTCCCAATCTTAAAAAAGGAATCACATTAAAAAATCTAATGTATGAAATAAAAACTTAAATAACATTAAAAAGATTTATGGCCTTTAAAAAAACAAAATATTTCCAAGGTAGACGGTGACACCATCGCAAATAATACTGTCTAATGTCACGGCTAAACCTTGAGACAAAACATCTTTAAAATTGTATCGTCGTTGAGAGTCGTAACGATGGCAAGATAGTAAGATGTGGCTTATTGTGCATATGTGACATATGTGTTACACAGACAACACACTGGTGCATCAGTCCCACATAAAAGGAAACGACGAGTTAAAAAACTGCGACCAGTTAGTGGTATAGTTAGAACAACTTCCTCTTTCCGATTCTAACGGTAGCAAGACGGCCCAAGCCCAACAAAGGGTTTTATTTGGAAAAGCTTGTTTTCACGTTGCTCATTCCAAGTCGACTGCCAAATGGCACAAAGCCGAGTCTTGAATACAGGGCCATAGTCCCTGTATGCAACAGGCACAGCAATGATGGTGCCAGAGCAGATAGGTTTAGCTGAGGTGTCGGCGAGCCCGTTCCCGCAAATACCAACATGGCCCGGTATCCAGAAAAACAGGATTGAAGTAGATGTTAAACAGAAATGGGTTAGTTGGTTTTGAATATCAGCGAGAACCGGGTGAGAACTAATGTGAAGTGATTACAGAGTCAGTAGAGAACTAAGTGAAATTTGAGTACTGCTTAGCTTCTATCTGATCCAGGGAAAGAGAAATAGCATACAGTTCAGCAGAGAATACAAAAGCTGTAGAGGGGTTTCTGCACACAACCACCAAACAACAACAAACCATGGCAAAGCTCACAGAGTCACCTGATTTTGAATCATCTGTGTAAATAAGAATGAAAGGATGGTTAGAAAGATGTTAAGCAAATAACAGACAGTACTTCCAATCGGAATTATCTGCTTTTCTCAGGTGACTTAATGAAAGGTAACATTTGGGGACTGTAATAATCCATGGTAGGATGAGCTGATCAGTGGATACAGCAATGTTATCCAAGGAAAACCCAATTCGCCCAACTGTACCTGGATATGAAGACCAAAAGGAGAAATGGCAGATAATCTGTTCTGAAAATGCATGGCCCACTAAGGAAAAAAACATAACCCCAAGTGGGATGCTTTGGTAAGGAATGAACTTTCGAAGTAAAGACAGTTGCAAATGGCAGAGGTGTAGAGGAGGTTCATAAAACTATGTGTCAAAGCTTCAGTGAATGGCCAAAGTCCCTGATGATGAACAGAATCCAGCATCTTCAAGGCAAGGGTCATGGCAGAGCTATAGATCAGTGATCCATAGTTTATTTTCGATCAAATAAAAGCACGATATATCTTTAGCATAGAACATCGATCTGCTCCCCAAGTAGTGGAAGAGAGAACATGGAAGATGTTCAATGCTCTTGTATATTTGACCCGTAGTTGGCTTGATGTGTGGTATAAAGGTTAGCTTTTAGTCATAGAGAAGCACCAAGAACTTTGTCTCAGAGACCACAGGTAGCACAACTTCACTGATATCGAGTTCAGGATCAGGGTGAATACCCCGTTGGCGACAAAAGTGCTTGCAAACGGTTTTAGAAAGGGAGAAGTTAAAACCGTTTGCTGTGGTCCACTTTAGTGAACAATTGAGGGCAGTCTGTAGCTGCTGCTCAATATACACGTTTGCAACAGTGAGGTCATTAATCTTTATACTGAAAAGTGTGACACTCAAAACACAGCCTTGAGGGACTCCAAGTTACTGTAGAAAATAACGAGAAAGTGTCGAACGCACAAGGACTTGGAACCGCCTGTCCATTGAAAATTGTTTTAATAAAAATGGGAAAGTGGCCACGTAACCCATATAAATGAAGGTCTCGCAGAATGCTAATATTCATGTACCATAAGCTTTCTCAATGTCAAACAATATTGATACAAGATGTTGTCATTTGAGAAAGGCTTCTCTGATTGACGTTTCAAGTCAAATCAAGTGGTCCCTGGTAAAGTGCTGTCATCGGAATTCACACTAGGTGGGCTAGAGGAGGTTATTTGATTCAATAAACCAAACAAGACAAGCATTAACCATTCTCTGTAAGGTCTTACAGAGACAGCTCGTCAAAACAACTGGACGGTAGTTTGAAGGAATCTTGGGATCTTTTCCAGGCTTAAAGAAAGATAGGACATCAAGGACAGGCATCAAGGAAAACATTTTCCTGCCATATCTGGTTTAAAATAATTAGAAGGATAACAAGAGAAACAAGAGATAGATGGCGCAGCATTTTCTTGTGTACATCATCATGTCTGACCAGTGAACTGCTAGACTGATGAAGAACCGGTTTGAATTCAAACAGTGTAAAGGGACGATTATAGCCAGAGACAATCAGCTCGAAAGGAAAGAGGTGACTGCTCTGCCCGCGTATTGATGTGTAGGAAGGTGAAGGATGAAGCAGAAGTGCTAGATACCTTGCAAAAAAAACTTTCACCTAGAGTATCAGCTACTGGCCATGAGAGAGTAAGATTGAGAGGAATAGAATCTTGTTGCCCACTGACCTTTCGAATCTTAAACCTCGACAGTACCATTTTATCAAGATAACAATTCTTATTTAAGTGTAGGCAAATTGGGTGGAAAGCCCTTCTGTTTACGACGTCTTTTTTCCTTGTCTTTATTTGATGGAGGTCTGTCGACCTCTATGGATCCTGCCGTGTGTCGATTGAGCAGGTCTTTGTTGTTGGAAGAGGGTTCCAGTGACTGAGAACGTGGACGAGTAATCGTTTTGCATTTTGGGGTGGGAGAAGAAGATGTATCCGAGGAAATGCCCGTATTCATAATCAAAGGAAGTGAATCATTGTGTTTGCTGGAATGAATGTAAGGGACAGAGATGGGTGTTGATATTGATTCATCAACTTTTTCTTAACCATGGAGGTCAAAAGACTTTTCATATGGTTTGGGAATGATTCTTTCGGAGGCACAGAGAGATCCATTTGCACTCCCATTGTGGTTGTGGAAATAAGTGCAGCAGTATACGTCCGAGATGAAGTGTCTTGATGGTGGCAGATGGACGTGGTGATATAAATGTCAAAACGAGGATACTAGTTGGCAATGTAATTCCATCTTTGCGAGTGGAGATACGTCTCACTGTAGAAACTCCTTGGGTGGAGAAACCATCAAGAATCTCTGACTTTGGGATGTTTTTTTTCAAATCCCTCTTAACAATAACTTCGTGACGAATTCAAAGTAACATGAGGTGTAACCTCAATAGGTATATTTCCAAACGCCTTTGAATGTAAAAGGAGTTCACTGTGTTGAAATGTGGATGTTTCCACACATTGTTGGAACTAAATTTTCTTTCTTTCAGTGTTATGAAAGGATAAGAGAACTGCTCTATTAATGAGTTTATAACAAAAATTAAATATTTTAATGAAATTGTGTTGCACTGTGTGGTGAAATCAAATATTTGAATAGTCTTTACTTGTTTGAGGTTTATTAGATGTTCTAAAACGGGTTGATTTTTTTTAGTATCCAAAATGTATGTTTATTATTATTCAAACTTATATTTCTGATCTATTTCTATTTCTATGATTATTTTATTATTCAATTATTCTTCATATGAAACTGGCTAATGGAGGTCAAGACTGATAGACGATGTATCCCCACCACAATGTGGGTTCTATTTCTTAACCACCTCTTAACCACTGGAGATATTGTTTATTAGTGCAGCCTTTGTTTTATATTTTTGTTTGGGCTTGTTTTTTTTATAACAAATTATCATTAGTCTGGTGTTTGGATTTGCTGTTTTTAACGCAGTCCTTTCTTTCAATTTTGTTTCATTTTATTTTACTTGATTGTTTGGTATTAATATTCTATATAGATAGATGGATAGATAGATATAAATATAAATACTAGTCAACAAGTATTGTACGTGCATATGTGTATGTATAAAATTCATTTAATTATTACAAAATTCAGTCTTTGCACATGTTGTTAAATGAAATTACAAATCTGACATTAAATCCGTCATCAAATTCTATTGATAGATGTAAGCAGTTTTGTATCTGTTTTATTTCAAAAATGTACTGTAGCCCATAAATATTCATCATACATATCCGAAAATGAAAGCAATGCTCTCATGATGTCTCGAACACTGAGATTGGGTTATGAATAATAGTTGAAAATTATCAAGTGGCGCAATGAATTCTGTTAGTGGTTTCGTTATTTGCTTCATATAAAATAGACCTGATGACAACGTGCAAAATATTTGGATACTATTTCTGTGTCCCAATCGTATAAACCTTAACAGTAGTAACATGGTACTGGTCTGTTTTTAATTAAGATAGAAAAGTTGTGATTAGATACCCTGTCGGATTACGATAGTATGGACAATGAACTGGCGAAACTCTGAGGAAAGTCAACATCTTTTTCAGCATTATATATTACCGCATGCCGTTTTTAAGTGGTTTGAGACAAAATCAACACTATGTTAAAATAATTAAATTCACACAGGTGTTGAATTAGAAATAAATGTTAAGTCACTTGGCGTTGTTCAGAAGAATAAGGAGATTTGTTTTTACTAGTATCACTTACAAGAAAAAAGTCGATACACAACATTAGTTTGTTTGGTTTTTAAATTTTGCGCAAGGCTACACGAGGACTATCTGTACTAGCCGTCCCTAATTTAGCAGTGTAAAACTAGAGGGAAGGTAGCTAGTCATCACTACTCACCACCAACTCTTAGGCTACTCTTTTACCAACGAATAGTAAGATTGGCCTTGACATTATAACGTAAACGCCCCCATGGCTGAAAGGGCAAGAATGTTTGGCGTGACGAGGATTCGAACTTGCGACCCTCGGTTTACGAGTTGAGCGCTCAACTAATGTCGGGCTGCGACATTAGTATAATCTTCTGGACTCTGCGAGTTAAATGTAGAAATGTTCTAAAAACTGTTGCTTGCTTGTATAGAAAACACAGCAGATGATAACTGAAATACAGTGAAAACTAAACTAGTGCTGATTCTGATAGAGGACCTACTTTATTCATAAAAATTCAGTTATCTAAGTAATCATATCAAATTGTCTTCCTTGTATAACAGTCTGTCAGTGACAGAAATGTATTACTTCTTTATGACAAATGGTGGCGTAATTTTACATAATACGCGGTTCTCTCAACCAAAACAAAACATTGTAATTGATAAAGAGTGCCGTCAGTCTGCAGTAATAATAATAAAAAGTTTTAACAATTAGCAATGCCTTCTTATGACGTTTGTTTTAGAACATCTCATACTTGTAGTTCAGGAGAAGCCAGTTTATTCACTTGATTGTGAAGTCAATCCCATTTAACCTTGACTCTCCAACAAATATAAATGCACACCTTAAAGTGTCACTTTAAACCCGAAGTTTAAACAATCTATATAAGTAGTAAAAATCAACTGGTACAAAGCCTTTTGGCTGTAAAATAAAGAGAAATATTTGTGTTTCTGAAACACATAATTTAATTCGAATATTATACACTTGTATATGTATTATACACGTCGCCAAAATGTTATTTCAATTGTTAAAGGCCGTAGTACAAATTATTTGTAATAAAGCATCATAACTCGTGCATTATTTGCATCATTGATTAGTCAAAGACTCCGCATTGAAAGGAGGCCCAACTGATCAAAAAAACGCTAATTAGGGCACCATTTACGGAATTATATAAAATCAATTTAAGTAATGTTAGAATGTTCCGAGAGAATAAAAACAGCTGTTGAGTTCTGAAACTTTCACATGTTGTAACTTTCAACTGAGCAAGGAAGGTATGGGTTTTCTCGCTTACTGTGAGTTGTTATGCATTAACAATATATTTAGAAAGTGTTGTTCGGCCGCGATATAATTAATGCACCAAGAAGGATTCTTAACTTATTACTTTATATTTTGTAGCAATCTACTAAAGTGTTCATGTATTTCACGACTTAATCAACCAACATCACCCCTTATCACTGTGTGGTTGGTTGAGCGTTGCATGTATGTTTCTGTGGGTAATTCAGATACTTCTATTTTAGAATCTTTATCCGAATTCACATATACGATAACGACAAGGGTATCGATCTGGTGAATTATTATATTATAATCATGACAAGTTTTGTAACATTGCACACTCCTACTACAATACGACTATTAATATATACAGTACTGTGCAAAAGTGTTAGGACAAGAAAATATTCTGTCATTCTTTCCATTTTATAGGGCTAATTTTTCCATGCTATTAGAAAATGTAAATTTCAATACAATGGTAATATTTCACTGATTCCTGTTGACAACTGTACCAAAGACATGTGATAAGGGTTCTGCTTAAATTAACATACTGATCAAATTTAGGGTTTCAAATAACTATCGTGCTATAGAGTGCAGTGTCTTAACTATGAAGGAAGAAGCTAGCATATAGTACTGGCATATGGTGAATCCACAAATTAAAAGCACTCCACAAATAAACCTTGATAAAATAGTGTTTGCTACTATGTATTAAGTTATGTTGTCATATCAGTAGAGCAGAAAGGTCACATAAAAGCTTTATGTAATGCTGGCTGAACTCTCCAACAAATTGCTACAGACTTGAAATGCTCCCCAGACATTGTCAAATACACCCTAGATCTTGAGACCGAAAAAGTTAAATTTGAAAATAGGAAAGGAAGAACACCTAAATTCAATGATACTGATATTAAGTGTCTTCGTTTGTGCAACCTTTGGAACAAAAGGGAGACTGCCACTGATCTCAAACATGAGATAAACGACCATGTACCAAGTGACAAAAGTGTCCAGACGATAAGAAGATTCAACGATACATTGATTGTGTAGCAGTTAAACCTTTACTTCGGTCTCCAAATATTCTCAAGAGACTTAAATTAGTTAAAGAGTACAAAAACTGGACTGTTGCTGATTGGAAAAGGGTGTTATGGACAGACGAGTCTAAGTTTGAAATATTTGGTTTAAAGTGTAGGTGCACATCCAGAGAGAGAAAGGTGATACGTACCTCAATGCATCGCACCTACCATGAAGCATAGGGGAGGCGGTGTGATGGTTTGTGTGTGTTTTTCTGCTGAGAAGACAGGAGATATTTGCAAAATAGATGGAATAATGGAATAGCACATGTACCATCAGATATTGAACCTTCATGGTAACCCAGTGATTTGCGTATTATTGATAAAGGATTCTAATGGCAAAAAGGTAATGATTCCAAATGCTCATTCAACCGATACATAAATCATTTAACTAAGTAAAAAATCTTCTGGGGGTCAATCAAGTGATTCAATGGCCTCCACAGTGTCCAACTGAGCAGTTCTGGGATTTGATAGATCGAAAACTTGACAAATCAAAAGTTACTTCAAAATAAACTTTATGGGAGTGTATTAGAGACACTGAGAATAAAATCTCAAAGGGCGCTTTGATTAACTATGTTGCAACAATGCCTGAAAGGTTGTCTGTAGTTATTAAAGCAAAAGAAAGACACACTAAATTATTAACCGTTTGATTTTCAACAAGTTTTAGTTGTACTAAATATGAAAAATAAGATTCTTTATGTTTCACCTGTGATTTACCTTCCATTGTTCCTAGAATATAACTGATTTTTCCTAATATTTTTGCACAGTACTATAGATGGAAAGTAAATGCTCTTATAACCACAATGAAGATTTGCAAATAAAATTTTATTTAAGAAACAAATCAAACTTAATATTCCAAATTTTATAAAAGCGACAAGAACAACTGCATATGGTAAACTGTAAATTTTTTGCGGCCTGTTTAAATGTTCTTTCAACTGACATTTTTCATTTCGTGACAACTTTTGAAATTCTAACATTTTTATAAAATTAAGAAATCTGCTGCATGGGAATATGAAATTTATGTTACACATTTGAACCAGAAGAAGCAGTCTCTTTTAAAGAAATCGCAAGTGCATAATTTCAGCAAAAATCCAGAATATATCGCCTTCGGATACAGGAAACTATAAAGGAGCATCTACTTTAACAGGTAGTTTTGCTACTAGCAGAGAAACCATACAAGGAAAGCCAAGGTAAACTGTTTAGGGTTGCCTCATGGCCACCAGCATTGTGTCCCCTCTCAAAACTTAAGTGTATTTATCGCCTCCGGTTCCAGTCTAGTGTACTGGGAACCAGACCAGTACAAGAACAGGCTTGTATGACAATCATATAACAGATTTGTCGATCCGAAGGACTGGTTTGACTGGTTAAAATATTTATGAAGCATCACAAAACGCACAATATAATGCAAGGTATAGATTATTTCACTGAATATCAAATAATTGAGAAAAATAGATATTAAGGTTAAAGAAAATATAAATACATATTATGTAAGCAGAACAGTGTAATAACTTATTTACATCATGTTGTTTTATCAAAGTTTAACATAAAATTGTTTCAACTTCTATCATCTATGTAGTGATCATATGTTTTTCACGTTTACTAAATTTTAATCGTTATACCTTCAAAAATTAGTGCAACATAAAAAATTAATTTGAAACAGTGAAATGCGGACATGTTTCGTTCATGCTACAAATGCACAGTAATTAATATTTTAATTTCTTTAAATCGTAAAACTTCCAGTAAAATATCCATATGATGTCCTATATTAATTCTAGTTGTGTGTAAACTTCTTACTTTGTTTGCAAACTCTTTCCAGTCGTGAAAGGGCTCCAGACGTAAGAGTTCAAGGTCACTGAACCTTAACCTGACACAGGCTTTGTATTCCTGTCCCCCACGTGGGATTCTGTCCTCATACCCCTCTCACAAGCTAGAATGTCTAAACTTGGCACGTGCTTAGGTACCCTTACAATAAGTGCAGAAGTAATTGAAGATAATGGAAAGTTTCATACGTAAACTGAAGCCCTTGTTAACCACGACAGGGACTTTGAATCTCGCAAAACAATACGACGATTTTATACTAGTGTAAACACTGCACTATAGCTCATATAATAATGTTTACACAAATAAATAACAAACCTATACAGAGGTGGTCTAAAATAAGAGAAAATATTCATATTTTCAAACTGGATGTTCCTCGCACATTTTATATTCGCATGTCACGTTAACAATTAGGACATACTTGACCACAAAACAAAGTAGTGAGACTAGTAGTAATGATATCAGAATTATCGTATAAGCACAAGACGTCATTTTGATTGTTGGGCACTGTGACAGTGGTTGTGTGGATTTTCCAGTTTAGATTGGATTGTCACTCACTGCTTACATGAACGGAATCTTTACCAGGCAGTATTCCTGAAACTTCTGAACGGTTAGGATGAAAAACTGTTATGTCTCAATCCCAAACTGCAGAATGCCTGTTTTCAGCCAGTTTTCACAGTTGCCTTTAAACAAACTTTTCAATCTAACGGAAGTGAACAAGTCCTAAAGTCGTTGAGGTCCAACTGGTTAACCCACACTTTAGACTTATGGTCAAGAGCTTGAAAATGTCCTATCTTTAATAATACGTTTAACTCTGTATCTCTTTCTAGAAGTCTGGTGGTTACGGTAATAGACGTACAATAGCAGGTGCGTGGATTCGAATTCCGCCACTGAACATGCTCCCTCTTTTCAGCTGTGAAGGTGCTATAATTAAATAGCCAATCCTACTTTTCGTTGGTAAAGAGTAGCCTAATAGTTGACGGTGAATGATTTTGACTCTCTACCTATCCTCTGGTCCACCACTTCTAAATTATGGACAACTAGCGCAAATATCCAAACTGTTTGATATTTTAATTCTTGACCAATTTCTTTAAAATATCACTGTGTATCTGGTAGACTAAAACCATAACAAAATATTTTGTAAATTTTCTGGGTTTCAGCTGATATAACTGAGAAAGGTGACGTTTAATGTATACCTCCGCCAAGCAGCGTTGATCATATTAGGCTCTCAAAAGAATACAAAAATGTGTTTGTACGTCCGTCTTCATCAAGTATAGACCATTGCATTATTGTTTATTTATTAAAATATATTTATGTCAAGAAAGAAAAGTGTGTTTATCAATCTTGTTGGAAAATGTCATAAATTTTATACATATCTACATTTAATTAATTTCTAAATTAAAATTTCTGGCGATGTGAATACGTAATACGGAACGTACGTAGCGTAAAATATCGGAAACTCGTCCGAGATAAATCATACACAACATAATAAACTGGAGTATCATCCGGAATAAATTATAATACGTATTTATAATCTATAAATTTTGTAGAATTTTGAATGTTTAATCACAGTAGTTTTCATAAAATTTTAATAATCAATATTTTATCCTTTTGGTCGCAAACTCAGATTTCACGTCTTTTTGTCGGAATTTTTTTTTGTGTGTGGCAGCATACATTTTCTTTTTGTTGTTGTTGTTAATTAGGTAAAAAATAACCAAAAAGGTTAAACTTTATATACTTTCGAATAAAATAGTTAGCATCAAGCACCTGGGCCCGAAATGGCCAGATGGTTACAGAACTCGACTCGTGATCCAAGGGTCGCGGGTTCAAATCCTGGGTCATACCAAACTTGCTCGCCCTCTTAGTCGTGAGGTCATTATAGTGTTACGGTCAATCCCACTATTCGTTGGTGAAAGAGGAACCCAAGAGTTGGCGGTGGGTGATGATGACTAGCTGCCTTCCCTCTAATCTTACACTGCTAAATCAGGGACGGCTAGCACAGATAGCCCTCGTTTAGCTTTATGCGAAATTAAAAATAAACCAAACCAATCAAACACCTGTAAAATTCGGAGTGACGTGAGTTTATTCAGTACTTCACTTACTTTGAGTTCATATTTTTCAACTGATTGATGTTTCCCATGCCTTTTTCCAGATAAACTGTTTTTCAATACACTCGTTGTGTAGTTTTATATACCAAATAAAATGATATAAAATGTGCCAGAAATGAACGCAATCATGTAGCAGGGACACATTTTTCTTTGTGTATCGCTTTAAGTATGATGTAAAGTAGTACATAAAAAAGTGACAATTTTTACACGATGGTGATTTCGGGATCATAACTTCCAACTTCCGCATCCGATTTTTACAAAATTAAAAACTGTTTATTTCTAACCACCTTCTAGCGTGTGATGGAAATTTCAGCGCGATGGAAGTAGTCAATTTTTTTTATCCAGACAAGCGCAAATATTTACGAGATTTTAGCTTAGTTTTTGTCCATATTTCCGAGAATACTTGAGATACTGCAGCCAAATTTGATTTCAAACTAGAGGTACAAGCATGCAGACAAGTTCCAAATCCGTAAAACATTCATTGACTGGAAGTCTGATTTATCACTAGTGCGAATAAAAAAAAATAGAATTTCACGCTAACTTTAACCTCATGTAAAACGGTAAAGTTTAAAGTGATTTCTTTGAAATTTGGTGCGTAATGTAAGGAAGTCTGATAGAGCTATCATACAAAAAAGGGAGGTTTTCGTTTGATACAGCGATTATATGAATGTTTAAATAAATCACAGTTTCATCTTCGTGAATAGCGCACTGTTGTTTAGTTTTGTTGTTGGTCGCACATCTTACCGTGTGTCTTGATTACCCGAAAAGGAAAAAATATATGTATTTTCTTCGTGGCTATTCTTACAAAATATCACAATACGCATGTGTGGATCTTCTCAGCTTAAAAGAGATTCGTAGCATAAGAGAAACGTTTTTAGTGATTACCTACATATGTTAAAGATTTCTTTTCAGTTTTATCAAAGGTAAAATCAAAAGGAGATTCTGTGACGTAAAGGCCCAATGTTTACTTTGATTGGCCGTACCCCTCTGCTGTGGACTGCAGTTTCACCTATCGAAGGCTAATCGGCACAGCTTGGGTTAGCAACCTGAAGAAACACGTATTTATATGTGTCCATACTTATAAAAATACACTGAGAAACATAATATAACGCTATTATTTTGACTGGGGTTTAGTTTTTCGGTAATTAATTCTACCCCTGTCTTTTCACTCAGTGTTTAAAGAACCTTTTAAAACAAAGTTCTAAAATTACTTTTATTTACTTATTCTCATTATTACTGAAGATGCAAACGTTGAATAATTACAGAGATAAAATTACTCAACATTTATCACTTGGTGTATGAATGTAAAATTAATTTAAAATATGTTATGAGCTGATAGATTTTGCTCAACTTTTTTATCAATGTGTATTAAACTAGTGCAACTATACCTTTTGTGCTTTACACATGGCTCCCAAAGCTTGTACATCGTGGTTTGTGTGAATGCTTTCATCTAGACACTGAACACAGACTGGAACTTTACATAACATACAGTACATACTTAAAGATTCCTCTGCGTGTTCTGAACAGTTCAGTTTTCTTTCTTTGTCTCTTGCCCTCAAAGTCAATTTTCCTTTCTGAAGACTAACTAACGAGTGTTTTATGAGTGGACCCCTAGCTGGGTGACAACCGTCCCGACAAACTTTACAGTAAAAAACTTCACATTGTTCACACATAACAACGGCTTCCTTCGGGTCGCCTTCACATAGTTGGCAGCAAACAGGTAAGTTTCTCGCTTCTTTGTATTTATCGACAATGTTTTGGAGAGTTCGGTTTTTAGGCAAGTTGTTGGCTCCATTGTCATCAAAGTAAATAATTTTCTGACACAATGGACAAACCAGAGACAAAGCACTACTATGTATAGGCGGGAACAAAATACCATGAAAATTTGGTGTACCTACGTAGCTGTTGGGTCGACTGTTGCATACTACCCCGCTATCGGTCTCGCTAACTAAACTAAGTTTATCAACATCTGAATAATCTGAAGTGACTTCATTTAAACTGTTTAAAGAATCGTCTGAATGCTGCTGACTTTGTTGTACAGGTTGTTGACAGTGAAGAGCGCACTTTAAACAAATAGAATGATAACAAGGTAATAAAACTGGATTGTGAAAAAACTGCTTACAAATCGGACAACGTAGTTCCTCTTCCATTTTCTTTCATACTCGATTTAACTTGGGAACTCTGACAAACCTCGTACCATAACCAAATACATGCACCAAATGACGCTTTTTTCTCTCTTACTCGGCGCATGCGTATCAAATAACCATCACATTTGTACTTAAACTGCCCTCTAGCGAAACGAATGTAACTTAGCATGAGTACGTGCCATTCGTATATCTTATGCGGAGTATGAAATTTAATTATCAAATTACTCCCAAAACAAGGTTATTTGTTTTAATTCTTACATTTGATGTTGGAATTATTTACTGAATCAATTAGTCTACGTCTTATGCTTTGACACTTTGGAATTTTGCTGAGTTTAAGTTAATTACATATATTTATATATTTTGGTTTGTTTGTTTTGTTTTTTGAATTTCGCGAAATGTTACACGAGGGCTATCTGCGCTAACCGTCCCTAATTTAGCAGTGTAAGACTAGAAGGAAGGTAGCTAGTCATCATACCCACCGCCAACTCTTGGACTACTCTTTTACCAACGAATAGTGGGATTTACCCACGGCTGAAAGGGCGAGCATGTTCAACCCACCTGGCTATGCGGGCCCATATATTTTGGTAATGTAACAGTGTTCATTGTTACGATGGTTGATTTATCACTCCAATAGAAAATTAGTGAATAAAATACAATACAAAAGAGTCAGTAAACAGTCTGGGATCCATTTAGAAAAGTTTGTGAAATATTTATTCTTTTTTTGTTTAGAGATAAACGAACTTATTTTGCTTGTTTGTCCTTGTTATGTTCTTTATTGTTTGTTTTTAAATATCATAGATTGCTTTTTTGCTCTCAAGCACAAAGTTGGATAATAGGCTGATTATCTGTTATACGTTATTTGGTAGAACGGCGATAAGTCTTTGTAATTACAACATTAAAATTTAGGGTTCGATTCTCCTCGGTAGATAGAGTAGATTGTCTGATGTGGCTTGCTATAAGAAAACACATACTCACTCCTCCAGCAGGCAGAAATGTGGCAAACAATTGGTGAACTTAACAAACCAAAAATAATGTTAACAGTGGTTTTGTTGGTCTAAGTCTTTTTGAGAAAGGTTTTTGATACTATTTTTCATTAGCATGATGAAGTTGTGATAAAAATATTATCATTTGTCATTATATATATATATATATATATACATTTTATTTTGCTCTGTCTGGCATGGCTAGTTGATTAGGGCGCTTGACTTGCAACTTAAATTTCGAATCCCCATTCCATCAAACATGCTTATCCTTTTAGCTGTGGAGGCGTCATAATGTAACGGCCAATCGCATTATTCCTTTCTAAAAGAACAGCCCATAACTAGCTACGCTAGAGGGCCGGCTAAGGCGTGTGACTCGTAATCTGAGGATTCGCATCCCCTTCGCGCCAAACATGCTCGCCCTTTCAGCCGTGGGGGCGTTATAATTGGGCGGTCCATCCCACTATTCGTTGGTAAAAGACTACTCAAGAGCTGGCGGTGGGTGGTGATGACTAGCTGCCTTCCCTCTAGTCTTACACTGCTAAATTAAGGACGGCTAGCACAGATAGCCCTCCAGTAGCTTTGTGCAAAACTGAAAAACAAAACAAGAGACCGCTAGATAGCTTTGCGAGATATTCGAACCATACTTTTCCTCTAAAGGCCTTTCGTAGTTTGCTGCTTTGTACGTGCAGTTTTTGTTTTTATATTAATTATTTATAATTTCTTATTTTAGTTAATTGGTATTAACCAAAACTATCATAAACACAAATGTAAAACAATATATATTTTTATAAACTTTAGAAAATTGTCGTTAAATATGCTAAACATAGAGTAATCCAAAAATCCAGTACGAAGATATCAGAGGCTAGTTCTATTCATATCTTTAACCCTAATAACAAGCAACAGAACAAATGCTCTGTTTGAAAGTTCTTGACAAATTGCAGTTTCTGAAGTTTTTAAAGTTTGCAATTTCGAAATGGAAAGGACTAGTAGCGTGCCGAAGCCGTTATAATGGCAGGAGTTAACTGAAAAAAAAAAAAGTATTATTTTATATATATATATATATATTTGCGGAATGAGGGGAGAAGCGTTTGAGAATACCTTGGACTGTGGATTGCCCCTGCACACGTAAGGTAGAAATGACAAGCGAATCTTCGTTTAATCCTATTCAGCCGTTCTTTCAAACACTTTTGAAGCCTGAGGCAAAGCAGTGATTTCTTACGAATCAACACTTGATAAAATATCAGAATTACGCTTCCATTGTAAAGACTCACGAGGGCTTGTGTACCATTCATTTTAAAATTAAAACATTTTCCCTCTAATTACTCACAGGAAGTAAGGTGAATAATCAGTCACATGTTTTAGTGGTCGGGAATTTTTTTTATAACTGAGAAAAAGGTCACCTTTGAGAGAAGAAAGGCCTGATTTAATTTCTACTCCCTCTTGTGTATGTCCCTGTAATGAACTGTGTTTAAGACATGTGACACACAAATAAAAAAAACTTATTTTCCATACAGTTTTAAAGTCCTCCTTGAATTATCATCTTTTCATATTTACAGTCTGCGTGTAGCCCAACGGCATGTCTGTGGACTTATAACACTAGAAACCTGGTTTCCATACCCAGAGCAGAGATAGCTAATTGTGTATATTTGTGCTCACTACTTACAAACAAACAAATCCTACTGAAACGGATTGTTTATTCTGATAAAATCAGTCATAATGAAAAAGAACAAAATACATTGACATTTGCAAAATAAAATTTAGTGATAATTTTAAATGCTTACTTCAAACGAAAGTGTTCTTTATAAGAAGTAAATTCGTCTTTTTTTTAGAAATTATTCATTTTGGAGATGAATTTGAAAACCTACATCGCTGTTATTTTCGTGTTGTACAACGTCGATTTTTCCCATGGTTTGTGTCTTATAAGTACATCAAACATCAAGTTCGTTTTCGTCATTACTTAATCAAGTTTTCGTATAAACCGGTACGATCAGAGTACATTTAATTTTTATGAGTCGTTAGATCTTTTGATGATCAACCAGGATAATGAACTTGTACAGCGTTTAGTACGGAATAGTGACCACTGATATGGAAAGTTAAAAAAAAAACTATTTTTCTCAAGAATCGCTAATCAAGATTCACGTATTAACTGAATAAACCAAAATATTTTTTTATGGTTAACGACTCAGTCCTGTTTTTTAAATGCCGTCCAAATATAAAAAGTTCAATTGACTTCGTTCTGACATCGAGATTTTTATAGACAATTAAATGGTGGAGTAGCCTATTGCTGAATACGTCTTTCGAATAAAACGTTATTAAAATTAATAAGTATAATAATATATGATTTGTTTTGAATTTCGCGTAAAGCTACACGAGGGCTACCTGCGCTAGCCGTCCCTAATTTTGCACTGTAAGATAAGAGGGAAGGCAGCTAGTCATCACCACCCACCACCAACTCTTGGGCTACTCTTTTACTAACGAATAGTGGGATTGATTGTACATTATAACGCTCCTACGGCTGAAGGGGCAAGCATGTTTGGTATGACGGGGATTATAATAATAATAGTCAATCAATTAATTAATAGGTTAAGTGAATTCCTTTAAGGTTAACATAAAGTAATCAATGAAAGTTGTAACAGTTTTTAATAGCTATCGGATATGACTATCTCGTTTTATTGTCTCTAATTTATTATGCTAGATTATTCAAAAACAATATCTAATACTTAATGCTATTATTTTATTATGTTTTTTTTTATCTTACCTTATCATAAAAATGTGCCTAATATCAAATGAAGTCTTTTTTCTCTTGTTTCGTGTCATGCTTGGTGCTCTAATAGTAAGCATCCGGGATTGTGGATTGTTCATGTCTGTAAAAACGTGGTCAGCACTTTTGAGCTATGAGTTATGGTCAAATACCACTATTTGGTCAGAAAAGAGTGTTACAAAAGTTAGTGGTGAGTAGCTAGCCTATCAGTTGTAAAGTAGGAACGACTGTACCCAAATCGCCAATATGTAGTTTTGTGCGAAATTTGTTAAACGAGCATTCTTTCATATATGTTTATGCAGTTTTGCTACCTATTCTAAAATGTAGCCCACAGTTAGTAAAATATTTATGGAAATTACGGTCGCGCAAAGTAATCTCAATGTCTTACTAGTAGTTATTATTGTGTTAGAACGGATTTTATTCCAATGTAATGCAAAAGATTCTAAAAAATTATATGACGGAAAATATAAAAGTATTACAAGTACTAATTTTGAATGGATGTTTATTAAGTGTGTAACGTTGAATGGATGTTAATTGTGTAACGTATAAATATTAAAGATACTACAAATAGTTAATTTGTGTTTTCTTCTACCCAGTAATTTATAATAGCAATCGTAAGTTGAGTTCAAACTAAAATTGAGAATACTTATATGGTTAGGATTTATAACGGCAACGTTTAAAAATATGCGTTAGTTAGCTTGTTTTAGCCTAATATATTATTTATTTGGAGTTAAGCACAAAGTTACACAAAGGTTATTTATGCTCTACTCACCACGGGTATCTAAACCCGGTTTATAGTGTTGTAAGTTCACAAATACACTGCTGTGCCATTGGATGGCAGCCCAATGTAACGCAGTGAAATATTTTAACTTTTTTCTTTGCAGGGAATTGAACTCCGCAATTTAGCGCTGCAATTCTGTAAACTTACCGTTAAACCACCAGGTGTTTTTAATATACATACTAGCTGGAGTAGCTGTTCCCTGAAGGGAAGTTATGTATATTTGTGTTTAATGAAAAACCTTTTATTATCTTTTGGAGTGAAAAGTTGCTTCCGTTATATGTAATTGTAAAAAGCGCAAAAACACCCATAAAAACTGCAAAACACAAAATGTGAAACCACAAGTTTCCATGTATCTTCCCATAAACCAAAAAAATCTTCGTGCCAGATTTGTTGAAGGTTCATCAACACGTAGCGAAGTAGTGGTGAAAATAGAAAAACGTCCATAAAAGACCAAAATGTAAAACTGAAGTTTTCTACGTACCCTCCCATGGACCCAGTAAACCTTCACACCAAAGTTAGTGAAGATTCATCCATAGGAGAAGAGGTAGTGATAACAACGAAAACAATAGCCATAAAAACTGCAAAATGCAAAACTTAGAAGTTTTTGTACCTCTGCATGGACTTAATGAATCTCCAAGGTAATTTAGGGTAAAGATCATCTACAATCTGCGAAGTAGTTACACGGATATATATTGAGGTGTGCACTAAGTACAAATAGTGATCTACCTCGCGAACAAGCCGTTTCTCCAAACCTTTTACCCGTGTTCAAAGACAGACGTATCTTTTGCCCCTGTCGTTATAAAAATAGACAGAAAAGAATAGCAATGTGTTTGTATAAAGTTTTGTGTAAAAATAGTGAAGGAGGAACAGAAATCCTCGAAATGTTAAGAATTTCCTTTGGTTATGACTGCTTAAGTGAGGCCATCGTTTATCAGTGGATAAAACATTTCCAAGATGGCCGGGAATCGGACAAAGATGACCCAGCCATCTGCGCAATCGTCGACATCGTAAACTGACGAAACGGTCACTAAGGTGAAAAACATTGACCAGGATTTATATAAAGATGTCTTAATTTGCTCGAGGGAGAAAGTTAGGAAAAATCGCCGCGAGCTGTGGGAAAATGGCCACCGGTTTCTTCACCATCACAACGCACGTTCACCCAATGCTGTGTCTGTTCAAGAATGTTTGGTGGAAAAAAACATTCTTGTGATACCCCTCTCCTCCAGTAGTCTCCCGATCTTCCCTCTGTGATTTTTTTTTGTTCCGAAAAAATCAAAATTAAGTTGAAAGGAAAGAGATCTGATAACATTCCAACCATCTGTAATAATATGAAAGGAGAACTTAGTCACATAACAATTGAAGCTGGGGGAGATTACTTTGAATGGGATAACATATAATATTGACGTATGTGTATTATTCTTTGGTATAAAAGTGAAGTCTTATGACTTTTTGATCACACCTCGTATTCGGATAATATATATATATATTGGCTGGAAAAACAGTCACTGTGGTGTTGGAAGAGGATTTAGTTTAGATTGTTTAATTTTTTGTTTTGAAGACTAAATGTTTTGATAGAATTTATACTGTTATAAAATTAACTTTTTAAATAAATGTTCTTAAAATTAATTCCATCATGTTTTAAATCACTGTGCCAAGTGATTTTGACACTTGTGCAAGAAGAGGTAATTTAGCTCGTATGTTATATGAACAAAACTAGCATAACCTGCTTTTGACCCAATTGATTGTGTTTCTTTTATCAATGCTTTAATTTTTGGTTGAATCATACGCAATCTTTCCATACCTCCATACATATTGCGCATATCTTAGAAACAAGTCAGGACAAGAAAAGCGTGGCGTTGTAAACTATCCAGTGGCAGAAGATTTTGAAATTAGAAACCAGTAAGGTCAAGAAGACTGTGACATTATAACTAGTCAGGAAGAGAAGTATTACATTATAAACTAGTTAGGACTAGAGAATTATGACACTATAACTTGTCAGGACCAGAAAATTACGACATTACCTACTAGTCAAGACCAAAGAGTTTTGACATTATAAACTAGTCAGGACAAGAAAAGCGTGGCGTTGTAAACTATCCAGGGGCAGAAGATTTTGAAATTAGAAACCAGTAAGGTCAAGAAGACCGTGACATTATAACTAGTCAGGAAAAGAAGTATTACATTATAAACTAGTTAGGACTAGAGAATTATGACACTATAATTAGTCAGGACCAGAAAATTACGACATTACATACTAGTCAAGACCAAAGAGTTTTGACATTATAAACTAGTCAGGACAAGAAAAGCGTGGCGTTGTAAACTATCCAGGGGCAAGAGATTTTGAAATTAGAAACCAGTGAGGTCAAGAAGACTGTGACATTATAGCTAGTCAGGAAGAGAAGTATTACATTATAAACTAGTTAGGACTGGAGAATTATGACACTATAACTAGTCAGGACCAGAAAATTACGACATTACATACTAGTCAAGACCAAAGAGTTTTGACATTATAAACTAGTCAGGACAAGAAAAGCGTGGCGTTGTAAACTATCCAGGGGCAAGAGATTTTGAAATTAGAAACCAGTAAGGTCAAGAAGACTGTGACATTATAACTAGTCAGGAAGAGAAGTATTACATTATAAACTAGTTAGGACTAGAGAATTATGACACTATAACTAGTCAGGACCAGAAAATTACGACATTACATACTAGTCAAGACCAAAGAGTTTTGACATTATAAACTAGTCAGGACAAGAAAAGCGTGGCGTTGTAAACTATCCAGGGGCAAGAGATTTTGAAATTAGAAACCAGTGAGGTCAAGAAGACTGTGACATTATAGCTAGTCAGGAAGAGAAGTATTACATTATAAACTAGTTAGGACTGGAGAATTATGACACTATAACTAGTCAGGACCAGAAAATTACGACATTACATACTAGTCAAGACCAAAGAGTTTTGACATTATAAACTAGTCAGGACAAGAGAATTATCACATTATAAACTTATCAGGACTAGAGAAATATCACATTATAAACTAGCCAGAACCAGAGAATTATGGCATTATACACTCGTCAGAACCAGAGAATTATGGCATTATACACTTGTCAGGACCAGAGAATTGTGCCATTTTAAGTAGTTAGGACGAGAAAAACGATATTATAAACTATCCAGAACCAAAAAATTATGGCATTATAAACTAGTCAGGACCAGAGAATTATGACAGTATAAACTAGTAAGGACCAGAGGATTATGACACTGTAACTAGTGAAGGCGAGAAGCGTGACATTACAAACCAGTTAGGACCAGAGAAGTGTAACATTTTTCGAAGTTTACTGCACCTCTCGTTAACATAATTTTATGATGCAATGGTTGAAAGAGATAAGAATTGCATATAGATATGTGTTTACCGTAGGGAGTGACTCGGAATGGATTGTTTTATACAGCATAGTTAGAGGGGCTGCAAGAAATGTTTATTAATCACATGCCAACAAGAATCATGATTTTTGATATTTATATAATTTCATACAGATGGATACATCTTTATAGCGTTAAAGCATCGAAATACAGTATAATATTTAGTGTCATCGATAACATTAAAATTTTTAAATATCTTACAAAATAGTTGCTGTGTTACTGATATGAAAGCATTTATTTTAGTTTTTTCTATTAGCGATCAGTATACAGTGTGCCCCCACTAGTACAGCGGTAAGTCTACGGATTTAAAAAGCTAAAATTAGGGACCAGAATTCCCTCGGTGGGCTCAGAGATAGACTAATGTGGCTTTCCTATATGGAAAACACATACGCACAGTATACAGTGATGCCCTTAAAGATCTTGATTTTTATAATTACTGTTTACCCAATAGATGGCAGTGTGAAAGCCACAGAATTTATAAATTGATTTTTTGTTTTTTTGTTTAGAATTAAGCACAAAGCTACTCAATGGGCTATCTGTGCTCTGCCCACCACGGGTATCGAAACCCGGTTTTTAGTGTGTAAGTCCGCAGACATACCACTGTGCTACTGGGGGGCTTATAAATTGAAAAATACCAGATGTAAATAAATATCTTCCGTTTGTTGATAACATATATAAACAAATATGGATATGCAAAGAAATTATTCTGGTTGTCTGAAAAGAAACTATGTGCAATGGTATAACAACAAATGATGGTCCTCTCCGCATTAAAATAAATTCGGCCTCCGACATTTCTTCCTGCTATAAATATTTCGTCAATTTGCCGGGAATTATTGTTCTTTTTTAATTAAGCACGAGCTACACAATGAGCTATTCATGCTCCGCCTACCATAGGTATTGAAACCCGGTTTTTAGCGCTGTAAGCCCGCAAACATACCATTGTGCCAGTGGGGTGCTTGTCGGGATCTTCTGACCTCCATTTGTCTCCTTCCGTAATACGGCCTGGCACGGCCAAGCGCAAAAGCGTACGACTCGTAATCCGAGGGTCGCAGGTTCGCGCCCGCGTGGCGCTAAACATGCTTCTCCTCCCAGTCGTGGGGGCGTTATAATGTGACGGTCAATCCCACTATTCGTTGGTAAAAGAGTAGCCCAAGAGTTGGCGGTGGGTGGTAATGACAAGCTGCGTTCCCTCTAGTCTTACACTGCAAAATTAGGGACGGCTAGCGCAGATAGCCCTCGAGTAGCTTTGTGCGAAATTCAAAACAAAAAAACAAACCAACTTTCCGTAATTACATGGATTCTGGGATCATACTCCATTGACTAAATGAATAGCATAAACGGTTAAGGCTATTTCATTTTTAGAATATACGGGGTTGTCCAAAATTTTTTTTTTATGTTTTAAAATCTAATATTCAAACAAATAAGAAAATATAACCATACAATTTTCAGTATCTTGGGGTCTGACTCAAACAATTTTTATTGTAATGTGTTGTTGTTTTTCGCTTCAATGAGTAATGTTACTTGTGACCATGCAAGAAGAGATTCAATGCGTCGTTTGCCTTATAAAGCTAAGTCAGTGAGGGTGGTGAAGTGTAATTACTAACGCCAGTACAGGAAACAAATGTGAGTAGATGTGAAGGATATCGTGTATCACACACCTATAGCAAATATCACGGAGGTATAAACCAGAATAAAAAATATCATCGCCACTGTAACTGTGGACATGTTGCAGCGAACGGAAACTGAAATAGAATATCGATTAGACGATCTCAGAGCTAAAGTCTACTGACATGTCGATAAAAACTGTTTAAGGTAAGCTACAATACGTTAAGAACTGCATGGTTATATCTCTTCGGTTATTCTAATTATTATATTTTAAAACAGGAAATATAATTTTAGACCACCCTGCATACTTCTAAACAACAAGTTATAACTATCGCTAAATGACACATTTTCTAACCTTAGTCAGACGAGTGTGTTGTTCCACTTTTCACGTTTGTGCATGCGCAGTTCCCTTTATTTCTTCTATACTTTCAAAGAACGTTAAAAGAACATGTTTGTTCAAGCTGACTGGTATGGGTATTAAAAGAAGGTAGAGAATAATATTTCGACCTTCTTAGGTCATCTTCAAGTTAACGTCTTGAGAATACAAATTTACTTCAAGTGGGTTTCTCGTGCAACCTGCTGAGTCCACCGAGGGGAATCGAACTCTTGATTTCAGCATTGTAAATCTGTAGACTTACCGCTTTATTAGAGAAGGACAAGGTTTCTTGTCATCACGAGTCATCAGTATATGCTCTGAAAAAATATCCATTCTGAATTATCTGATTTAAATTATTTTCTTGACGTCTACTTAGAGGTGAAATTCTTCCTACCACATATGTAAGACAACTGTCTGTATTTTGCCTCTTTTTTATTTTTAGATACATTATATAATTTGTATTGCATTCATGAATTTCAAATTGCTATTTGTTTACATTTTTTTCTTGTTTACAAGTGCTACCATAACTATTTTTCTTTCATTTGGTTTATATTTTTTTTTGTATCGCGCATATCCTTACAGAGTCTTTAAGCTAGTTTTGTTTTTGTGTATAGAATGTATAGAAGACCACACAATGGACCATCTGTGTTTTGCGCACCACGAGTATCGGAAACCGATTTTTAGCAGTGTTAGTCCGCAGACATACCGCTGTGCATGTTTGTTTTAATTTCGCGCAAAGCTACTCCAGGGCTATCTGCGCTAGCCATCCCCAATTTAGCAGTGTAAGACTAAAGGGAAGGCAGATAGTCATCACCACCCACCGCCAACTCTTGGGCTACTCTTTTACCAATGAACCATGGGATTGACCGTCACATTATAACGCCCTTACGGCTGAAAGGGCGAGCATGTTTGGTGCGACGAGGATGCCAATCTGCGACCTTCGGATTACGAGTCGCACGCCTTAACACGCTTGGCCATGCCAGGCCTACAGCTGTGCTACTGGGAGGTTTGATTTAGTTACAAAATTCAAAGTTCAAGTTTACAGAATATTAAGTGAGCTAAAGTAACATCTGGTGAACAATACTGCTTAGGAAACACCTGTTATTGTAATGGGTACACTTGGTCGGGTTACATGAGTATTCAAAGTTAATTTCTGGATTCAAACTTCGCAGCTCTCTTTACATCGGCCATTAATACGAAAACACTAGTCAAGGATGACCGATATATAAAAACAAATCATTGTATACACAGTTTGGTTTGCCACCGAATTCACAATAACTATACATAGTTGTTTTGTTATAAGAGTTTTTTCCGTTAAAAACTAGGCCTCATGCTTTCTACTTTTGTACAAATTATATTTTAAAATAGTGTAATATTGCCTCTATTAACCGGTTCATGATTGTTAGTTAAGAACCACAGTTTTTTAAAGACATTTACGATTGAGAACGACCTATTGTATAAGTACACTACTCATGAATATATGCAAGACAAACGTTTCATAAATGTTACTTTAAAATTCACACCACAAAGCTTTATTCGAAATATATACATATTATAATGCTTTGCATGAAGAGTACCTTTGTCGTTTAAACGAAAATCAAAAGTGATCTTCCGGGTTATGTCAATAATTCCCCAAACAACACAAAGTTTATTTTATACCCTTTAAATTACTTGTGCAGCATATACTCTGGTACAGTACTACATTATATCATTTGTTTAAAAAAATCAAATTACTTTCTCAACGGATATCGATATAACGTTTAATATTTTATTTTATTATTACATATTTTATTTTTTGAGTTATCGACCTATGATCATATCAACATTATTTATTTGCTATTTCACTCCAAATTTCGCCGACAAGGGTGGTTCTAGAGCTGTTTGTGCAGTAATTTGCACGTTGCGGTTGATACTGACTGCAGGAAAGAAGACACCTTGAAGACCAGAGAAAGCAACATCGCCTTGAAGTTCGCCATTCACATAGAAACTCAGCTGGTGTTGGTCTAGATCCAGTAGAACACCTACTACACACTCGGCATCTACCCCTCCTTCAGCTCTGTTTCCATGGTGATTAGCGTGAAGGAACCACGATCTCTGGTGGTCTATGTACATGCTCCATCCTTTGTTGTCTTTACCTACAGAGAGAAATAGAGGATATCACAAAAATAAATGATATCACTAAAGTTTTAAAAAAACATTTGAGATCAATAAGTCTCATATCAGGTATCGTGAGTATTTGATTTGTTGTGTTCATGATAGAACATAGAGCATAGGATATATTCTCAAAAATGCTTATGACATATGTACTTCATTAATTACGTTCATGATAGAACATACAATGCATAACAAATGCTTATGGCATACGTGCTTGATAACGTAAAGTAAAGAGAGACAGGTGTAGAACTAGAGGGTGGGTGTGGTGCAGAACAGATAAGAAGTAAGAGTGACTGTTGTACTACTGGCACTTAACCACTGATATAAACGTTTCTGTTTTTTACCAGAATTTAGATCAGTGGAGCACTTGAAATTTTGGTGGTCATTTCTGTGTGTGGTTCTTATTGGTTCCTAACATATACAATCTGGTGTTAATAATCATCCACAAATCCTGCCTATCTTACAAAATTCTATCTTTTATAACAAGCTATGTTTTATATAACAATCAGTGAGCTTTCATTAGATTGATTATTTGTCGATGAGATTTCGAATATTACACATCACTTTAGTGTCTTCTTATCGTAGAGAACTAGTCAAAGACTTTTCTTAAGCACAGAAAGAACATTCACCTGAATCAGCTATTCATCATCACGCGACGCCGCTAAATAGAAATCTGTCAATTTAAAATAAACAGACAACACTTGTGTGAATTTCCAGTATTCTGTAACTCAGAGATAGGTCAGTCTTGAGTAGCGAACTTTGAACGATTGAATGGTATATTAGAAGTGTTTTCCGCCAAGGTTTCCAGATGAACCTATCTCAGAATTAAAGAAATGTTACAAGACTAATTCTGTAAAAAAAACACAAAAACTTTTCTTTTCAAACTGTATTTCCACACGACATTTATAAACATACAAACGGTGGTGATAATTGTCATGTTTGAGCTGGCTTCTAATTTGTAACTAATATTTTTATATAACTAGATACTAATTAGTGTTTAACTACGTATCTCCTAATTTATTGTGTCTTTAGAGATGACGGTGCCGATCGATATTCGATCCAGGATCATCTTGATTAGTTTGGTTTGAATTTCGCGAGAGCAATCTGTGCTAGCCATCCCTAATTTAGCTTTGTTTTGGAATTTCGCACAAAGCTACTTGAGGACTATCTGTGCTACCCGTCCCTAATTTAGCAGTGTAAGACTAGAGGGAAGGCAGCTTGTCATCACCATCCACCGCCAACTCTTGGGCTACTCTTTTACCAACGAATAGTGGGATTGACCGTCACATTATAACGCCCCCACGGCTGGGAGGGCGAGCATGTTTGTCGCGACTAGGGCGCGAACCCGCGACCCTCAGATTACGAAGCGCACGCCTTAACACGCTAGGCCATGCCGGCCCTCCCTAATTTAACAGTGTAAGACTAGAGAGAAGGCAGCAAGTCATCACCACTCACCGCCAATTCTAGGGCTACTCCTTTACCAACGAATAGTAGGATTGATCGTCACATTATAACGCCCACACGGCTGAAAGGGCGAGCATGTTTGGGATGACTGGGATTTGAACCCGCGACCTTCAGATCGCAAATCGAGTTCCTCGACTACCTGGTTATGCTGAGCCGGATCATAGTGATAAAAAGTCAACTTCGTTAACCTCTCTACTGCAACTTCAATCAACTACAAATTTAAATGTTTTCGACAGGCATATCTGGGTTTCTTTGACCTCTATGCTAGGTTTACTAAGTGTATTATCAGTTAGGTGAATGTATAATGCTTTCCTATTTGTCTTTTTTCATGTATAATTTATATTTTACTAATTCGGCATCATTAGGGTATTATTCTTTGGTATAGTAAACAAATAGACAGATCAATATTATCAAGTCCTGCATGTCTATTATGCTCATTAATTTTAACATTTGTCTTCACTGTGTGATTCAAATCGAGTTTTGAGCAAATAAATCTAAATGAGTGAAAATAACAAAGAGCTTAGCTCCAGTGAAATTTTCTCCATTTTTCATGTGGAGCAAATATATGTTATGTAATGTTATAACGAATAAAAATTTGTAAATCATTATTAGAAAGTTAGCTTAGAACATTGTGACAATTCTACTTTACGGTTGTATGAAAAGGTCGATTAAAGATTAAATGTTGGGCTTGAAATAAGTCCTTTGTCTTCTGTGTGTAATGATGCCTAAAAAATATGTGTAAAACATTAGAGAATGCATACTATCAGTTATAATGGGTAACGTATTCAACATCAACAAAAAATAAGTATTACAGGTGTTGGTAATAAATTTATAGTATAAAATAAAGTATTTATGAGTTTTTATTAAACTTACCTAACATTTTATCTAAAGCAACATCGGTTTTAGCAACACCAAAGGCAGGATCTGCATGGCCGCCATATTTATCCACAGTAAACTCCCAGTAGTGAACACCACGTGAGAAACCGACATTTCCTAGAACCACTCTGTGTTCGTAGCTATCACATGTTACTGTTTGGTTGTTATTGAACAGTACAATATCTGGATGAGCTGACATGGGGTCGAGAGTAAACCGATGAACTGTAAATGTCATCAAATAATGATCATTATTCATAGTGAACGTGAAAGAAGACTTAACGCTAAAAATGACAAAACCTGATATCTCAATAGTAACAAAAAGTAAACTCGTCTTTACATCGAGATATTGTTTGGTATATTAGGCTAATCTCTAGTATCAGACACCAAACAACTGTTGGAAATTTAATCTACTTTGATTTGAATAATCTAACATAAACAAGTTGCAATTACAGGGTATTGTTGTCACATACGCCATTGTGTATTTCTTGACTGATACTTCAGACTGGTTCAGTCTCCAGCAGACCAGCTTTTACGTGCCACTGATCTGACATGCAAGCATTGAAGATGCCATGTATCTAAATTAATTATAATTGATTTATTCGAGCGATGAAAAAATAAGTCGAAAGAGTATTTATATTCTAAAGTCTAAACGTTTGCCGTGTTTTTGTTATTGTTTAGAACAAATAACGAAATCACTAGTTCTGAGACTAATTTATTGTAATACGTATAACTTTTATCCTCTGTTTCTTTTGAGTTGTTGTTGTTGTTGTTTCGAATTAAGCACAAAGCTACACAATGGGCTATCTGTGCTCTGCCCACCACGGGTATCGAAACCCGGATTTTAGCGTGTAAGTCCGCAGACATACCGCTGAGCCACTGGGGGGCGTTTCTTTTGAGATATGCAGATATACCAAGTGTTTTATATTCGTTTAGTTGATATAAAAAAATTAGTAAACATCTGGTACATTATGAGTATTGTATTGTAATATATAATTTCAGCCAAGGAAGCCACTAAAGTATCCTTACTTTAATTACTTAAGTTATTCAGATAGGACAGTGATTCTAAACCTGTGTGCCGCGAGAGACTGGCAGGTGTGCCACGGTGTTTTTAAAACACATTCAACTTTCTTGGCAAGTCGAACACATCAGTTAATAATCTGATGTTATTCAGTTATTCATCCACAATATCCACATAAGATTTAATGGTAGCATGAGTTTCTATAGAAGGATAATCAACCCTAGTGTTATTATTGTTTGTTTCATTTCTTATTGATGAATCATTTTTCAAATATTTTAATTTACTTACAGTTTCTATTTTAAAATAACTAGTACTTAAATTAATTTTATCAGTTTTTTCTACATATATTGTATTGACTGAATCAAAATATTCCTCTTGTCTCAAAACATTTTTCGAACCTCTATTATCAAAATTAAAATTATCGTTATTTAATATTCGTCACTTTGATCCATGTAAGCCATCTTTATTTCTATTAAGAGTATTATTTAGAAATTTGCTGTCGATTGTGGTTTTACTAAGTATCAGTGATACATTAATAGCACTATTGTTATCAGTTGCATCTTTAACATTTTTAATTATTTATTTTCAATATAATAATTATCACAATCAATTAATTTATAACCGTTTCTTGGTGGACCTATAGGACCTTGATGTGGCTTTTTTATACAGATTACCACATGCAAACAAATAATTCGTTTATTGTTCCTAAAGATTTATCTTAGTCTCACACCTTTTATCCTGAACATTCATTATTTCTTCCTCTTTCTGAATAACGAGAAACAAAATCTATATGTTTGTTCGAGTTGCCAGTAGAATTCTAGCTCAAAATTATTCAAATAATAACAGGAAATATGATTCCAAACGCTGAAATACATTATTGGATACACTCTTTCATAACTAGTATACCTTACTATACATTCAGTTTCTGTATCATCATTAATTATCCAATTCGCCAAGAGACTCGAGTAATATATATAACAATATAATTATCCAGCTTTAAATGAAGCAGTAAACTCCAGTAGGATATTTATCAATATTAATTCTAATCCATGTTCTCAATATATCAAGAATATAGAAAATCTTGTTGTTTTTTTCTATTTATTTTCCTCATTGCTTGTACTTGGTTCTAAAATAAGCACAGAACAACACAAAGGGCTGTCTGTGCTCTGCCCATCATGGGTATCGAAACCTGGTTTACAACAGAGTAAATTTATAGACATTCGAATGTGCCACATGCCACTCCAATTGATTTCAAAATCAGCTTGATCGGGACAGAGTTTAATATAAGATAACTAAAACGAAATACCACTTTAAAATTGTATACGTTTTTGTGTAAATCCTTTTATTATTCTTACTTTCCCTAAAAACAAGTTTGGCATGGTCAAGCAGTTAGGTCACTTGACTCCGAATCTTTAAGTCGCGAATTCGAATCCATGCATCACCAAAAACGCTCGCTCTTTCAGATGGAGTTGGGCGATAATGATTAGCTGCCTTCCTTCTAATTTTTCACTGCTGAATTAAGGATGGCTAGAGAAGATAGAGCTTGTGTAGCTTCAAGCAATATTCCACACCCCAAAAGCAATTTCAGCTTAATGTTTGAAGTACTTTTTCTAAAGTCATTAAGAAACCGAAAGTACTGTTAATTGAAATCCATAATCTCATTTGATTATTATATCTTTTTAGAATCCATTTTTGTAAAAACCTTTATTCTAAGACATTACGTTTAATGTTCATACTAGTTTACCACTTTAAATCTTAGCAACTTCACTATCCAAAGTTAATTGTTGTTTCTTCGTCATCAGACACTAAAATGTATTTACTTGGATACTTTGAAATATCTATGGAATGATAACATATCACGTGATTCACTAGCATGTGATGTGGTAATTTAATTTTCTCAATCATGGTATTGCCAATATATAACTTAGCTCTTTTTAAAAAACAACAACACTTCCAGTACTCACTAATGTTGCATTATAAGTACCAACTATAATTCCAACTTGCTTTGCAATTTTTAATTTTGGACAAATACAGTCACTAGAATATAATATAATGCACTGGACAACAACAAAAAATTCTACTGGAGAAAACTCAATTGAGTTGGGGTAATTTGATGGTCTTATTTCAAAAATGGTCAGAAATTGTCCATTACATCCAGACTTTTAGTTATTTTAATGTCTAAGTATTTTATAAGCACTATGTGAAATATTATGCAATCAACACAGCACAATAGGTTTATACTGTGAAATTAATTTTACTTGAACAGTTTAATGGGCGAAAAGCATGCATTTTTAATTATTTAAAACACTAATTGTAGAGTATTGGTGTAAAATTCCAAATATATCATTCATATATGCTATTTGATTTCGATATAATTTTGCTTCGTCTTCATTCTCATCTGCTCGCCAAGAACTCAGAAAACTCTAACGTGCCTAGTTTGTAAGAACATTTGAGAGGACCCTGAAATGATTTTATCCAGAATCTTTTTCACACGACAAACTTCTAATCCATCAGCTACTTCTAAAAACAGCTACTGTTTTTAATTCATCCTTTTGACCATCACTACAATTTAACTTATTTATTATACGTTAAAATCTTCTGGCAATATCTTTCCACCTAATCATCTGTTATTGGTCTTTATGTAATGCATTTAATATATCTACATTTTTATTCTAATTTTAGTAGAATTTCCTGCTATTAACTTATCATTAAGTTTGTCTAATTCATTGATTAATCCTTTACCAATTATAACTTAAAATGTACCTTTCAGGACTTTTAATTTTTCTATGTATAATTTCATAGGATTTATTGTTTCTTCACTTAGTTTCTATTAGTTTCTAATACTTATTTTTCTTTCTGGAATAATTCTGTTTTTCTTAATATATATTTATTTTCCTTCTAACTGGCCCAGTATGGCCAAGTGGTTAAAATACTCGACTCCTAATCCAAGGGTCGTGGCTTCGGATCCCCATCACACCAAACATGCTCGCCCTTTCAGCCGTGGGGGCGTTATAATGTTACGGTCAATCCCACTGTTCATTAGTATAAGATAAGCCTAAGAGTTAGCGGCGGGTGGTGATGACAAGCTGCCTTCCCTCTCGTCTTACACTGCTTAATTTGGGACGGCTAGCGCAAATAGCCTTCATTTAGCTTTGGGCGAAATTCAAACCAAACTTTCAATTTTTGTAATTGATTTAGTTTTTTCCTACTCAGATTTATTTAATCTTCCTGCTTTTTAAATAATTTCTTCAATTAAATCAGGTTTATTAATTGATTTGAATGGTTATATAAATTATTGTTTTCCTAAAAGTGAAACATCTAATTGTTCGTTTAAATTAATCAAATATTTTGTTTTTGGCTTTTAATAGTCAACTTAGATTCTTCAATAGGTAACTTTGATTCTCTGATACAGCGAATTGCATTTTTGACAGGTCCTCTCGTTCCTTAAAAATATTCTAGAGAAATAGCTTAAGATCCCATATTTTGAATTAATGGATTATGAAATTTTGTTTTTGATTCTTCATGTTTTATTTACCAATAGTTTCTGCTTCATTGTTACTTCTTTGTTTTGTTTCGAAATTCGATACGTTAAAATGTATTTGTATAGTCTTTATCTTTTTTTACTTTTTAATTTATTTATAGTTAAAAGTATTTTTCTGACTGTTCCACTTATAGTTAGATAAATGATAAATATTAAAGACTGAACAAAACTAGAAGAGTTTGAAGATGTTAATTAGAATATTTTACTACATGTATATACACTTCGACTTTTAATTGTTGGCCTATCTGTCTGCGAAAAAAACAAATTTATTATTAACGTTAATATATAATCAATCAAACTATGATAATTTATACGTGCAAAAGATATAGTAAAACCTAAATATGTAAAGTTACAAGAACACTTCAATATCTCTGATGATATGGATGAAGTTATCTTACAATTTATCGAAGATCGAAACACGAAAAACTAAGTTATATAAAATGAAAATATTCATAAATAATTTAGCAGACACGATAGATGTTGATTGCTTAAAACCTGTAAACAAAAATATTGTTGTTTTTTTATTGGTGTATAACTGAAAAGAAACAAAATAAAATTGTTGACATTTTATTTTATTTTGAGGACGACAAAAATGCATCAATAATTTAGTTGTCAAAGTCTTAAAATTCAACTCCAATTTTATTCAGAAAGAACATTAATTATTTTATATTTTCAAACTTTAAGATAGGAAAATAAAACAAATAATTAGATAAATAGTTGGATATAAGAGCGATATATTAATTAAATGAATGTATATATAAAAAAAACTATCAAAAGGTCGTCCGCTGAACTTATAAAGGGGTTTGATTCCTTTTAGTGGACACAGAAAATAGCTTGATGTGACTTTGCTATATGGATATACACACATACACAAACTATCAAAAGAGAATATGATTGCTTTATATTATTTTATCTTAAAATGAGATATAGCAGAAAGTTTAAATTATTATAAACACAGAGAGGAGTATTCAGAGAAGAAATTATTTGTATATTGGAAATTTTATCAATTATGTTCTGATATTAATATAGTTAGGATAAGTTTCAATTTTTTATTCAGTGTTTCTAGCTTAGCAATGTTTGTTATTGTTCCTTTAACAGTTATAAGTTTGGGAGCTGGTATCATTAAAGTACTTAATAAGTGTATAAATATATCTGCTAAGAAAAGAGAATATAAAATATTTTCAATTTTTATAAAGAGATGCTAACCTTTATTTAAATGTTAAATTGTTACTGGATAATAACTTGAAGGAGAAAGATTTTATATAAAAATTAGAATACTTTTCAAGATATTTCATTTCTGTTGACCTTTTCTTTAGTAGACTTCCAAAGTAACAAAAACATTAAAAATTATTTTTAAACAGAGGAAACCTTCACTATAAAGCGAGAGTGATCGAGTAATTGTCAGTCATTTTGGTATTGCTTTCAACCCGAGAAGAGTGGACATTGATGTTAACATATAATGCGATATTTGTTTGTGTTAGAACAGGGCCACAATGGGTTATCTGCTATTTCCACCATAAGAAATTAAGCCCCAGACACTAAACGCTGTCCCACCGGGGGGATTGTCACGTTTTGTTGGTTTGTAACTTGCAAGTTTTAAGCTCTTTTGATAGAACTCAATGTTGAATAACTAATAATTTTGAACAGCTTAGAATATTACTTTCAACAACATAGAACTTATAGAACTTTAAGTGTTAGATCTTTTACACAATTCACACATCTCTCTTTAGTATAGGATTCCCACTTACAGTCGTTCTTACCTTTGATTATACATTGCAAAAATATTGTTTTATTGTAAACAGCTTCAGTTCAATCTCTTTCTTTGGGTCAGACTCAGTCAACATACTTTCTGGTGAACCTTCACTTACTTCTATTTCTATCCAATTTACTAGGAATATGACACATAGCTTTCTGCGTATTATAAATGACTCGAACAAAGGATGAAAGCATTAGTTCATAGACGAGCTTACTGCGCTACTTACAGCATTTGTTCTTTGTTTCTTGGCTTTTTACTTATTCTGATTGACTCATATGAAGGATGAAACATGTGCTGGATGACTCGTGCTAACTGTATCGTTTATCCTTAGTCTTTACTGCTCTCTGCTTACTTTGATTGGTTCGTATTAAGTAACCCTTAATTGTAAGACAACCACAGTTTAGGTATCGATTAAAATTGTAGCAAAGTCCTAACTTACTCTCAACTTCTAATATGCCATTAATTTTTTTGTTTTTAAATGTTCTTTTCCATGTTAACTATTAATAACTGGTTCGTTGTGAGGTTCAACTCTCCACGGTTTCAATAAGTTGCTTTATATGCTTGAGATAAGTTTATCAGTGATGCGTTAACATTTCACTGGAGATGTTCGTAGCTCACATATGACAGTCGTTAATTTCATATCTTAAATAAATCAATTAAACACCCTATTATTTAATGTCAAATACAATAATACTAATGGATTAAAACGATAATTTAGTAAAGAATTATAATAAGTTGATCACAGTATTAATATATCAAAATAAATAAAAACCAATACCTAATGGGTACAAACATACTACGTTTAGTCAACGTCAAAATATTATGTAACCAAAGTTACCAGATCTAGTGTTATTATATTACCGAATAGAGCATTCTACGTCATTCCAAGTAACAGTTTTCCATTGTCGGCTCAGCTAGGGTCTTGAATGATGCATTTAATGTAAGATATGCAGTTTCTTTTTATAACACTCTTCAACATTAATTTGGATTAAGGAATAATTAACATTGTGAAAACTAGTCAACTGATAGTTTACATCATTGTATTTTAATTCCTTCAGTGAATTATCTCCCTTGTGTTCAACAAAAGTTTGAATTTCTTTGTGACGTACTGTTTGCTGTTATATCTAGATATTTGTGACAATTGGGATTCGCATTTGAGCTCTTTGAGAAAGGGCTCATTACTAACTGGAAAGTTGCTGCCTCGAAACGTTTGGTTGTGAAGTGTAGTGTTGTGTGTGTTTCTATATATCTAATCAAACACATCTCAGGTGTGATAAAAAAGGGTCAAGAAACGATTGAACACGTGACTTAAAGAAATGAGATCAAAATTGGCAGCCAAACTGCTGACTACACTTATATAGCATTGATAAGAAATTTTACAGCAAATATTCCTTCGTTAGTTAACTTCTGTACTAAAATTTATTATTAGTACATTTTAATTTCGAAAGTGGCTCATGTTAATTTTTGTACTGGAAATGACTCGTGTGTTGTATTTGATGTGCTAGAAGTTACTTATACTACAGTTTCTGTTATATAAATGACTCACATGTTATACAAATATATATTATATTTTTTGTAAGCACATATAACTCATGTGCCCAGTAGTTATAATGACTATAGTATCAGATTTTGTAGCAAATTCCCTTGAAAATGTTTAGTAAAAAGACTTACCTTCTTCTGTAGAAAGTTGTATTTCTTCGCTATAAGGACTTTCTCCTTTATTATTAAATGCCTTAATTCGAGCCTTGTATATTCTATTAAAGTCAAGAGTGTCCAACGTTATGACTGTTTCGATTCCACGATAAATTACCTGAAATACGACGTCAAGATAAATATTTCACAGATAAAAATGTCCAATTTTAAATATTTACTGAATTTCCTTGAGATAAGTTGAGGAAATAAAAAAGTAAACTTTAAAATATTTTATAGAAAACGTAATATCAAAAGGTGTCACTAACTATTCTAACTGATTCCTCAATGTCACATTGTTGTGATACATTTATATTTATGAAAGTTTCTCTATTGCATAGCTTCACAATTAATACTTCAAACCCATGTACACTGACTTCCCCAAAGTAGTTTATCCAAAGATGTGAGATAACGCTGGATAAGTATGCCATCCATACATTCCAATTTAACTTCAGTAGTTCAGTTACTGATGTAAATTAGCGCTGCACAAACGTACCACCAATATACACTAATTACATGTTGATAGATTATCCAATAGTGTCAGATATTGGTGAGTGAAACTTGCGATTCACGCATTCCAATATTAATACAGTAGTTTATCCAACAATGTGAAATAGCGTTGTGTGAACTTAGAGTCGAAATTGTCAAAATTCACCTTGGAAGTTTAATGACCAATGTAAAATAGTACTATGCAGTTTATCCAACACTGCGAGTTTTTTCATATTAAGTCCAAAGCTATAAAATGGGCTTTCTATACTGTGTTCACCAAGAGTATCGAAATCCGGATTTTAGGGGTGTGAGGAACCAGAGGGGGTACAAGAACATGAAATAGTTGTGCGAATGCATTATATCATAAATATATCTCATAAATATAAAAATAATGTATGTTCTCATCTCTTTTCATAAAAAATACTATCCTATATATATTGCTTACAGTTACGCCATATCAAATACGGTGAAAAATCGAACTACAAAGTAACAGTCTTGACCAAAGAATTTTGTAAAATTAACTAATTATAGAGTAAATGAACTAATGAAATTTATGGACCATCACTCCAACGTAAAATTGTTTGATGTTGTTTTTTGACTTGGCTTCAAGTTAATTTCATCGGGTTCAAATTATCTCTGACGTGAAATCGATTCGCGTAAAACAGAATCTGACAAGTTAGGGATTACGTGAAGAACGTTTACTAAAGTAACATAGTCAATATTTCATGCAGCTCTGAGAAAAGTCAAAGAAAGAAATTTTATCAGATAAAAAACGAAACACGAGTGATATATTAGCTTAACTTATATAAAATATGTTTATCTTTTTAAAGCTGAAGTTAAAGAGGTTTCTTTAGCAATATCTCGACATACCATAATACAAGCATTTTCTGTGTAACAGGATTTTCTTGCGCAAACAGTCTATCAAACTTTAATATATTCTTCGTGTTAACTTTTAAAAAAATAGAGACTTTTGTAGTAAAGGTGTGAATCAAGTGTAAAGATGTTTTTAACATCAGTGAAACATATCCCTACCAACTTCGAAAACACAACTACTGATATGAAAGAAAAAGGAAACAGTACACATTATCCAGGTCATCTTCTGCAGCTTTTATCATTTAATATTTCTGCACTCTTGTCGCGTTAGCTTACGTTTCTTTCAGCAAAGTTTATCAGTTTTCTCTTAGTACTTTTGACAGAAAATCATATTAAGCGAAGAACTAATATGTTCACGTAAGTACCTACAATACTTGTCCGTAGCACGAGCTACGTGATGGGTGGATATATGTGCGAGAAAAAAAGTATTAATTTACCAAATGGTTTTACAAATTTATAGTTAAAAAGAAATAAAAGAACATGCGTATTAAAAGCACAACAGTAAAATTCAGAAAAAACTGTAACTTTTTTAAAAAATTGAATGCTCATAGACATTATTAAACCTCACCTGTTGTTTTTACACAAATCTTACAGAACTTGTTTACATATTGTTACATTTCATGCTTTACAATTTTTATTACCAGAATAAATAAAGATGAATTATGTTTTATCACTGACGTACAAAATCCTTCTCATGACTAGATGACTTATTAGCTAGCAATATGTATATAGAGCACCTGGGAAAAAACAGAATAACTATATCGATGAAGGTTATCTGACTATATGGCTCAGTGACTTACTATTTACATACACCACTTCTAGTGACTACCTGACTCATTAACTTACGTATATAGCACCTAGTAACTATAGACAACTACTACATGTAGGTTATCTCTGACTATATGGTTCAGTGACTTACTATATACATACACCACAACTAGTGACTACCTGACTCATTAACTTACGTACATAGCACCTAGTAACTATAGGCTCGTACTACATGTAGATTATCTCTGATTATATGGTTCAGTGACTTACTATATACATACACCACTTCTAGTGACTACCTGACTCATTAACTTACGTACATAGCACCTAGTAACTATAGACAACTGCTACATGTAGGTTATCTCTGACTATATGGTTCAGTGACTTACTATATACATACACCACTACTAGTGATTACTTGACTCATTAACTTACGTACATAGCACCTAGTAACTATAGACTCGTACAACATGTAGGTTGTCTCTGATTATATGGTTCAGTAACTCAGTATTTAACTTTTCCTCTCAATTCATTATACTCACACACACGAACAACTTCTCGTGGCTACCTAATACACAAAGCTGTAATTGAAACAGTAATGGTTGGTAATACTGTTTCTAATTAAAATATGCAGAATAGTTTCTACAAATCGCAAAGAAGAAATTATGTACAAAATTTAACTCGTATTTCTGATTGAAATTAGAAGAGTTAACATGTAAACAAACAACAAAAAAGAACACAGAAAAACTAACTTGTAAACAAAAATAAGACACAGAAAAGTGAACTCTTAGAAAATGTATAAAAATAACATTATTAATCCACTACAAAAAATGAAACTTTTAGAAAACTTTATTTGTATTCAATCAAATAAAATATTTAACATGAATCTTGAAGCAACACCACAAATAAAGTTAATGGTGTCTCTTACATTTGTCATGTAAGATGACCACTGCCCAGATTTTATAATTTGTAATTCCAGCAACCTACTGAAATGTATAACATAACAATCACATTCAAGATGATCAGTTCAACTTGGTCATCAGTATGAATAAGTGACACAGCATTACATTAATTATCACGTGTGAAACGAATGAGATGTTACATACTAGACAAGCTAAAAGCCATATTTCGCTTCTTGGAAACACCAACAAAAATAAACTACATCATGGCATAGATCTGCCAGGACAGTTGTAGATAAATATAGAGAAAATTATTTCACTTGTGAAATATTTGATGAAGAATAATGAAACGGTATTATAATCACGCAATGATTTTTTAATCTGGTAAATTTATTTCATGCCTAACTAGAAACTGGAATTAGTCTGTGTGCCTCCACTACGTGTGACACACAAGTAAAATAATTAATACCTGTTTAATGAATTTTAAAAACAACGAAATAAGCATGCCTACAACAAATTAAAATTTAATAAAGATGGCATTCCACGGCTAACATGAGTAACGGCAAGATCCACAACAGTTTTGTTAACATAATAGACTTTTAATCAGAAATTCGTTCTCCAATAACGTACTTTATAAAAACCATTATTATCCTCCAGCACTTCAACAGTGTAGTATTCTACAAAGCTGTGGATTTGAGGCTGCCATGCCAAAGTGATAGTGTTGCTTGCTGAGAAACATCGTTCGGAGATAATAACTGGAGGTCCTGGAGCTATATAATAAATAAATGAGCATGTAGTAAGAAGTTTCAAATATTTATAATTAAAGATCCTGTTAACATTGGTTGTATACATTGAGCCACGTATTGAAAGTCCTGGAGCTACTGGATATATTCACTGACACACATAATTATTTTAGTACCATTACTTACGTATATTGATCATGATTGATAAACATGATTGAAAGGTTCTGCAGTAACTGATTACATTCATCAATACTTACGACTGAAATTATTGGAGCTACTAAAAATAAATACACAAATCAAGTAATATTAGATACTTACCCTAATACACCGGAATGTCTTTAAGTTATTGGCTATAGACTTATTAAAATCATGGATACATGGGTAGTAGTCAGGTACAATGGCGTTCTAAACACAAGCTATAAACCTTGTGTTTAATGGGAGGACAGACCAGTAACATAAAAGAGCCTTAAAAACACGGCTGTTTAACTCTAAGAAAGCAACAATATTATTGTTATAAAAATAACAGTGTTTGGATGTTTACGTAGAAATTCACCGTATACAGCTTTCTTATTGCTGATAACTGGCTAAGATATTGGATGTGACTTGACTAGTTGTTGGGCATTATGACAACTACACTTACATGGGTCAAAGAGTAGAAGAACTGTGTCATATTGAGCTTTAATTACATAAAGCATCACCTTCATTTGATACATAACAACCCAAGAGGAGAGAGATTATTCTTTTATTTATACTGACCAGAGAAAATCACCCCAGTTCTTCAAATTGGAGTAGAGTGCACTTAGCAAAAGAAGTAATACAATAGTCTGACCAGGCAAGGAAAAGCTGTAGAGTAACTCTTGCAGTGTGTAACACAAAATAATGCTGACTACATCCTATTTATAAGAGCTCTAAATAAATGCAAGAACATTTAAATGAACGTTTTGAAACATTCTATCTAAATTGGTAAAATGTCAGTAGTTCCATCTATTACACCTCCCCAAACTGAATTAAGAAGTTCACGCAAATGTCTTTTTTCAAACAGTAATAAAGACACAGGTACAATTATAATCCAGTTATTAAATATAAATAAAACTACCAAACCAGGATACGCATTAAAACTAAAAATAGATAAAACTCCAAATATGTTTGTTTGTTTTTGAATTTCGCGCAAAGCTACACCAGGGCTATCTGCGCTAGCTATCCTAATTTAGCAGTGTAAGACTAGAGGGAACGCAGCTATTCATCACCACCTACCGCCTACTCTTGGGCTACTCTTTAACCAACGAAATTTGGTATTGACCGTCACGTTGTAATGACGTGTTAGGGCGAGCATGCTGGTGGGACGGGGATTCGAACCAGCGATCCTCAGCTTGCGAGTCGAGCGCCCTATATTATCAGGTTAGGCCCGGCCCCATTTAAGGTCTTCACCTATATATAAACACGTATATAAACCGTTAACAAAATCCAACATGCCATTATCATTGAATACCAAAATTGGCATGTAGCACTGGTTCAAATAGGCATGGATGTAATTTTAAATTAATGTGATATATTGCTTACCTATTAGTGGGAAGGATACACCGATTTAGTGGAGAAAAAATATTAAATCTCGGGCTTGATAAACGACTTAAAACACTCAATGAAAAGTATTTCATCCAATAATATTAGAAACAAAAGGGCTCTAGTCAGACACGTAGCACCATCTAGAATTTTTTTACATGCTGGGAAACATTAACAATACAAATTTGCTTTACTTTATAAATGATGAGAAAATGTTTGAATTGGTTTTATATTTTATTCTCCTCAGAATCCTCAGATTGGGAATCAGTGACCTAGCTTTCTCTGAGCCAAAGCCAAGGCCCCATCTATCTGATGGCCTGTGGTAAAGTCATGACTCGATCGTAATATTGTCCATTGGTGTTTCAGAGTGGCATATACAGTGGATTAAAAGTCTTTTAGCATACTTCTTAAGCCTGACACTGAAACCTGATCGGTAACTTTACAAGTGTTAGCTGTTTCTCCTGACCACGAAGGGGGGGGGGCATGTATATTGTACAGCTACACTTCAACTCTAGCTTTTTCTATGACAAGCTTGATTGTAAATAAAATAAACCAAAACCATGGCATGCCTATCTACTTTAAATTTAAAGGTTATGTCCATGTGGCCTTCGCCGTGTAATCAGACTCTTGTACAAAATAAATGTCTAAAATATATCAAGTAATATTTGTACAGCTCTAAAATAACTCAATCCCTATTCTAAGTCAAACCTAGTAAACAAAATTATTTTTATTCTTTTATTCTGGGCAAAACAATAACAACAATATTACTTTATTCTGAAAAAAGTAAAACATGTATAAATGTTTCACTCATTCACTGTGAGAGAATCCCTTGCCATCACCACAGAAAACATTAAAAACACCATTGATTTTACTTGGTCATGCCTGGTTTATATAACAACGTTCGTGCCATTCAGTGAAATAAAATCAGATATTTAAAATATTTTAGTTACAAACTAAGCCGAACACATCCTCTACTATAATAATCAAATAAATAACTCCTCATTATCATTTCTCAGTGTGGTTTAAGCTAACTTAATGTTGTCTTTACCGACTAATAACGTTAAAAACCAGGTTTCAACATCCATGGTAGGCAGAGCAGAAACAATCTATTTTATAACTTTGTGCTTTACAACAAACCAATAATCTTTACCAAACATAAGTCTTTCAGTATGCGAACCAAATGATTTATATACTTGTTCAAAATCGTGTTATCTGTATGTTTACACTTACGTACGTAATACAACACACTTGAACAAATACAGTAAGTTAGAAAACTGAATTGACTCAGTATTACAGGAAAAAAATACAGTCAGAGGCAAAAGTTTGTGAAAACGGGCTTCGCTGTACTTCACACTACCTAGATTCATATTATGAATTTCGCTACGATATACACTAATATACGTACAATCAAATATCGGATGTTACATGGGACAACAGTAAACAACACAATCGTAGCAGACTACCAACAGCTACAACAATGCCATTCAACTTAGCATAGCCAACTTTGAGTCAAGAAACTCATGGCATCAAATTATCCAGAAACAGAACACTAAACATTTCATCAACATTAATCAAAAATGGTATTAATAGAGAACACTTCTTTCACTTCACACTAGGAAGATTAGTACTGACCAACCAGAAATGAAATTATGATACTGCATGTTCGATAAAACTATTTGTGGTCACAAATATACAAGACTTGTTAAAAAGTCTTGTGGGAACACAAATTTTAATTTTTATTATACAATCCAACTTCCGCGCTTGGAAACCGAGGACTGAAATGTCCTCTCATCCTTCTCATAAATCAGAACACCCAGCTCTCATCTACAATGATATGAATTATCAGTGTTTTAACGTTACATATAATAGTTTGGGCTATCAGAGATATAATGACTTTGTGTAACTTGTATACTTTACATAGTAAAAATACAGCACCAGTCCACTATACATAATAGGGAGATAAAGGTTGCTACTGTCTTATGATTTTCAATCTTCTTTAGCTAAGCCCAGCTGTAACCTCTAGTCTCAAATATTCATAATGGTTTTTATAGTGTAATTAACATAAAATATTATTGTAGTTATATTAGTTGATATAAAATTACACTCAATATTTCAGAAAATAAGGTTCAAAGTCTCTTTTGACTTCTGTGTAAAAATCATCTAGCTGATTTCATTCGCCGCCATCCTTTGAAGGAGGAGGATGTTGAAAACGTAGCTGATCTCCTGAAAAGTTGGGTTGTTCTATAATAAATTCACCTTTGTCAGGCTCTTTATGAATAACAGAGAGTAACTTATAGCCTTTCCTCTTCATCATGTGAGTAAAGGTCATATGACACTGAACTCTAATTATCCTCTGACTTAATATTCTAAGAATCTGAATCTTTGTCAAACAAATGCGTGAAAAATCGTCATTAATACCTAGATTTTAATTTTAAGTGTGATCAACATCAACACATTTGCATTAGACACATGACTGTTGTAGCTCATAGTTTGATTGGCTGAACTACGTAAAGATGAAATAAAAAACATTTAACTTTTGGTTTGTATTGAATTTCGCGAAAAGCTACACGAGGGCTATCTGCGCTAGTCGTCCTTAATTTAGAAGTGTAAGAATAGAGGAAAAGCAGTCAGTCATCACCACCCACCGCCAACTCTTGGGTTACTGTTTTATTAATTAATTAATGCAGATACTAACAACTTAACGTCCTTGTAGCTACACTGGGAGGTAGACCGTACGTGACATCCACAGCAATACTTCTTATTTAAGCAACAGAAGGTTTGACCACCAGCCAGTTGACTTTTATTCTGACTTTTATCATGACATATGATAGATGTTCAACTTAGTCAGTTTTTGTCAGCATTCACAAACTTAGCAAACAAATGTTTGACTGCTTCTCTGGATATCTTATACATTCTCACTATGCCTAATATCATAAACAACTCTACAAACTGCTGATTGTTGCATACACCCCAAATCGTACTACTTTATTTGTCACTTGAGCGTAGTTAATTATTGAAAAAGTTGCAAAATATGATTATAGTTCCAGTCTATGGGGCTACATTCAGAGATATTTCTTGCAAAGGAACACTTAAAGCTGTTTCAAGGAAGTTATCTTGTCATGGCCATTTATTTACACTCGGCAGCATATACAGTGCAATGTTTACCTCATCATTCAACACTTTTGTAGAAATATAATCTAAAACGCCTTGGTAGGGAGCCCTTGTATCATGCAAAATTCCAGAAAATCTCTTGCTTTAGCAGTTCGTGGAGCTGCTCGCTGCATTGCAGATTATGTAACATATCTAACTAGGTTATAGCTGAGATACATCACATTTTTCTTCACTAATATTTGCTCATTTAAGTCCTGAAGCTTCTGTGCATTCACGCTACAATAATCTATTTACGAAGTTTACATTTCATCTTGCTGTATGGCAAATCATATCCATACTAAATCTGGATTTTTCAGTTTCTCCTCTTAAAATTACAGATTTTTGTTATTTAAGGTGTCCTTTTTGCAATATATTCATCAACGCTTGTATGACTTATCATCACTGTTGCTGCAATAGCTTTGAAAGCTGTTCAGAGTCTTGAATTTAGACATTAAACAAATGGACAAACTGTCATTATCTAGCAAAATTATCCATTTTTGTCACTATTTTGCTGTCCTAGGTTATGGTATACAATAAAGTTGTACTCACACAACATGTTAACCCAGTGTACAATCCTACTTTGCAGATCCTTAAGTTCGGGGATTTTACTGATGCACAACCCATTTTGATTGTTATGTTAAAGCCATGTACATCACATGTTCCACAGATTAAGTTGGTTAGCCTCTTCTGCAACAGATACCAATAAATACCATTGCTCAATCCTTAGTTAGAAGCCATCACCTTCCCTCTATAGATGAAAGCACAAATAAGGTGTTGTCAACTCATTTCTCTATTCACTTCCAGCTTGTTATAATTTGAAACATCCAAGTCCAAACCTCTAGCTAAAATGGTGGCTTACTAGGAGTGTCTGATATGATTTAAGATCGAACATCGTGCTGGTTGCACAAATATCAACTAAAAACCCAACTTTATCTCTCCATATCATCACAGGTGTATATCAAGTGTTTCCAAGTTCAACGTTTTACGAAACTAACCGCCATATCCCTGAGTTTAAAGAAATGCTATGTCTACCCAAGCTGATGGCCAGACATCCCTCATGATATGTTTGTTTGAACCAGCTGAAGCGACCGCTGCCATAGTTTAGTTTTGATCCTCCTACATCTATTGTGATCTTGTCAAGCTTTTCGCAAGGCCTTACTAAGCCAAAACAGAGGATTAACCTTCTCTAGGGTTTCTCCTGCTGTATTTGTGATGCAATTATCTCATGGGGAAGAATGATGGCTGTATCATGACATATTGCAATACTTGTAATAAAAGAAATTATTTTGAACTTAACATTATCACTAGACCCCTTACATTTGTAAGTATAGGTTCAGCTACCACAGCAATTTATATTGACTTCTTGTTTAGCTCCAATGTTCAGTTTAGAACAACATAAGATCATGTTATCTTAGAAATATCCTCTCTCAGAGATGAAATGCTCCCGAGACTCGCAGCTCTCTTGTTAACTTCCTTATAAACTTATCAAGACAACCTATCCATGGATCATAAATTACGGAAAGGTTTTTTTATACAAGTAGACAAATTTTTATGAGACACTCACATTGGTAATTTTAGAGTTAACCTAATTTTTCTTCACAACTGTGTAGGCAGATAATTGCTACTAACAGTCAACTAGCTGATAATGTTTTGGGGATGCTATCATCATCTTACTTAACACAATAACTGAAGTTACACATATTTATATGAACATGGTATCCTTAAGCAAAATCCTCAAGCCTGTTCTGAACCTTTTGCACCATACAGAAATACAATCTTTGTATGGGAACGAGGCCAACAAGGTATGAAGTAACCAAGAATAAATCTCCAAATTATACATTCAATTTTACCATTACATACCTCAAGCAGATGGAGAATACAATGGGTATAAATGCTATTTCATATGGAGACATAAATGACAAGTTATTCTCGTAGCTGAAGTTACTAAAATGAATCGGGTGTACACGTTATTCTGTATGAAGACAGAAGGGTCAAGCTATTCTCATATACTAGATAAATTATGAAAAGTATACAGGGAGAAGTGTTATGTATTGGACATGATAGCCTTAAGATGGAGTCTCTTACAATGGAAATAACTCTGCAGAGCTATTGTCAAGTTGAATGGTCATCAGACACAGAATGACCACACATGGCAATGCGGACTGTAACAACGCAGTGAAGCTCCAAAATTGATTCAATGGGCTCAACTACTATATACTCAACAATGATAATGAAAGAGCATTTTGGGTGAAAACACTCATACAAAGCCTGTAAGTGCTAAAGCTGGAAATAACTGGAAAATTTGAATATCATGTACATTACTACAAACAACTGTAAACACAATACAATTGTTCAATACAAAGAGCAGTTTATTGATTATGGCCGTAAACAAGTATAACTGAAAAGGTTGGAGACACTGCCCACAAATAATGGAAGTTCTGAGGTTATTATGTGTATACCATCCCATATAGATCGAATTTTCTTAAATGATGGATGCATACGTACACCATAAACTGGGAATTCTCTAAATTATTGTATTATTTTGGCAATATATACAAAAGACAACTCAAATGGAATATTGTTCTTTTTTTTCATAAATTCGTGTAAAAAAATTCATAACATATTGGTTAACATTAAGTTTAGTTGATTTTTATCACAGTTTTATGTAAGAAAAGTATCATAACTTATTAGTTAACAATAAGTTTCAGTTATTTTATTATATCTTCATGTAAGAAAAGTATCACAACTTATTGATCAGCAATAAGTTTTAGGTGTTTTTATCACAGCTTTGTGTGAAAAGAATTTCATACAATATTGGTTAACATTAAGTTCTAGTTATTTCTTTTAGAACTTTAATATTAAGTTTTAGTTTTGATTACTAGATCAATCAAAGATTTTTTAATGCGTAAAATTTTATCAGAGATTATGTAAATATCATTTAATATGAAAAATACACAATTTTATTAATTATTTTACAGTCAACTACGAAACGATTATTATAAAGTCTAACAGAGAGCAAAATAAATCGGAATTTGTAAAAAATTCCATTAGTGTTTTTCGTAATCTATACTGACGAGAGTTAAAAACGATTATTTTCGTGTCGCGCTTTAACCCTTTTTAAATCTATTATTTCCTTTTTAGAACAAAACTAATCGAGATTAACACTTTTCTAGACCAATAAAGACTATAATAATACTTACGTTTTTTCTCTAAAAATGTCATGTGATTAATACCCTCTAACACTGACTGATAATCCAGGGCATAGTTAAAGTCAGAAGTTACGCAAGGTGTTAAATCTATTTCTTGGTTCCACCGGTTGTCCACATCGGTTATTCTTCTGCCCAAAGCCGCCCCAACCTATAGCCCAGAAACTACATAAGTGTGATCTTATGTTGAAGTACAAATGTTATTTCAAAAAACAATTATGGTTTAGAAATATTCAAGTCATCAAAATCTAAGCAAATGACAAAAACTAAATGATTAGAAACCAAATCTTTTATAAAACATTACTGATTAAAGTATGTTTAAACTATAAAAGGGTTGTACAAACCTAACAGATAACTCTGTTATAAGACCATCAATACGTTTCCAAGCGCAATAAGTCAAAATTTGTTTTTTTAATAATTATTTTACAATATTTATCCTCAGGAAAGGTAAGATTATAAAAGGAAAACAAATCCAATTAAGTTTTATTTGCTTGGGCGGCAAATACGCATAAGAGGATCGCATATATTTTATCTTAAGTGCCATCCGTCAGAAGCATAGCTTTATTTTGTGGGATGTGGTAGGGTTACCAACACATATTCTCAGTAATAACAAGTGACATCAGAATCGGTCGTGCATAATAATAATTGTTTTGGAAGCTTGATATTTGGCAAAAAAATGGAGAGAGCACAACTGAGAGAGTATGAGCAAGAATAGTTTTTATTATTGATAAAACATAACTGTTATCACTTATTTTTGGTTTTAATTCAAAGCTTTATTTGGCATAAAAATGAATGGTAAAAGGTGTACATCTCAGGAACAACTTTTCTGCTCGGTCACACTTTCCATTGTTAACCACTGCGGCAGAAAAACCAAATGTCATTTTCATCTGTAGAAACATGTGAGATCTGGAAAAAGTTTAATGTATGTATAAGTTTTCGGAGCACAAGAAATTTCACTCCTAAAACAACAGCTGATCATGAACACATTTTACTATAGTAACATAAAAACCAGGGTTTATCTGAAAAACTGTGAAGTCAGAAATAAGCTTTATCTATAGAAATGTGGAATCAGAAACCAGCTTTATTTGTAGAAATGTGGAATCAGAAACCAGCTTTATTTGTAGAAATGTTGAATCAGAAACCAGCTTTATTTGTAGAAATGTGGAATCAGAAACCAGCTTTATTTATAGAAATGTGGAATCAGAAACCAGCTTTATTTGTATAAATGTGGAATCAGAAACCAGCTTTATTTGTATAAATGTGGAATCAGAAACAAGCTTTATTTGTAGAACTGTAGAATCAGAAACAAGCTTTATTTGCAGAACTGTGGAATCAAAAACAAGCTTTACTTGTAGAACTGTGGAATCATAAACAAGCTTTAGTTGTAGAACTGTAAAATCAGAAACAAGCTTTATTTGTAGAACTGTGGAATCAGAAACAAGCTTTATTTGCAGAACTGTGGAATCAAAAATAAGCTTTATTTGTAGAAGTGTGGAATCAGAAACAAGATTTAGCTGTTGAACTTTGGAGTTAGAAACAATTCTTAAATTAATAGGATTAGCAACAAATCTTAACTGTGAAAATAGTATAGGTCAAGACGTGATTTACACGTAGAACAATTGTTCTCGAAGAGTTAGGCTTACCCCTAAGTTGAAAAATGAAGAACTTCTAAGGCCAAGACCAACATTTTCGTTACTAACAAATTTTAATAAAACGTCAAAAGTGTAATTTTGTTGGGGAGGAGCCACTGTATTAGAGAGAAAATGAGAAAAAAAGATTTACGTAAATCATTTTAAAAAAAAATTAATGTGAAAGAGTCCTGAGGTCACAAAAATAGGCTGTACTTGTCCGGTAGAAATATCGTAAAATCAGAAACATGATTTAGTTGTAAGAAAAATGTGGGGTCAAAAACACGTTACTTGAAGAAAAGATGCTGGGTCTGTCTCCTTTAGAGCTTCTATACAGAACTGGAGAAGTCCTGTTGTCTTCTGAAGCTTGAGAGTACAAGAAGTTATCTGGTCACGGAGTGACTTGATCTTGTGTTCTCGTTCCTGTCTGGCGAACTCCAGTAATTGTTCTTTCCTGGCGTGAACGGCCTTGCTCAGTAGATCGCATTGTGAGCTTAATGTGGCTTCAAACTCAATACAAAAAACATAAAAAAGTGAATTAAAAGTATCAATCCGCATGTCTTGTGTTGTCTTGGAGATAATAAGTTAAACTTTGTGTGTATTGATAATAAAGTAGGGCTTACAATTGTTTGCCTTCGATTTAAGATATAAAATATTAAATTTACAGCAACGTTAATCCTAATAAACTTCAACTCCATTTTACACTGTATCATGAGTAGGATTAAAAGAATTGATGTTGTTCAACTTGTATTTGTTAAGTATTTTATCTTTATTCTATTCTTCTTAATTAGTTCAATACTGCTGACAAAGGTTTAAAGATTTCAAAGCCTATAAACGCTTCCAACTCGTTAAAACGGCGTTCTTAAGCTTACTTGCAAATATATCAAAAACATGAAGTGTATCACGTGATTGTAGGTGACTGTATCAAGTGTAGGCTAGTGGTCGATGTACCAGGCTGTAGATTTAGGTCCCGTTTTTCGTTGTTAATTTTTATTCGATAAAAAAAGATTAACTCTACACATGCAGTGCTAAGATATATCATTAAGTTTCTTGTACGGTTAAAACTCCGACCAGTTCAAAAGGGTTGTAGTTTATGTTTTTGAAGCATTTATAAAAATAGTAAAATAAGTATGTATGATTTCGAATGCTTTATATTATCATAAGCTAAATATAAACAACTCACACAATCTTGTCTCATTTGACATATGACGTAGACCACATATTTTTAAAAAAATTCCAAACTAACCACAAACCATTGAAGGCAAGTATGGCCAGACAATCACACTAGGCTATCACGATTTGACTACAAACGTCTCAAAGTTTCGGAACCGATTTGAGACTAATGAATTTACAATTGCTCTTACACCTCGACAAAACAACCCTTTCTCCATGACATACGCAGATGATCTTTACTGACTCAAGTGTGTGCAGTAACAGTTTAAAAGCAGAAACAGAGGTTACGCGGAGCTCTAAAGTACGGACGTCCAATGAGGTTAAGTCTGCTCGTAGAAGAGTACAAAACATTATAAGTATTCGTTTTCAGTTGCATTTTGCTCACCACACGCACTGAACCTCTCCTGGTATTTGAAGAGAACGTAACATTTAGGCTATTAATCTATTATTCTGAATTATTCAGCAGAGAAACTGTTCAAGGTGATGAACATGAATTTGAAACCCAATATACTATTTAATTCATATTTATACAGTTACTTATGAGGGGTGGTATTCTCCAAAGCTGATATAATCCAGTGATGATGTTTATTTTTGGTACACGGAAGAAAAACGCTTGCTTTCTATAGTGCCAAAAACATGCCCAGTAGATCAGCAGCACCTAAAGCAATAATCCTTACCGGACTTCTACCCCATTGGAGGAAAATAGGATGTTCTTTTGGCTTGTAGTGGTTCCAGAAGAGTGAGCCAGTATTAGTTTATCAATACCCTTATTTGAAACAATCAACATCAGTAATCAAACTGTAATTAAATAGAATATTCGTCATGTGGCGTGGAGTGAATGATTAATCATTTACATTTCAGGTTACACAACGAACCACCAGGTGCCTGACTTGCATGTAAATGAGATGAGGAATGATCAAAAAGATTTTATAACAGTAATCTTACCTTCTTTACAACTTCAGTTATCTGTCAGTTGTTTAGTGAAAATAGTCTTAAAATGCTCGGTACTAGCCGTTACTAATTTTCACTCAAATTGTCACATTAAATAAAAACAACAACTCAACGAACAGGCGTTAGACAAATATTTAAACTACTTCACTAATAGAAAATTTATTAAAACCATAGGGCGAGAATATCACCACAAGTAATTCAACATATACAACCTAAACACGCTTCTTTTAGATGTTATAATTCTAAACAGATATAATTGAAAGATTTTTGGGAGTGTTTTAGATATATCTTAAGTTTACTGTAGATAACCCCAAACAAGCATTAAGGTTATTTTGAACACAGTAAGCAAAGTATTTTTCAAAAATTATGTAGTCTCTGGAATCTGAAAAATGTATTACAATCATTTTATTGTTAAGCGTTAAAAATGTTTTAATCTTGATTTTTATTTAAAGACATTTTAATCAGGTTTTAATTTGAAATGTTTGAAATAAGTTTTTAAAATAATCTGAAATAAGTTTAACAAATATAAAATTTAAAATAGCTTAACAATAACATTTGTATATCTTATACGAGTTTTGAACTTAAATTTATCAATTTTCAGAAAAAAAATTTCCAGTTTTTGTTGTTTTTACACAGAATAGCATCATGTGATGCTACGAAACCGGTTAAATGAAGAAGAATTTGATAAAGTAAAAAACATTTTCGTAAAGATAAGGAAAGCAAGTTTTCCTATACTTATTCATCTTGAAATGAATGTTGTTTTGTTTTGGAATTAAGCACAAAGCTACACAATGGGCTATCTGTGCTCTGCCCACCACGGGTATCGAAACCAGGATTTTAGCGTGTAAGTCTGCAGACATACCGCTGAGCCACTGGGGGAGCCTCTTGGAATGAAACCACCTTGAATCACACTTTTTATATGTATTTGCTCAGGCTTCACTAATGAACGAATTATTCTTCGAAGTTTTCAACCAGAGTTTAAGTAGTATTACGATCATTATGATTTATATACAAGTTCAATATTTACTTAGTAACTACGGCTAGAAACTGATATAAGTTAAATTTTTCTTATTAGTATCTTATTGATATTTCATAAGTTTTACGATTGATTTTCTCATAAAATGCACATTACTTTAACATTTATTTGACGAACTTTGTTTGTTGTTAAGCACAAAACTACAAAAAATGAACCGCTTGTACTTTTCCAACATGGATATCGAAATCCGGATATTTGCGGTATTAGTCTGCAGACATACTGTTATGCCACTTGGGGACTTTAACGGTTAACAGCAAAAAGGTTAACAGAAACGATTAAAATGATTTTAATAATAAGAAAAATATACGTATATCATATCGTCTTTATGAGATACACTTAGTGAAATTTTAAAAACTGAGTGAGTCACAGACATCCTTCTAATCGAATTTACATGAAACTGTACGGTTATGTTAATAAGACATTTGACCTAGGCCTTTATAGTTTTTGTGTGTGTGTTATCGTATTGTACAGCTCTGCAACTGTGATAATCAGAAAAATATCACATATTTGTTCACATAGAAAAATTTTCTGATACGTTTAATAGGTAAAAACGTACAATGTGTGATATTAAATGTTTGGTGCATTAAGTGTTAAATATTTAGTTTGTTTGCGTAAGTATATCTTTCTAAAACACTTAATATGTACCTATTATTGAATTTTAATTATTGAATTACAACAATTTTTCAGATCCATCTAAATGTGAGAGCTTTTAGAGTAACAACATACATACTGTGGATACAAAGGATAACAGAAAGTTGAGTACCAGCACTAAGTCTGATAAAAATAGTCCTATGTGTTAGAAGGTAGAATATAATAACCAAGTTTCATAAAAACAGTCCTAGGTGTTAGAAGGTAGAATATCGGTACCAGGTCTGTTAAGAATAGTCTTTCGTATTAGAAGGTTGAATATCAGAACCAAGTCTGATAAGAATAATCCAGTGTGTTAGAAGGATGAGAATCAGTACCAATTATATATTTAAAAACGGTTGGTATGGGTAAAGAAAGCACTGACGGTGACCGATGAAGGTCGAAACGTTGTTTACTCCTCTATAAGTGCTTTCTCTAACCATACTGACGAATAGCCAAACAGATAGATAGAGTAGTCGAGAAAAGAATCTTAAATTATCCCGCCCCCCAAAAAAACAAAAGAAATTATGGCGCTATCTCATAGTAAGGTTCTTATGGTCTGTACTTGGTTAAATTTTGAATAACTTGTTGTTTTTGAAACACAAAAAGTGTTGTTTGTTGTCCAGTCTGTGGAGAATATAAACTATAAACGAACTATTTTTTTTAAATACTTGCTTGGCTAAAAAGCTGTGTATAATTTCACTATATGAACACATCAGGTGTTGTTTGTTTTTCCTTTTAATTTTAAAAGGTAAATACTTGTTATTCATCGAAAATTTAAATTTGTTTGACACTACTATAAACCATATACTGAATGTGCAATGTGCAGACAACGTGCTTTAGAATAATAATAAAATGTATTTATCCTTTTTTTTGTGCAGTCACACACTGCACTTTTTGGTATTTCTGGACGTTACCATAAAATTATCGATGATAATTTGTTGAACTTGTGCTTACGCGTAGTTTAGTAGAAACGGTCGTTTGGAGATAGAAAAACACCTGAAGATTCTATCTTCTCTATTACTGATAACGAAAGGACTTTGTTTCAATAACCGTCTACTGTATTTTTTAATTCTCTCAGTCTGATTAAACAACTTATTTTGGAAAAGATCTTAGAGAAAGAAGTGCTAAACTCTCTAGTTTTGGTGCACCAGTTATTCAAAAGATACTAATCTCGTATTTGTGTACTGTTAAATTAATATATACTGCTTCTTAATGGGAAAAGCTAAACATGTTTGATGTAACGGGGATTCGAACCCGCGACCCTCATATTACGAGTCGAGCGCCCTAACCACTTGATCACGTTGGGCCTGGTCTGTACACCCTCAGTCTTGGTCTTGCTTACAGTCCGGATTTCAAAGTAGTTAGAAGTGTTGAAAGTAAACGTTAATTAAGATTTAGTAACTGCTAATCCGAAGTTCGCTCTAAGGAAGAATAATCCGGCTTTACCAGCTTTCAAAGTTTCAGTGCTCATTCTGTTTTACTTTTTTTCTCTAATCTAGAGGCAGAAAGTTTGAGTTATCCTACCGGATAGTTTCTGTATATATTCTTGTTGTTAATTCGTACAGAACATTTTATACATTTAAAGGAAATACTTTAGCATCAGGCATATTTTCACGTTTGTTTTATTGTTTTCATAGTACTTTCTTACGTTATCGATCAAATAAATGAGAATAAATGATACAATATTTCACCACATTATACAAAAAACAACAACAAAAAACAGGCCATACTGTAGATATATATATATAAATATGCAAAATGATAGCAGCTTCTGGTGAGATATAACTCTAAGTTTTCTACCTATATATTTCACTGGAAATGTGATTATTATTTGTATTTTTTAATTCATCTTTTTCTCGTGTTATTAGACTGTAACAAGTAAATGTTAATGGTCTACTGACTGAATTCCCAACAAGCACAGTTGATTAGAGGATATTCTAGGACAAACTGATATAATGATCCACAATATCTCGCGTTTTTTTTTACTCTCCCTTAGGCGAGAAGGCTCGATTACTCAATCTGTGCCTGAAAACTAGTATTGAAGTACACAACCCTCAGCAGGAATATAAAATGAGCGATTCGAATCGCTTCTTTTATTTTTTGTCAGCTCCAAGCGTTAAAAAGAAAGCGAATAGGGATAAAAGACAAACTATTCATGTATCATGAGAAACTAATTACCATCCAGATCCATCCAAGGATAACAAACTTTTTGTTCGGTCTTGTGAACATAAAAAGACAAACTGAGATATTTTATAAATGTTTTCCCTTTATATCATAATTTATTTCGAAAATGTAAAGAATATAAGAAATTGGACTGCAGTGACTTGCATTTTTATGCTCACGGCGAATACTTTAAATCAGAAAGTGTGTGTTTGATGTTTAGTGCCCCCCAGTGGCTCAGCGGTATGTCTGCGGACTCCCACGCTAAAATCCGGGTTTCGATACCCGTGGTGGGCAGAGCACAGATAGCCCATTGTGTAGCTTTGTGCTTAATTCAAAAAAAAATTAATGTTTAGTACACTCCGCCACCACACTTAACTCCCTATTTATTCATGACGTTTAACGATCAGTAGTTGACGGTTTTAGTTTTAGGTGCACCATTGTATATTGAAGATTTAGATTTATATAAGTTGTTTTACTTGAAACTCTTTACTGTTTCTTGTTCCGTTTTTTTCTGACGTTTACTTTATTTCAAAAGGTTTAATTCGTGCAACGATAGGTGTTGTGTATTGCGATTAGATACATTCTTCAGTAAGTGCTTGTGAAAATGAAGCTTTTGTTTTCCTTTAGCTATAGCTTAAGGTATCCTATTAACAGAAAGTAATTATTTTGTCTCGTGTATGTCTGTACCTTCAGAAGAGTCGCAACCATTGCGTGAATTATACGGTATTATCATGTACTCTGAGTTCTAACATGTTAGGAGAGTACCTCCTGTAGCAAGAGATTCGCCAGTGTATTAAACATAGAATTCGAACTATCACCTGGCTAAACCGAGGCAAGAGAGTTTGCACAGATATATTGATCTATATCTTGGGTCCAAGCGTGTTAAGGCGTGCGACTCGTAATCTGAGGGTCGCGGGTTCGCATTCCCATCGCGCCAAACATACTACCATAAAGCTACCAAACAAGGATACACATCAAAACTAAAAATAAATAAAACTCCAAGTTTGTTAGTTTGTTTTTAATTTAGAGCAAAACTACACGAAGGCTATCTGCGCTAACCGTCCCTAATTTAGTAGTGTAAGACAAGAGGAAAGGCAGCTAGTCATCACCACCCACCGCCAACTCTTGGGCTACTCTTTTACCAACGAAAAGTGGGATTGATCGTCACATTATAACGCCCCCACGGCTGGGAGGGCGAGCATGTTTGTCGCGACTCGGACGCGAACCCGCGACCCTCAGATTACAAAGCGCACGCCTTAACGCGCTAGGCCGTGCCAGCCCCGGGAGTTCGAACTCTTTCTCTAGTTCTAAACGTTTAAAATTTGTGCAAAAAATATATACACAAGGAAAACCCATGCATATTAAGATACCTGAATACTTATCTTTTATTTGAATTAGTCTAAAACAATAAGAAACACACTTGTTTATGTTATTCAATCAGTGGTCAATTTAATAAACACGGAGGACATTCATCAACTATAATATATCTTTTAAGAATCGATGGATTGAAAGTGAGCTCTTTCTTTTAAAAATATTCTGGTTGTGTGTTGTGTTCGTTTTTACAGTTTGGTTTTTTGACAATTCAGTAAAAATTCGTCTCATTTGCGCAACCAGGGTTTTTATATTTCAAATGTAATCATAAGTTATTTATTTATTTCAGTAGCAGCGTTAAGGTTTTAAGTTGCGGAAATAAAATTCTTAACACCACCATAACGTTTGTAATTGTATATATGAGCCCTCAGTGCTGCTAATAATCTGACATTTATTTGCCATTTATTGGGTACGATTAAAATTTTAAAATACATAACATGAGCTTGTTTGTTTGCTTGTTTTTGGAATTTCACACAAAGCTACTCGAGGGCTGTCTGTGCTAGCCGTCCCTAATTTAGCAGTGTAACACTAAAGGGAGGGCAGCTAGTCATCACCACCCACCGCTAACTCTTGGGCTACTCTTTTACCAACGAATAGTGGGATTGACCGTCACATTATAACGCCCCCTCGTCTGGGAGGGCGTGCATGTTTGGCGCGACGCGGATGCAAACCCGCGATCTTCAGATTACGAGTCGCATGCCTTAACGCGCTCGGCCATGCCGGGTCATAATATGAACTACATATACAATTGGGCATCGATTGTTTTTTTGTTTTTTTAAAAGTAATATGAACGCTCAACACCTGTTAACTACTTCAATGTTTGGCAAGTGCGTATGTCGCAATCCTGATATCGTGGGGATGATTTACGCCCCAGTCATTCTTTTCTTATTTTTCATATTCTATGCAATTACCAACTGTGAAAAAATAATCAAAATATGTGCCTGTTCATTTGTTTTGAATTTCGCACAAAGCTACACGAGGGCTATCTATGCTAGCCGTCCCTAATTTAGCAGTGTAAGACTAGAGGGAAGGTAGCTAGTCATCACCACCCACCGCCAACTTTTGGGCTACATTTTTACCAATGAATAGTGGGATTGACCGTCACATTATAACGCTCCCACGGTTGAAAGGGCGAACACCTTAACACGCTTTGCCATACCGGGCCACATTTCTTTAGTACAAACAGCAGGTTTCTATATTTTTATTGTTTCAGCTGTGTCTGAAGCCTTGTTTGATAGCGATTTTCATGTTCGAGAACCACGCATTTATATAACCAAAGTATAAACATCTTACGGATATCTTTATTTTATTAAAGTTTAACATAAATTTTAAAATTTCATTAATGATTTCCTGTTGAGGTAACAGCTACAAGTGTTATAATTAATTACGTACCAAGACTTCTCCGGGCACACTTTTGATGCGCTGTATAAAATCTGTCGCTTCCTTTGCTTTCTCAGATAGTGATTGAAGAATGTGGGATAGCTCCGTCTGTGAAAACAACACATCGAATAACTACAATACAACGATGCTTTTATCACATCTATGTTATTACCTTGTTTTCCTCCACTGTGTACTTGTATGTCTGATTAGTTAATCACTTATAACCATTTTATAACCAGGGGCACAGTTAAAGGAAATGCATATCGTATGTTACCAACTAGTTTTTGTTGCTATATAACGGTAAAACTGCTAAATTTCAGTTGCTAAATGTTAACACTGTAACAGTAACTAGACAAAACAACTGTTATAAAATAATATATCTCGGATCAGTGATATGGAAATGATATATCTGATGACCAGTCAGTGACTTGAAATATAAATGACTGTTCATTCAGCTTAAGCTACACATACTAACCTTATGTGAGGTTAATAATATACAGAGCTTACCTTGGTCCACGGTGTTCATGAGACATGACTAGATCTCAAGAGATACTTACGGATAATTCATTTATGCTGAGAACTATCAGACGAAATAATTCGGTCAATCACGACACTCTTGTAAATTGGCTATCTTTGGCTATAAACCTTGTTAGATTCCAAGCTAGTGATACAGTTCCTCAGACACTGAACATGACAGGCATCATCTTCAACATTAGTAGACATTATCTATTCATCGATTCTGTTTAACCACAGTCGTACTGTACTTGCCACAAGACTGAACCAGATGTTCAGAAGCTCAAATTCATGGCGTGTAGCTGTACAGACGTTTAGAAACAGGCTTCAAATGGCCAGTCTGTATGTTATATGCTCAAGAAGATGCATTTCGCGACCAGGATACTTTACATTCAGTAGTGTCAAGAACACTTCCTGTAAAGCAACATTCTTTTCTACACATTAGTCACACTTTTCCCGTCTACCAGAAAACAGGCATAAGTAGAATGGTACGCTACACATTTACAGTTTCAAATGGTCCCGATTGTAGCCTAACGTAACATCATCCTTGAAAAAAAAAAGGTGTCTGATCACTTCTTGCCGAGGACATTTATAAATTTTAAAAGAACACGTACGAATATATGCAATATATGCCTATTTGGTATGCATAGATTTTCAATACCCTGTAACACAAAATTAAAAACTTTCATGGTTATTAGATATCTAAATTGTAGATATTTTATTTACAGAAATTATCTTAATTAAATATGCATATATATTTCGGTGGCTGGAGAGGAAAGACGATTGAAGGCAAGTTCTGAATTTTTTGTTTTTATTTAAGGCCCAATTAATATTAATTTCTTGTACATATTCCAATTAATTTCAATTTATTTTGAGAATACGGTGGTAAAACTGAAACAGTTCACTTAGACTATGAAATTTTCTACTGAATTAAAGCTCTATATTAGTCTTGTGTTTGTTCACTCTGGTGCTGTAGTTTCAAACAGATACGTTACATGGTAAATTAATAGGCCTACCCGTTAACCACATTAACGTCTGAGAAGACGGCATAGTGCAACATAATTCTGTAACAGTTAGTCGCATCTGCCATTAAGCATAATTTTTTACTTCAGTCTCTTAAAAAACGTTTAAAAGATAAGAAGAATCCTGTTTACTTACTTAAGACCTTATAGCTTTTGTTCTCGATTACTGTTGAATAAAATATTGGTGGTGTTCTAATTTCTTATAAATATTCTAATCAATTTCAAGATATGAGAAAACATTTCTATAAATTTTCCGTTTTTATTAGGTAACACTAATTTATAGATACCTACGAACTATCGTCTTCTGGAACTTATGAATTATTTGCGCGATTTTACTAAAGAAGCCATAGGTAATCTTCAAAATTAAAAAAACAACATAACTAATGCTATTAGTAACAGCCATACCACTGTATAAAATAATTGTGGCATTTGCGATTATTTTAGACAGGATTAGAATAAAATAGTATATGATGTGAAACTTTTATTTCTTTTTTATTAATTCCTCCTCCCCCAGTAATACCCAACTTGGGGCGCGTGTGTACCCGATTCGATTTTTTTGTTCATCACGACTTCTACGAGTCTATCCTCAAACTGAAGTTTCTCTAGGCAAGACTAGAGGAAATTAATCTGAAAACTTGGGCGTGGTCAAACACATTAATCTAAGGAATTTGACGATTTGACCTCATAAGTCCAAAAATGTAATTAAATCTTAAATCGTCCAAGAGATGACGGAGCTACGAGAGTTTGTACATAAAAAAACAAACAAAAATCACTGCCATTCTATCAGCCGCTCTGCCGTGGCTAAAATGATTTTTTTTTTGTTACGCATTATGTACTTGGATTTATGAACCATGTAAAATTTTGTGCCACATGTTCGAGAGCCGTAAATAGAAATACTGGAATATTTTATATTTTTTTTATCCCTGAACTCTTAAAAACAAAGTAATTTCTATTTGATGTTCGTTTATAAGTATAGGATCACAGTGTTTTCAAACTACCCTTTTCTGGTTTTGCATTGTACAATTCTCCATATTAGGTTATTATGTTCCTGACACAACAGATATTTAAAAATAGAAGGAGTATTAGTAAAGTGATACAATGATGTTTCTATAAAACAGTGGGAATTTTTATATAAATTAATTTATGTACAAGATCTTCTAATAGTATTTTCGACTCTCTACGTTTTGCCCAACTATAACCCCAGTGGCACAGTAGTATGTCTGCAGACTTATATTGCTAGAAACCCGTGGTGGGCAAAGCACAGATAGCCCTTTGTTTGGCTCTGTGCTTGATAATAAACAACAACACTGTAAATTTCTGCTTAACCATAGCTCATAATTATTATTCTGCATATTGTTTATTTGTTTGTTATTGAGCGCAAACCTACACAATGGACCACACGTGCTGTGTCCATTGAGAGAATCAAATCCAAGTTTCTAAAGTATTATAAACCTTTATACTTACCGCCGAGCTACTGGGGTAGAGGTTTGCACTTTTAGTAATTTCTCAAATTAACTTATACATCTAATGAAGTTAATGCTGACTGTAATGTTATCACATTTTCATTAAAATAATTCAAGATATAAAACTTATCAATTTAATATGCTGTTATGAACAGAATACAATTTTTTATTAGAAGCAAGGGAAAAAGTATGTATATAAATCTTGTGGTGTTGGTTCTTCCTAAAATATTGTATAATTAATAAGATGATTACCGTGCTTTTATTTGCGTTTAGATCGTGACTCGTCTTGAGGCTAATTTAACTTATTTTTCTCGCTCTGATGTACTTTAACAAAATCTGTGAAATATTGCATATTTTAAACAAAGATAAACAACTAGATGGCCAGCAAGGCCAGGTAGGTATGACGTTTGACTCACCATCCGACAGTCGCGGATGCGAATACCCCGTCCTACCAAACATGATCACCATTTCAGCCCTAGGAATATTATAATGTTATGGTCAAACCCAAATTTGCTGGCAAAAGAGTAGACCAAGAGTTGGCTGCCAGTAGATAGTAATGACTAGCTGCATTTCTTCTTGTCTTATACTGCTGAATTAGGGACGACTAACGCACATAATTCTCTTGCACCTTTTTATCGAAATTCCTAACAAACAAACAAATGGAAAGAAGTTTATCAAATGCTCATTACTCTTTTATTTGTTTTGTCTTACGTAAAACGTATGTAATTTGTTAATTAGTTGTTTTGGTTTTATTTTTGTTAAGCGCAAATGTACAGAATGGGCTATTTGTTCTGTGTCCATCACGGGGAATCGAGCCTTGGATTTTAGCGTTGTGAGCCCTCTAGCTTATTACTTAGCTACTTGGAAACTACATCATTTATATGTGTTCATGCTTGTATATACATATTTTATTTTGCAGCAGAGGTAGTTTCAGTCACATAGTTTGTTAAGGCTCTGCCATGTTGCTTCGTCATTGATTTTTATTCATGAAGAAAATTACGATCAAACACACATACGTATAAGGCAGCATCTAACAGTATAGGAGAATCGCTTTCAAAGATCAGAAGTTTAAGTAATAAACGTGATTATCAAATTAACCACAATTACACAGCTCTCACAGAGGCCTGCATGTCTACCGTAATAAACAGTTCAGCCACATTATTAATACGGCCTTGAAGAAGTAGAAAAATAAACTTCTCGTTACTCTTCTACAGCTAGAGGGCGATTATCTAGATAAGAGTAACACAATACCAACTAACCGCATTTACAAACCATTACTAAAAGTGTTTATAGCCAAAACTGCAACAACTGCTACGAGATAACTCATCGAGAGAATGTTATAACACTGCTACTGTGTGATTAGTGAGGGTATGATTATACTACGTAACAAAATTTTTACTTTTTATTGTTCCTGGACAGAAAGTGTCATTTTCCAATTGCATATGCCTAAAATAAATGGAAAAGAACTATTTTTCTCTTCAAACTTTGCTTTTGTGATTTAGGCAATGAAATTTTCAAATTTACCCATTTTCCAACACATTCCAGGTACATTCAGTGCTGAGTAGCTGGTAGAGAATTTTCAAGAACTTTCTAGAATGTGTAGAACTTACAAGAAAAAAATGAGAATGTTGTAGAACTAGCGAGAATTTTCTAAAACTTTCCATAGTAATATACACACAGGGGCTCACCACTTCAATTTAGTTCTAGCTGCCTAAGTAAACACACAAACTTATCTGATTTGATCAGAGATGGCATCAAGAATCTGCAAGCATTCTGCTATGTATGTGGCCAATTTACCAAGACCATGCTAGAAGCCTCGAAGTATGATGTGTATGACTGGGAGGTTATTGGACACTTCAAAATGGTGGCATTCCTCATGGGTCTCCAAGCCGGCTTTACCAAGTTTCCCTGTTATCTTTGCCTTTGGGACACAGCAGCGCACTACAACAGGAAGCACTAGCCACAACGGGCCGAGTTCTCTGTGGGGAGACACAATGTCAAGTGTGAGCCACTAGTGGACCTCCAGAAGGTATTGTTCCCACCATTGCACATAAAATCAGGTCTCATGAAACAATTTGTCACAGATCTTAATAAGGAGTCTGCAGTCTTCAAGTACCTTCAAGACTTCTTCCCTAAGCTGTTTAAGGTAAAGGTCAAAGTTGGTGTCTTCGTTGGACCACAAATAAAGAAGATTCCAGTAGGAAGGAAATAAAAGCTTGGGGTAACTTTGTCGCAGTGATTCGGGTCTTCTTGGGCAATCACAAGGCCGAAATTTATGTGGAACTGGTTGAGGCTCTGGTGAAGAACTACGGCATAGTGGGCTGCAGGATGTCCCTGAAAGTCCACATCCTTGACGCTTATCTTGATACATTCAAGCAGAATATGGGAGTATACACAGAGGAGCAAGGCGAGCGCTTCCACCAAGATTCACTGGACTTTGAACACTGCTACCAAGGAGCGTGTAACGAAAATATGATGGGAAACTATATCTGGGTGATGATACGTGAAAGTAATTTACATTACAGACGTAAATCTCGAAAAACTACTCACTTCTATGCATTTGTGTTCATTTTTGTATAACTTTAGTATAAATATATGTAAATCTTGATTTATATACTGTTTTATTCAGACCTTACGTCAATGAAAATGTGCAAATTTGCCAGTTTTTACATAAAAAATAGGTTAATTTCTAAATTTCATTATCCAGGTCACAAAAGCAAAGTTTGAAGGGAATAATGGCCATTTTCTGTACTTTTACAACATAAGCAATTAAGATATAATACATACTATCCAGGGACAAAATTTGTGTTACATAATGTTATAGAACTGCCTCTAGGCGACTTATCGTAGCGAAAGAAATGTGATCTAAAAATAACAGTTGTAAGATGAGTTCATTTCCTCCCATACAAATAAAAACATGTTCGTTTAAATTTTCCTATCTCTTCCAGTTTTAAATTTAGTTTCACATAATGTATCATTTATTTCTTGGTTTGCTTTTTACTTTTTTGCACCCTAAACCATACAAGTAATAATACTGCTCTTGGTAATGTGTCAAGGGTTTATTTGGTTTGGTTTGAACTTCGCGCAAAGCTGTTCGAGGGCTATCTGCGCTAGCCGTCCCTAATTTAGCAGTGTAAGACTAGATGGAAGGCTTCTAGTCATAACCACCCATCTCCAACTCTTGGGCTACTCTTTTACCAACGAATAGTGAGATTGACCGTCACATTATAACGAACCCACAGCTGAAAGGAAGACCATGTTTGGTGTGACGGAGATTCGAACCCGCAATTCTCAGATTACGAGTTGAGTGCCTTAACCACCTGGCCATGTTGGGCCTGTGTGAAGGGAAGCAATATAATTGCCACCAGGATTATAGAACTATTTCTGGAAGATCTGTCCCGAAACGATTATAGAACTTCCCCTAAATAACAGGTAAAGAGAATACTATAGAACTGTCACTAGATGACAGACACTTCAAGAAGAAATAATAGAGTTGCCACAAGGTGACGAGTCTAAAAATATTATAATAGAACCACCACTAGTCAAAAAAGATAACATAATACTGCTACTAGGTGGTGGTTTATGAATCTTTGATCATTAGTGAACCTGTGAAAGGATTATTTGTTTGTTTTGAATTTCGCGAAAGGAACAAAATTCTGAAAGTTCGCAATATTTTTAGATCAAGTGTGCCATTGAGTATTTACACAAACCTTGGTAAATAGGAAGTCAATAAAAAGTGCATAATTTGAAAAAAAAGAAGACTTTTTAAATGTTTTAGCATAATATATATAACAGTTATTCTTGACAATGAGAAATATGAAACTAGCGTTTAATGGAAACAGTGAAACTTGCCAATCTTGTACTAAGTTTTTATGAATGAGATAATACGTATGTGATCTGGTTGTAGTACTGCTAATACGTAATTAGTGAGGAGATGATCGTATCACTGTTACTATGTGAGTAGTGAGGAGATTGTAGTTCTGCTACTGTATGGTTAGTGAGGAAATGGTTGTAGTACTGCTACTATGTAAGTAGTGAAGAGATTATTCTAGTACTGCGACTATGTGATTAGTGAGGAGATGGTTCTAGTACTGCTACTATGTGAGTAGTGAGGAGATGATTGTGGTACTGCTATTATATGGTTAGTGAGGAGATGGTTGTAGTATTGCTACAATGTAATTAGTAAGGAGTTTTATAATAAGTTGTATGATATTTTAAAAAGGTAATATTTATTTCAGAGACATTTTTCGCTAAATCTTTCTTGATATTATTGTATCCAAAGAGCTTGTGAAATTTAATATTCTAAATATAACAAAAGTTCTCATAAAAGGGATTAATAAATAGTGATATTTACTGAAACGGTTTGATATTTTATACTAAATGAGGTAAAATTTGCATAAGATTTCTCATTGAAGTCAGAAATTTTCCACACTTTCAGTATTTTAATAATACACCATGAAACGTGAAAAAACTTCAAAAGTAAAGCTAGGATTATTTTTATAGATACAGCAACTCTCATGTTGAGGTCATATTCTTCATGTCACTGCTGTACTTTTAAAAATATATAGGCAAATATAATGGCAAAGTTTAAATACATTAAATATATTTTATTACATTACTTATGTTGTGATATTCGCACTAGAACTTTTTTATCCAACATTCCAACACATAACACACCTAAAACGGCTTTGCAGAAACAATATGTTTGATTAATTACAAATGAACTTACTATATTATTCTACTACGTGGTACATCTCTGCTTCAGTCATAAAACATCCGATTAAATAACTTATAATGAGGTTTTTAATCAGTAGTTTTTAATAAATCTTTCACATCAATAATTTCCTAAGTTTGTACACTTCGGCCCTTATAGTTGCTTCAGAATATTCTAACTTTTACAACGTTAATTCTCGTTGGGTGTGTCCAATAATGAGCTTGCATAGCTGCAGGCAACTAAGCAAATGGCGTTAATATTCTAATTATCTTGCTCTTATCAATTTAATTTAGGTTATACCTATATACGTACCGTCGCATCATTACTAATAAAGATGTTAATTTTGTAAGCAAGTTTTCGATTATGCTTCAAATTCTTATCACGTATATAAAGAACGAGTTTGTTTCCAACGCTTTATTGGTTAATCAGTATGTGACTTTAATCTTTCGGAAGTGACACGCAAATTAGAGTGACGTAGATTAAGGAAATTGAGAGCCAGTGTGAACGAAAAACTATAAACGCGAACATTTGACTAGCCAATCAAATTTAAGAATAACCTTATAGAGTGAAAGGAAACAGCTCACAACAATTGGTGAACTGTTATATTTTCATATATATGTATATAAAACCTAACGTTTGTACAAACAAACGTATTGAAAAACTCGGTATAATGACTATCATAAGCTATTTTATATTTTATATTGGTCCCCTAATTAGTCATCTGTAAATCTGCAGGTTTACGACGTTAATACTTTAGACTGATCTCGTTTGATAGAATATTTAGATTTTATCATAACTTATACAGGAATCCATTGTTATATTGACGCGCCACCGAGAAAGTTTGTCTTATTTTTTTAATTTCGCACAAAGTTACACGAGGGCTATCTGCGCTAGCCATCCCTTATTTAGCAGTGTAAGAATAGAGGGAAGGCAGCTAACCATCACCACCCACCGCCAACTCTTGGGCTATTCTTTTACCAACGAATAGTTGGATTGATTGTAACATTACAACGCCTCCACGGCTGAAATGGCGAGCATATTTGGTGTGACGGGAATTCAAACCCGCGATCCTCGTGTTACAAGTCGAGTTCCTTAAACACCTAGCCATGCCGGGCCTGCCACCAATAACTCTGTGATTTAATTAGAATACGCCAACTGGCTTTTTAAAAAAAAGACACTGAAAAACTTATATAAAACATGAATCTAATATTCACATACATTTAAAAAAGATCACTTCTTGGATAAGTGTAAAAATAGTGCTACTATTTATACAGAAACGTATTAAACATTAAATAAATGTATACACCAAGAAAACAGGTGTGTAGTGCATATCTGACTAAAACTTCAACAAAATACTGTAATGAACTGTGAAGACTCATAATGACAACATTTTCATGGAAATAACAAAGGAATAGAACTGGACAAATAGTCCAACCATCTTGTGCCCGGCATGGACAGGTGGGTTAAGGGGTGCGACTCGTAATCTGAGGGTCGCGGGTTTGTAACCCCGTCGCACCAAACATGCTCGCCTTTTCAGCCGTGGGGGTGTTATAGTGTTACGGTCAGTCCCATTGTTCGTTGGCGGTGGGTGGCGATGACTAACTTTCTTCCCTCTAGTCTTACACTGCTAAATTAGGGACGGCTAGCGCAGATAACCCTCGAGTAGCTTTGCGCGAAATTCAAAAACAAACAAACAAAGAACGGAGCATCTTACTTCGCCTATGTCACCATATCAGTGTCACTACACAATTTACTGCCTACTAAAGTATTCGTATAATGTCCACAGAAGTAATCCAAAACATTTATGGATCGTTTGTTGGTTTCGAAATTCACGACTGGAATCCAAAAGACCCTTAATGGAATGTACATATAAACTGTGATCTGGTTCATGATGTTAATAATAAATCCTGGTTTTATCTACACCAGTAAATCGTAAGACACTTACTCAAGCCAGACCATAATCTAAACTTTGATGCAATTTAGTGAAAAAGCTGGATTTAAAAGATTATTATTAAAATAATAATAAACTTAAGTTTTGCTTTAAGTTTTGTGATATATTGTTGTTGTGTTAGATGAGAGTCAAATAATTTAGTATGTTATGTACCATTTATCTTTTGATAAGAAACAAGAAAGAACCATCAAAACCTGCAGCATTTAAATATATTTTTATGTAAGATTAGATGAACTAATTGGTGAGGCCTTTTTTCGTTTTATTAGATAGATTGTGTGCGTTAGTGATACCGAGAATGTGGTGAATGAATACTTGATTCGATTTTATTACTAATAAGGATCTCTACCAGCCTACCCTTAAATTAAAATACTTTCAGGCAGAGTAAGAGTATATTAATCTTTTTGATTTTGAGAATGATCAACTGCAGTAATTGAAAGGGTTTGACCTCCTAAGTCCCAAACCATAATTAGATCTATGAGTTAAAAAGTTTCTACACGAAAAAATCAACCCTGTAAGCTAGTATGCTTCAGTTAGACATCACTACCAATACAAGCGTTATGTTTACTTTTCCTATTGTATCGTATAAGTGCGTCGGCCGTAACTGAAACGTCGTTTCTTTGAAAAGATGTCATTCTGTATGTATATTAATAAAGTCCCGAATGCTTTTGAATCCTCCAGATGTTGACAAAATGTAGTCGAAACTCTGTAGTTGTTTGCCATGTTACAAAATTAACAGCGTATATATGTAAACACGTTGCTGTATTTTCGCCTGTAAAACAAAATAACTGTTAAAATCACCCATAGTTTAAAGGACAAAATACAATGCTGCTCACAATTTAAGATTATTTTTGTAGTGTTTCCACTCAAATACTAGTTAAGTGGCTGCCTTGCAGAAAAAAAATTCAATCCAGCTACTTATTAGATACAAAAGGTGTTTCTTGTTTTCTATATTTACATAATTAATAGTTAATAAAGTTATTGGTCCTCCTATTAAGCGTAAAGTGAAATAAAAGTCGGTTCCCAGTGACGGTAGTCCACTAAAGCTGGAAGGATAAAAGTTACACATTTAATTAGAATTATTACATTGCAGTATTTGTCCTTAATTTATTTGTACTTAATAAAAGCGTTGTCCGATTTTCTATTCAGTTCAGTTAAAAATGCTATCACACAAACCTTCCGAGTTCAAGAAATGACTCAGCAAATAACAGTTGTATATTTCACATAAGTCATGTTTTTGAAAATAAAACAGTCACTACAGTGATGCTAATGTACCCTTTTCCGAGTCCAACTACTATGACATAAATAAAAATGTCATATGTTGTAAAAATAAGCGCACACCAACAATTTGAATTAGACATTTTAAAGACAAAGTTAATTTTTAGGGTTATATGTATTTAGGAATTTCAAACCGAAATTGTTACTTTCCTAATGTCTCACTTAAAATAACTGCATATTTTCTTGTTACTTTAGAGCCTACCAATATAATGAACATCGATAGTGAAATTTAATTTAAAAATTGATACGGAATATTTTCAATGACGTCATTCATCATATAATTACAGAAAAACAATCAGGAAGATAAATTAATAACATTCCGAAAAATATATACATATATATTTTGTACACCTTGAAATTTTTGAGGCGGTTTTCAGTAACGCGGTTTTATGATGGAAACAGGTCTTGAGAACGAAGAGGCATTGTCCTTAAAGACAGGACACAGCAGGTTAACCAAATAAGTGAATCAGCACATTTCTATAAGCGTGCATTAAATTAAAAGTTTGTTTAACTTTTCCAATATATCAAACAAGGTGTTTCACACTTACGGCTGTTCATATTTTATTACACGGCAATATTTAATGACTACTAATTACCTTCTGTTATAGCTCGGTATATGCATTACACGGCTACGTTTAAATATTCGCCTTTTGTTATTACTCGTTGTATGTAAGCTATAGTTTGGCTAATTATGTTCTGAAAGAAAAGCAACAGTGGTAAAATATGCAGGAAATTCTACACCAATCAAGTTTGTCTTTCTCCGCTGGACTTATTTTTATCACCCAACAAAAAGTTCCATAGTCTGTACATAGTTTAAGTGAAAAAATCACTGACTGCATGAGCCATATAACACCTAAAGGCTCTTGTTATCAATATTTGTCTTTGTTATCAGGTTTGAAAGAATAACAAACACTATTACCTGAGGCTTCAAACCTTTACTATATGTGTTCACTCTCTGTCTTTACGTGAAACCCTATCATCAAAATAACAGAAAGTAAAAACTAGTATCTTCTCATTGCAAAGCTACTCAATACGCTCTTTGTAGAATCATCATTGATAGGAATAGAGTGCTGGATTTTAATATTGTAGTTTCGTAAACTTACCAGTGACGCAGTTGCAATCAAATTCTACTTTATCTTCAAATATTACGTGTTTTCAAATATATTTTAAGGAATAATTGAATTTTTCATAATCACTTTCCACTTGTCATTAAGAAAGGAAGGTTTAACCCACAACTAATGATGCTTATAGTGTCAATATGGTTAAATGTGACGACAAAAGTAAATAAAGGAATTTTTTTTTAACGGGCAGGATAAATTATAATTGTCAATGTGCTATCAGTTTTCATAAATATTAACAACAACAACGTAAAAATTTATCGTATCAACTAGTTCTCCACACTTGAAGAAACACCAGAACAGTGCATAAAATAATATTTATTCCCAACATTACTAGCTGGAGTACCCGTCCCATGGACAAAAGTTATATAAATTCATCATTAATAAAGAGGTTATCTCAGGACATGAAAAATTACTTTCCTTAGAATTGTAGAAAAAAACAAACAAACGCGAAACGCCAATAAAAACTGCAAAATACAAAATGCGAAACGAAATTTGTATGTATATTCCCAAGCATCTCTGGCCCGGCATGGCCAAGTGGTTAAGGCACTCGACTCGTAATCTGACGATTTCGGTTTCAAATCGCTGTTACATCCAACATGCTCGCCCTTTCAGCCATGTTAGACGTTATAATGTGACGGTTAATCCCACTATTCGTTGGTAAAAGATGAGCCCAAGAGTTGAACACATCCAGCACTTTCATTCGTTCAGGATGAAGATTATATTTCCGGTTTTATTTATTTATTTTCAGTGCTGAAACAAACACAAGTGTAAGTTATTGTATATTGATTGTTCCAGTGATATAGCTGATGCTGTGAGTTTTTATGTAAAAAGATTTGCATATGGGGTTGTGTTCCGGGTAATTTCAGCTCTCTCACTCATATCAAACGTAGATGTATTTTCTTATAGCAAAGCCATATCGGACTTTTTACTGTGTCCACTAAAGGGAATAGAACCCCCCTGTTTTAGCGTTGTAAATCCGCAGACTTACTACTGTTCTAGCGGGTGATTCATAACAACTAATAATAATCAATGATAAAATATAATTATGGACAGCTCAATAACATACTATTTCACTAAATTAATTATTTTACGACTTAGTAATAAAATAATATTTAACTGCGTGTATTAACAAACATATTTAAATTATACCAGCTAATACGAAAATGTATAATCCACCCAAAACTACGAGTCGTAGAAAGAAACATCCTCACAGTTCATGTATACGGTTAAATTATCATATAAACCATAGCAATTTTAAAAAAAAATCATACAGTTGTTTCTTAAATTAGAAATATTTGATTATAATTATGTAACAATTAGCAAGTGGTAGCATTACAATCACATGCAATATTCACTGACATAAGGCAAAAAATAAACTCTGGAAACCACGGGTCTTTTAGTAGGGGCCCAGTATGGCCAGGTGGTTAAGACACTCGACACTTAATCCGAGAGTTGCGAGTTTGAATCCCCGTCACACCAAGCATACCCGCCTTTTCACCCGTGGAGGAATTATAATGTTACGGTCAATCCAACTATTCGTTGGTAAAAGAGTAGCCCAAGAGTTGGCGGTGGGTGATGATGACTAGCTGCCTTCCCTCTAGTTTTACACTGCTATATTAGGGATGGCTAGTGCAGATAGCCCTCGAGTAGCTTTGCGCGAAGTTCAAAACAAACAATAAACAAACCTTTTAATAGAAAATGCAGAACACAGGATCCTAGCTTGAATACTTAAATACCTAAGTAAGGAAAGTAACCTTCTCCCTTTTTTTAATTCCTGGATTATTGGTAGAAGCCAAAATAAATATTTCAAGCTACACTGGGCCCGAGACTATCCAATTTAAGTAATACGGTGGTTAGGCCTAAAAGCGAAAAATCTTGTGCTTTCTATGTTTGCATGTACACTTTTGCAGCTCGTTAAACTGGTACGTGAGTAGTATAAGCTGAGTTAGGTTATTGGTTCCGTGTCAGAAAAGAAGCTCAATTACTGGTTTTAAATTATCCAGATTCTCCAGTTTAACGTGCGTGGTCGTCTCACATGTTTGGAGTAATATGTTGAAACTGTTAGATCCGCAGCCGGAAGGGAAGGGATCACAAACTGTGAGGTTTAAAATCAAGTGTGAAGGAAAGCTTGATGTACATCCATAGATAATTGACGTTTTAGGAAGATTACGTAAGACCACAAAGTTATGGTCAATCATTTGCCACAATAAAGTTGTATTCTGGTTTATTATCTGTACAGGTTTTTTTTTTTAATTTTAGTCAGTCTTCTGAACGTGGAAAATTAAAAACTGAAGATGTTCCTTCATAGTAAATATATTTGGCACTTGATTAACAACAGAAATTTGACACGTTCGCATGCGAACTATCAGTTGACATTTATTGTTCATATATGTTTCAGTCAACACAAAGTCCATGATTCACATTCTATAAGCTAAACACAAGCAGAAAATAAATCATTAAAAATGCAAATATGCAGGTAACAGTTTATGTAATTAACGGTTTATGCCAACCTTAGAATATCCAATGAAGTAGAACCTTCTCAGTCTCTTAAACATATTTCTCTAAACTATTTATTCATCAACTCCCTTGTTAGTCCATGAATTTAATACTTACAGGGTTCCTAATAAAATATAAGTTACAAAATATCAACAAAAATACTATTGATATTTTAATTAATGCCAAGTAAAGTTGGGGTCATCTTTGTATTTTACATAAATAATTAGCAATAATGCCAATTTTCAAACAGTTGAAAACATAAAAGTGCTCAATATTATGCAATATTAAAACCACTAGTGCTAAGTAATGTACAAAAAATCGATAATTAGAAGCTTGATGGAACAACCAACGCTTTAAATAGTCAAAACAGTCAAAAGAAAGATATAAATGATCGTAAATACTTCTTAGGCCAGACATGGTCAGGTGGTTAAGGAACTCCACTTGTAATCCTTGGGTCGCGGGTTCGATTCCCCGTCACCCCAAACATGTCTTTTCAGCCGTGGGGGAGTTACAATGTGACGATCAATTCCACTATTCGTTGGTAAAAGAATAGCCCAAGAGTTGGCGGTGGGTGATGATGGCTAGCTGCCTTCCCTTTAGTTTTACACTGCTAATTTAGGGATGGCTAGCGCAGATAGCTCTCGTGTAGCTTTGCGCGAAATTCAAAACAAATCAAAAATACCTTTTAAAGCTACACACTGTGAGCTTAAAACTAAAGAATCGCAAACGATATATTTTAAGCTGATTATCAATATGACAGAATTATTGTAAATTCTTCGAAATCGTATTTTATGAGTTAGAAAAATCAGTGAAAGTAAACTGTGACTAGAATCCAATCATGATAATTGTTATAAAGCAATTTTATCTCAGCGTAATACCTTTTTGCACAAGTATAAGCTAAGCTAAATGTTTTTTTTGGTAATTAAATGCCATTAATAAATACATCCTGTATCACAAAGAATTAAGGGTGGACCGCGATTTGCACGTACGGAATTAGCTGCTACAATTAAGACACTCGTATACTTAATAATGTTGAACAAACATATAGTTATGAAAATAAACTGAATTGCGGGAAATGAAAGTAAGATATTGCGTAAGAGAAAAAATTTTACATAACCTCGCCTACTTTGTGTTCATTTACATAATTTGTATACTGAAATTGGTACAATGTCAGAAACAGCCCTTAAACCCATTAACAAACAGCTCATTCTTTTTTACACATTCTTAAGAATATTTTAATTTGTACTTAAAACCTAATAAAAACGATTTGAGGTCGGAAATATGAATTTAATTTTTGTCGAAACGGCATTTGACTACAAAATAAATAATTAAATTACGTTATTTTTTAATTTTGTTTTTCTAATTAACCGTGTTTAATTTTGGGCAATAAACTGTACATGTAAATACTTTGAAACATAGAAGACTCCAATTATGACAAAGCAGTGAAATTCGTTTTCCTTAAGGATCTGTGTATGATTTTCCACGGCATCGTATATATTGTTGGTTTTTAATAAGCTTTTATTCAAAAGCAAATTACAAGATTTTTTCATTGTTATATAAAATCTACCTCATATATTTATCATCCAAATGTTAAGGCAGTAAAAACTCTAATAAATATTTCAAACTTGTAACGAATTTAATATTATTTTAATATCTACGTTTGTTTTAGTTTAATATATATTTAGAAAAGTATGTAACTGATATTGCTAAATGTGTATTGCACAAGTCCTTCCTGTTCTCCAAAATTTATAGAAGATTCTCGAGCGTAAGAATCAACAATATTTTCAATAAAACACTCGCATATCTTTGAATATTGTTGTCAAGTAAATTTTTGAGAATCTCGTCTAATGAGTATAAAGCTAACCACCGCAAGATGCGGAGAAACAGTAAGTAAATAATATTGTAGATCTGGTACAGTCAGTATACTATAAGCCTATGAAGCTATAATTGTGACAACGCGCATTAATCGGAAACTACATATATTTAACCAGGAACGTTTATAGATTTCGAACATTACAAACTTCAGTGAATTAACTTTGAACATTACTATTTCTACGAAGACATCAAATATCTTCGTTGGTAAAAAGTCAGCTTATAAGCAGTGTGAGGCCAGCTTTGGATAGGAAGCTAGCTGGCTTAAGCAAAGTGTAACAATATCAACTTAGAACTACTTTGCTCGTCGTATACGTGGACAGCCGATAAAATATTCAGTTCCAGACCAGATACAAGACTGAATATTGTTTGTAAGTTTGTAAAACCGTTGTATATAAATCATTATTTGTAGTAACCGTTATTAAAAACTGTTATTTGTATATCAAAATATATTTTTATTTTAAAGAAAAATTAGTGTATCAGTCTTGTTGGCAAGCATCATAAATTTGATTCGAATCGACATTCAATTAACTTCTAAGTTCAAATTCAAACTTCCAGTTATTTGAAATCGTAATATGTAATGTTCGTAAGATAATAAATCGGAGACTCATCCAGGGTAAATTATAATACGTAACACACCCAACAAAAGAGATTTCTCCTTTATTTATTTCAGTTGAGTTTGGTATAGTAGTGATTATTCACTTTTATCAAAAGTTGTTATTAATAATCACTATTGTTTTGTATCACGGCTAAAAAATACAGTTTTGTATTTCGCAATGTGTAATAATTTATTACGTAGACCAAGTAGACAGTCACTTTTAAGTAGAATTATAGATAGAAATATACGATCTTATAAGCCTCTACATGAGCGTTTATTAAAACACAAATCGGTAAACGATTCTAAAGTAGCCGTAAAAGGAAAGGTTGAGTACCTAGTTAAATAAGAACATTTTTTGTTATAAATTCGGTTATTTCTAGCACGAATATGTGTTCTATATACCAATATACATTACAGAAATTAAATGTTTACTTGTTTTTGAATTCCGTCCAAAGTTACACGAGGGCTATATGCGCTAGCCGTCCTTAATTTAGCAGTGTAAGACTAGAGTGAAAGCAGCTAGTCATCACCACCCAACGCCAACTCTTTTAACATTGAATAATGGGATTAACCATAATATTATAACGCCCCCACAACTGAAAGTACAAGCATGTTTGGTGCGATGAAGATTCGAACCCGCGACCCTCAGATTACGAATCGAGTTCCCTAACTACCTGGCCATGCTGGGCCTCAGAAATAAAATAATGAATTGTAATATCTATCTAAAAAGCATAGTACAGTGACAAACAAGATTTAAGACTATAAAAAAGCATATATGCAAAAAAAAATTGATAAATGATTCACATCAGCAGTTTTTCACGCATGCAGAACAGTACAGCTTTAGAGCAACCGATGTGCACGTGTACGGTTGCATGAATTAAACAACCGACGCGTTTCCAGAGAAACTATTCGCCACACTCACATTCCTCACAGTGACTCTTTCTCGTGACGTAGGCGATGCATATCGCTGACAAGTTTCCTCCATCATAATTCTTGTCTTCTTTTCGTGTCACAGTTTTGTTTTTACACTCCTTACAGTTTGCAAACACGCAAAGAATTCATGTCAAATTCTTTATGTTTCCGATGGAAAAAAAAACAACAACAAAAATTTGGAAAATACTCTGACCGGAACGGAAAGGAAACAAAACTCTAACAATAGCAACTTTCTTGTCAGATTTATAGTTCTCTTCGCTCCTTTGCATGAAAGATATTTGCTCTATTTTAGACACAGAGAAAGAGAAAGTTATATTTCTTGTGATCACTAGTGTGTGCGCGACTGTTTTTATGATGTTGATTTTCATTCTAAGTCTGTCCATGCATACATGTTAATAATCATTCCTTAATGGAGAAATAGAGCTTCATATCCACTGACATGAATTTTGTTAAGATGGGACTATTCTTACACCAGGTCATGAAATCTTTTGAGAGAAATCCAGGTTTCAGGATGATATTAGATTCTTCAAAAGCTGAATATGTAAGCAAGGTCAGTGATTTTACTTGAAACAGTCAGAAACCCTAAACTGTTAACCAAAAATATTTGTTTGGCAATTCATCGTAAAGGGGGATATTCATCCCCCCTCACAGATCTGTTCTTGATCTATAGATGTCTCTACTTATACCTTAATTTGCATTTCTTACCACGACCCTCAGGAACTGACTTGTTGCTATAGGTATTTAAAAGAAGTGGATATACACGTATATGATTTATTGTTTCTTTTTTTGGAAGGTTCTAATAATTCTTCAAAAAACAATGTTTCGCTTTTTAAAAGCCAAAATATTCTGTACGTCAGAAGAAGTCTCACCAGGTAAATAGATTTTGTACTTATGAAAGCCAGTGAAAGAGCATTTTTCAAAAATTATTTTTTTTTGTATCCAGACTAAAAATACACTGAAAAATGTGGTAATTTGATTGTGAATCGCGTGTTTACTTAGTGTGTTCCATAAATCTGTTAGCAAAATAGCTTAAAATAGGTTTGTAGCGTTACTCGTCAAGCAATCTTCAATGTAGTGAATATCAAAGTCGGATGGACAGAGAAATTGGCCAACTGGGTAGCTGTTATTGATTGGTATAAAGCTGACACGCCCTCACATGGCGCTATCTTAGGTCCATTTTGAATGAAGAAACTTTCTCTACAGCAGACGACATGGGAAAATAATCTAACAACGTGAAAAACATTGGAATGTATGGATTATCTGTATAGCGCGTCCCAGTGTGAATGATGAACGTTAGAACATAAATGGACATGGCCCTGCTAGTGGTTTTGAATTCATATCAATGAACATTTGTAAAAGCAATACCATATTTTATGTTGCGTTCAACATTTGACAGTTGTCTAACCATAATTTATTGACAAGATCATAAATGCGGGAGGGAGAGGTCAAGATTGTACATGACCCTCTCAGATCCAACCAAAGGAAGGTCAAGATTGTGCATGACCCTATCAGATCTGACCAAATGATCTAAATACCAACAATTAGAAGCAGGCGGCATGGTATATAAACACAGCCAGTGACGGATTTAAGATTTTGTGGGCCCAGTAGCTAATAATGTTTTGGCCCTAAATCCCATGTAAATTTATATACAATAAAATTATCAATGGGCCCCCATTAAGACCGTGGGCCCTGGGGCCGATCCCTCTCTAGCCCATATCTAAATACACAACTGAACACAGCACTTTCCATGAAGGCATTCACAGAAAACAGTGGCATTTGTCGAAAAATTATTTTTGTGTTTTGCTGTGCTGTCTATGATAGTAGCAAATCGAACAAAAACTGGTATCCGCCTGATTCCTTTTCTCGCAAACACTACATTCAAAAACAGTTTTCGTCCATCTTGCAGAATTGGTAGCAGACTTCAGGTTAACCTCTCTTGGTTTCCAATGTCAGTATTAACGTCGAAAATTGCAAGTTGTTTGTTTGTTTTAGAATTTCGCACAAAGCTACTCGAGGGCTATCTGTGCTAGCCGTCCCTAATTTAGCAGTGTAAGACTAGAGGGAAGGCAGTTAGTCATCACCACCCACCGCTAACTCTTGGGGCTACTCTTTTACCAACGAATAGTTGGATAGACCGTCACATTATAATGCCCCCATGGCTGAAAGGGCGACCATGTTTGACGCGACCCTCGGATTACGAGTCGCACGCCTTACGCGCTTAGCCATGCCGGGCCCAATTGCCAGTTGACCAAACCCTCGATACAAACCGCTGTAGTGAATATAAGGGGTAACTGTTGCATGATACTGTTCTTTCTTGACCACGGATCTATTAACATCTTAATAAAAACCCTATGTTCAGATTTGAGATGCCAAATACTTTAAATAATGCATCAAATATTGATAACTTCAGAATACAAGAAAACCAACAACGAACTCAAATTGAAATCAATCACAATGATATATTGTTGCAACTGTCTTTATTGTTGGACGAGTTTTTTGAATTATTTGCTAAAAAGAAAATGCAAGTCTACTATTCACACTTAATGACAGCGAAAACGTTTATTACGAGTTTTAAAGTTTGTACAATTTCCACTTAACTAATGATAGGCTCAATTTCATAAATAAATAGTGTCCCAATAGAAATTCCAATAATGTATCTTGAAAACACAATCTCAAAATTTACAGCGTTAACTGATTAGTTGACTGGCTTAATAATCGATTAACAATCTCATACATCCTCACCTAATACACACGTTTACATCATTCAAATTGTTTTCTAAACGTTCAAGAAAATTCTGGTAAAATACTTCCGCTGACCGTGAAAGTAATACATCTAAATGTAAACCAAAACATGGCCTGCAACACTGTCCCCTTACACCTCTCTGAATTGTAAAATCCCGTGAACAATGTTATTATATAAAAAAACAATAAGATATCGAATTTTAATTTCCATAATTAATTATAAGTGAATTCTTCACACTAACAATATTAATTCTTATAAATATAAATATTTTTATATTTGATTGTAAGGAAGGAAGCATCACTAAGTGAGTTTTCTTTAGGTAGAAGTCGAAGGAACACTGATACTCTGGAAACAATTCTGACAAGAATTTTGGGATCTTCCTCAGGCTGAATTAACTCTGATTATAAAGTCTTCCTCAAAGATAACAATTAGCCGTTTACCCCTTGTCAGGGTTTCATGTATAAGTGTGTTACGTTTTTTTTATGTTTTATGTTTTTCGTAGACTAAACGCAACAGAAAGACAAAGATAACAGCTTGTATAATTTATTACAATAAGCTATTATATACGTAACAGATATAACATAAATTACATAACAACAATGACAGATATTAAGTTTAAACCTTCAAAATTAATTACAATACAAAATAGTACTGGTTTCAACCTTCAAAGTTAATTACAACACAAAATGGTACTGGCCTGAATCCAATATAATGATTTAGAGTGAAAGTCCAAAAGCTCAGATCAGAAAACCAAAATTCTAGTCTAGGAGGTGAATTTGGTCCCACGAAGAAATTTCGAAGTTTGAATGGAGAATGACGAAGTTCTTTTTACGGTGCTTTCGAAGAACGTCTCAAACTTATCGCCTTCCAATTTTCGCGGTTTCCCGTAAATAGTTCCACACGCGTTGACTTTCAGTATAACCACTAATTCGAATGAAATGTAGAGATTGACTAAGTAAAATCACAGCTTCCGTAGATCTAACTTCAGTCACACATTCAAGTTGAATAAACTCACAGCAAACACTTAAACTTTCTCAAACGAATGACTGACTCTTTTCTCTTTTCTTCGAATAAAAACTAATGACTCTCTCTTTCTCGCATCTTCGTCTGTTTATATATTTGTAGGCCTCTTTTCTCGAACAATCGCGTAACTTCCATAGAACTCCAGAGCAATCCGCGCATGTCCGTTCTTGCACGAGACTCAACATCTAGACACGAGGCCGCTAACATTTCCTTTACATACATATGATTGGTCTACTTAATTCTAGAAAATTCTAAATGTTATTTTAAATGAATAACAACATATTTTATTAGTTTAAACTTTGAAACAATAATATAAATATGGAAATATACATAATAGAAATGAAAATTTAAACACAACACGACATGTTGTCGTTTACAAAATATTTACACGACATTTACATAACAAAGTGAGATAAGGATTCTTTTACGGTAGGTGTCTGTGACTTGTTGGCGATATATTTGACAATAAACGGACAGCACACAGTTCATTTGTTTTAAAATAATTTTTAAAAACAAGTTATCTGTTTACAAACATTCTTTATCCATGTCGATATCACAGTTGTATCTCAAACTTTAAGTAATTCTATTTTCTTGTCAAGAGTCAACACAAGCTGATTCGATTACTTGAGAATCCAGCTGACGTGGCAAACTATCTTTTCTTACGTTGCCTCTTACTCCTCTTACTCTACAATCTGCAATAGATCCACTCCATGGTTTACCACAGTTACATTTCGAACTTTAAATATTTTTTTCTTTTCGTTGAAGTCCATACAGACAGGTTCAATTTCTTTCAAACACCGTTTGACAGTGAAATTATTGTCCTTATCTTCATTAAACTGTGAAACTTACTTTAAAATATCGTCCGTTATGGCTTATCACTTACACGCCAGTTAATTTCACATTTGTTAAACTTTTTTTCTTTCACTTCACTTCATCTTACTTCACATGATTTTCACTCAGTTGGTCGCCTATATTTATACATTACCCGACTGAAGCCTCGAAATTAATCTAAATTGCATGAGAGACATTGTAAGGTACCACTTGCGGTAACGGGAAAAATACCTAAAATCCGAGTCATCAATTGAACCAGACACAACGTACGGCTCTTACTGAATTATGCAAACAAACTTCTCATAACTATCGCCATTTAAATGATTAATGTGAATACTCTTGTCATAAAAAACTAAACAATCACTAAATATTAACTTACAAAATAAATTAAATAATAACGCCTACAATAAACAGTGTTTTTTTTGTTCTGTTGCACTTTGAGTTGAATATCTTCATTGCATAATGTATCTATCCTTGTTGTTGGCCCGGTATGGCCAGGTGGTTAAGGCACTCTATTCGTATTCCAAGGATCACGGAATCAAATCCCCGTCGCACCAAACATGCTCGCCCTTTAAGCCGCGGGGGCGTTATAATGTGATGGCCAGTCCCATTATTTGTTAGTAACTAGTAGTCCAAGAGTTGGCGGTAGGTGGTGATGACTAGCTGCCCTCTCTCTAGTCTTACACTGCTAAATTAGGGACGATTAACGCAGATAGTCCTCGTGTAGCTTTGCGCGAAATTCAAACCAAACTATCATTGTTATCATTACGATCCTCCCAGTGGCACAGTGGTATATATGCAGACTTACACTGCTAGAAATCGGGTTTCATTACATCTGGTGGTCAGAGCACAGACAGCCAATTGTGGAGCTTTGTCCTTAATTTCAAACAAAAAAAATTGTCACTAGAGGTTCACACAATGGTGACGTGTTGCTCTGCAGTAGAGATTTTGTGGTGATAAACTTTGACTATTCAAAGCAGGTTTAATATCACTTCTAAGTGTCCATATTAAGTGTTTTCCCGATATTCCCCCTTCCTCCCTTACATCACACAATGCGGGTTATTTCTGACTTTTCTCCTGCTGATGTAAGGAATTTAATATCATATATTTATTTTAATATCTGTGTTTATTTCAGTTTAATATATATTTAGAAATACGTTGAGCTTATATTGCTAGACATGCATTGCAAGAGTCCTGTCTGTTCTCTAACTTTGTAAGAGTCAACATTATGTACATATTTATGTAAATATAAATATCGTTGAGCCAACTGAACGTTCTAAAACATCGTCTTAAAATTTATAAATCACAATACATGGAGAGAGAGTTTGATGATACTGTTGGGTTGCTACAGTCATTATATTATAAACGTCAGAAGTTATAATTGTGATAAACAATTATTAACCGGAAAACTACAGATATTTGACCAGAAACGTATATAGATTTTGAACATTATGAACCGTTCCAGTTCAGATAATTGACTTCGCACATTAGTGTTTCTTCGAAAACATTGAATAACTTCAGCTGTGGAAAACTTACGTAAAACCGGATAAGAATAGAGCTAGCTAGCATTTCCGCCAACTGAAGTGTATCTGTGAATTAACATAGAATCAATTTGCTTTCCGTGAACCGTCAATAAAATATTCAATTCCAGATCAGATAGAAGGCTCGGTATTATTCGTAAGCTTGTAAAACACTTGTACAAGATACATTATTTGTTATAACAGTTGTTATAAATTATATTGTTGTTTGTATATTAAAATATATTTGTGTTAAGAAAGAATATTATGTGTATCAATATTGTTAGTAAATATCATGAGTTTAATACATATCGACATTCAGTTAACTTCTAAATTCAAATTGAAACTTTCGGCTTTTTGAAGTCGTAATACGTAACGTACGTAACACAATAAATCGAAGACTCGCCCGATATAAATTACAATGCGTAACACTAAAACATTAAAAACACTTGCTGGGGACAATTTCTAACATTTCATGACCAAATGAAACAACTGCATCTGTATAATTAGTGTTGTTTTGTATGTTGCAACACGTTCCATAAGTAAATCCAATGCCTTATGGCCTGATTTATTTAATTACATATTCCTCATGTCAACGAAGGGAGCTATTTTTTTGTTTTGGAATTTCGCACAAAGCAACTCGAGGGCTATCTGTGCCAGCCGTCCCTAATTTAGCAGTGTAAGACTAGAGGGAAGGCAGCTAGTCATCACCACCCATCGCCAACTCTTGGGCTACTATTTTATCAACAAATAGTGGGATGGCCCGTAACATTATAACGCCCTCACGGCTGGGAGGGCGAGCATGTTTGGCGCGAACCCGCGACCCTCAGATTACGAAGCGTACGCCTTAACGCGCTAGGCGATGCCAGGCCCTACGAGGGAAGCTAAAGTATAGTAATATATATATAGTATCAATGGCTGATTCATCACACATTTTCCTTGCTCATGTTTCTCACACATACAACTGTTTCCTTTTCATTCTTATTTATTAGTTTCTATTTCCTAGGAATGCGTCTTTTTATGTCTCAATTGAAACATGATCTAGGGTTTATTTCTTCCATTATGAGAAAACGGTAGAGCAATTAACCTATCGAGTTCTTCAGGATCTCCAACACAGAAAACTGAAGTTTATATATTTTTCATTTAATAATGAGGTTGTTATTTCTTTATGTCCAGATTTGATTTATTAAACGTCAACTGAAGAGCTTATCTGAAAGGCGTACACCTTCCTTGCTCTAGTTTATTTTGCATATCTTTATCCACTGTTTCCATCTGTGAACTGGTCAACTGCCAATAAATCTATAATTTAAACTACAGCATCTGATCAGAATAATTGAGAAAGTTTTCAAACATCTTCAGCAAACTCAGTTACGATCCCTTCCTTAATCTGTTCCTAAACTTTGATTCAGGAACTTCATTTTGACATGATATTCAAATGTGTATCATAAAGCAGAGCCACCAATACTTAATAGTTGTTGTAGCTTTCTCTTAAAGTTTGTTTTTAAAGCTGGTACGTTTAATAGTTCGGCATGATAAACAACTTATTTCACTGCTCTATCTACCTTGTATATTATTTTACACTATATTTGACGTACATGGTATATTCCATCATAATCATTGTATTTATCATTTTAGCTTTTAGATATTTTACCTTTGCACTGATTTTTTTGCATGTCATTGATCTTATTGTTATATTCCTTCTATACTTGATCAATATCATTTTTACAGAAGATGACACTTTTACTTCCGTTTTTACATTGCCAGTGTCACATTGCGCTTATTCAGTTTTATTGTAATCATTTCGTACATTTTATACGGATTTTTTAGTCTTGTCTTTGATGAAAATTAATTTTTTAACGTTTCTTCCTCTTGCTTAGCGTAGATAGCCCTCAAGTAGCTTTGCGCGAAATTCAAAACAAACAAAAAATAATCTTCTTGCTAGGACCACATGTCAAAATCTTGAAATCAGTTCTGTACCTTATTTTACTTTTGTCAAAATAATCATACTCCTGATACCAGTGTTGTACCAGTTTATATTTTTAGAAAAGTTGTTCAGGATTATTTAGTAAAAAATGTAAAGTCCATTACATTTAATGATAACGAAACGTTTTTTTTTCTTTCACTACAAATCCTATAACGTTTGCAAGTACCACGTAACTAATAACAGGTTTAAGCTCACAAATAAATAGCATCTCACACACTTGCTAATTTTCTTGGGCGTACAATACTTTTCAAATATCTCTTATTTTGTTGAAAACACAAATTGAAAACTTGCAATGTTGGACTAATTAACTCAACAGTTCAATAGATCTACCAAAATACATGTATAAGCTAGTCTCGCTTAAAGCTCTTCTTGCATAGCTCAAATAATTTCCTAAGCTATCAAGAAAATTCTAGTCATTAAGCCATGCATTCATCGTATGGTGTTAGTAAGTCCTCAACCAAAAAAAAAAAATTTGTTTGTTTTGGAATTTCGCACAAAGCTACTCGAGGGCTATCTGTGCTAGCCGTCCCTAATTTAGCAGTGTAAGACTAGAGGGAAGGCAGCTAGTCATCACCACCCACCGCCAACTCTTGGGCTACTCTTTCACCAACGAATAGTGGGATTGACCGTCACATTATACACCCCCACGGCTTGGAGGGCGAGAATGTTTAGCGCGACCCGGGCGCGAACCCGCGACCCTCGGATTACGAGCGCACGCCTTAACGCGCTCGGCCATGGTCCTCAACCAAAAACAATACATCTAAGTTAAGACGAAAAACATAGCGTGCAATCATATGGTAAAATTTAAGTTCATCTGTTAAGATAGAAAAATAACCCATAAATATCAAGTGTTATAAGAATTTTTAAGTAAGTTAAGGACGGATGAAATAAAATTATAATGCAATTTATAACTTGTAAAAAAAAAGAAAGAAATTACAGAGAGCTATATACACTTAATACAGGCGTCACTAGGCACTTCAAAGATTGGATCTCTGGTTTACAGGAGCGGGAATTTTCGGCATTTTGGTATGATACCAATCATGATTTTCTATTTTAATTTATCAAGACACAAACTGGGGATTTGGGGCATAAGCCCTATGTGCCAACAACTAGCGACGCCTCAGATTCTTAAAAAAACACACGAAACAAACAAACGGTTTCGCGAAATGTGTACATATAACATGAAGAAAAAAGTTATTCAAAAACGTATTTCGAGTTATAGAAAATTTGTATGATAAAAATGTAAAGTTTAATCTCTGCTTCTTTTATAAAAGTAAGTTTGTTTGTTTTTTGAATTTCGTGCAAAGCCAGACGAGGGCTATCTGCACTAGCCGTCCTTAATTTAGTAGTGTAAGACTAAAGGAAAGGCAGCTAGTTATAACCACCCACCGCCAACTTTTGGGCTATTCTTTCACCAAAGAATAATGGGATTTACCGTCACATTATAACGCCCCCACAGCCGAAAGGGCGAGCATGTTTGGCGCGACGGGGATGCGAACCCGCAACCCTCAGATTACGAATTGAAAACCTTAACCCACCTGGCCATGCCAGGCATAAAAGTAAAATAAAACATTAAATAGATTTTTGAGAACCACAAAGAACGATAGATGATTTCATAAATATTAACTGATGAGTTTTCTAAACATTAAAACTTTCTTACGTAAGAACTTTTCCATTCCAAAATTTGCAAAAATTAATAACACAAATGAAGTTACAATTATACTGTTACAAGAAACAAAAACAAAGACATTAATTGCCATAATAAAAATAAAGCAGTTAATATTTCTTATTTCTTGACAACGCTCCCCAAAGTCTGCAAACTTACGTGCCCCCCCCCCCGCTAGTACAGCGGTATGTCTTCGGATTTACAACGCTAAAAAAGCAGGGGTTCGATTCCCCTCGGTTGGCTTAGCAGATAGCCCGAAGTGGCTTTGCTATAAGAAAACAGACAGGAAAACTCACGCTGTAAAAACAGGGCTTTGATATTCGTAGTGGGCAGAGCATAAATAGCTCATTGTGTTGCTTTGTACTTAATTCTAAATTCTCAATGAATGAATCAATATTTCACGACGAAAATTCCAATTTAGAGGTATGCAACTTACGCTGCAATATACGAGATCAATCTTACTGTAAACAAACTTTAAATTAAGCATTCCGATGCAACAAAAGGTAAAATGACCTTAAACATTAACTGTTACAACAGTGTTTCGCACTTTTGACCACTGAAATGCTATACTTTAAATCTGGATTTCTGGATTATGCAAAACACTATGTAGGTTGTGGGTTCAAATTCCCTTTGCACAAAACATGCTTGCTTTTTCAGCCATGGGGGCGTTATAATGTACGATCAATCCCACTGTTCGTTGATAAAAGAGTAGCCCAAAAGTTGGCGGTGAGTGGTTATGGTTAGCTGCCTTCCCTCTAGTCTTACACTGCTAAATTAGGGATAGCTCGCGCAGTATAGCCCTTGAGTAGCTTTCCGCGAAATAGAAAAACAAACAAACAAAACACTATCATCAAACAGTTTCTAAGATAAAGTAGCGAGAAAAAAATTCGTGAATATAGTTCTTACTCGTCCCCCCAGTGGCTCAGAGGTATGTCTGAAGACTTACACACTAAAATCCGGGTTTCAATACCCGTGGTGAGCAGAGCACAAATAGCCCATTGTGTAGCTTTGTGTTTAATTCAAAACAACAAAACAACAACAAGTTCTTACTTCAAAACTATATATAAAAATTATAATTTGTTTGGAAGTTTAGTACAAAGCTACAAAATTGGCTATCTGTGTTCTGCCCACCACGAATGTCGAAACTAGATTTCCGTTTGTGTGAGTTTTTTAAGAATTTCGCGCAAAACTAATCTAGGGCTCTCACTATTAGCCGTCTTTAACTTAGAAGTGATATATTAGAAGGAAAAGCAGCTGTTCAATACCACCCCTCGCCAACTCTTGGACTACTATTTTATCAACAAATAGTGGGATTGCCTGTTATTTTATAGCGTCCCCACAGCTGAAAAGACGAGAATTTGCGATGACAACATTTGAACCTAAGACTCGTATCTTGCAAATATTGCGTCCATACTACAAGATCATGCCATGCCGTATGTTTTCATACAAGTGGCTTTCACATTTTCGGGCTCGGCATTGTCAAGTGGTCAGAACGCTTGACTCGTAATCTGAGTGTCGCAGGTTCGAATCATTATCATACCAAACATGCTCGCCCTTTCATCTTTGGGACATTATAATGTGATGATCAATCCCACTATTCATCAGTAAAGGAGTAGCTCAAGAATTGGCGGTGGGTGGTGATGATTTGATGTTTGCCCTCTCGTCTTTGCAAGAAAATTTAGAACAAGCAAACAATAGAGATCTTTCAGAGAACCATTAAAAAAGTTCTTTGTTACCTCAAAACTCTGATTAGCTTAATTTTTAGTATGAAAATAGATAATTGTTTGCAAACAAAATCTTATCTTAACAAGTACGAGGAAAATGTTTGAGATTATTTGAAAATAAGAAGGTCTTTTCTGTAATAAAAATGCATACATCTTTGGACAATGATTTAACTGCGAGATCTGATCAGATTTGCAAGAGCATGAAGAAGCAGATGGAAAATAAAACTGATATAAACCAGTCAATTCCAGTAGAAAATAAATTGTGTTTTAACATCCTCTGGTGGGCCAGCCATAATTTTTGCTTAATTATAATGCTAAAATTCAAGGTTCGATTTCCCGCGATGGACCGAGCACAGATAAAACATTGCGTAGTTTTGCATTAGTGCAGCAACAGTTTTCAACTTTAAAACAAATAGTAAAAGTGTTGAATGTTCCAATGAATACTTGATAGTCACACTTGGTTTTATGTGTTACAGTTGAAATAACTATTAATTTCACCTTTTCTGAATTAGTTGTAGAATAACCTGCAATAAAAGGGCCTGTCTCAAACATTTGAGACATTGCAGTCATTGCAATCACTTTGCTGAAAATGATATTAATTTACTGAATAAAATATATAAAATAAATTACACACTAAGACATCGGTACATTTGATTTATGGAAACTCGTTACCTGCATTTTTTTTCGAAATGGCAAACAAGGTTTGAAACTTTATATGGTCATTGTTTGACCAGCCAATGTCTTAACCGTGATATCTAACCAAGTAAAAATGCTTAAAAGATGAATACAATGTTCAACCCCATCTCAAGAATGTAACGTTTCGTGAACAGCCTGACAATTCATAATAATGCACGAGAAACAGAGCAGTCTTTTCATGAATTGTCATTTTAAAGTATGTTAAGAGGACAGTTGAGAGTTAGTTTCATGTAGACAACACGAATTAAAAGTTTGTTTACTGTCAAACTTATAATTAATTTATTCATGAATGTTTTACAATAAACCTAGTACGGTACTGTAAACGTTAAAAATCACGAAAATAACAATAAAACAGTTACTGACCATAGATGTTTGATTAACACTCCTTGAGAAACAATGTTTGGGTGTTTTCTTGTTTTGTCATACGGAAGACCAAATAATAATAAGATCTATAATTTGCTTATAGAACGAACATAGTTTTATGAAAGTTGTTGACATAATTCGAGAAATTTTCCCGTATTTTCCTTAATTATCGATATTATTAATTATGTTTGTTCTGTTTTCCTTTTTAACTTAATGATCAACTTGGTCAATGGAAGGTTACAGATTGAATGCTAATGTTAAAACAATCGATATTTATATTTATAGAATGATCCTCTAATCGTGATGCCCTCCAGTGGCTTATAACGAAAAAACTTGGTTTCGATACCCATTTTGGTTACAGATGGCCTATTGTGTTCCTTTGTACTTTAAAATAAACAAACATAATCTTATTATTAGCTAGACAACTAAAAGGAATTAAACGATCTAGGATAGAAGCAGGTTTGTCGTTTTTGTTTATAGTTTCATTTTTTCCCTTTACGTTGTAGCTGCATATACGTTTTACTGATGAATGGCAATGCAGTTTCATGTTGAGACTAAACAGGCCTACCAGTTAGCGTGCTCGGACTGCGAATTCGAGAATTCAGAGTTCACGGCCGTTTCTGTAAACAAATGTTTTACATTTTGAAGCCATTGGTGAGTTATGAGTCAAATTTCACAATTCGGTCATGCTAGTGTAGCCTACGAATCGTTCATGAATACTTTTGTTTAGATGTCTTCTCTCTAGTCTACCAGTTCGAAATTATAGACGAATAAGGGCTGATAAAACTTTGTATAGCTTTTCTCGAAAATTCTGAAACCAAAATAAAGCAGCTTGGTGTATCACAAACCTGTAACACAAATTATAACTAAAAACATGCCATTAACATACAATTGTCTGAAAATCTTAACTTCAATCACTTTTTCAAAAACAGTGAAAGTGTTAATGATTCCTACCTACAAACACAGATTCTACATTCAGACCAGTACAGATAATCTGTTTGTAATAGTCTTTTTCTGTAAATGCAGGCACAGAAAGAAACCACAACACGCATGCGCAAGGCAAAGAACTATTACCACTATCTCCAATCAGTATGGGTGGGATTTGGAACCAAAATGTAGGCAAAAGAAGTCCAACTTAATTATTTTAAATGTCGTATGTTAGCCATATACGAAGGAAAAAATTACAGGGGCAACTGCTCCACATTGCCTCTTGCTTCTCCCCAAAAGAAATCTTGCTTATGCCCATCAGCATAACAAAATTTCCTCTATCTGTTTTAAAAATATTTATGTAATAAAATCTAAGATTTACTGGCAGAACAACGTAAACATGGCGCAATTTATAAAATTTGTAGAGGATAAACGAGATAACCAACAAAACATCGCATGTTGCACACAGTTTCAATAGTTAATAAATTAATTAAATTACATATTTACACACACACCCACAAAAAAGCTATAACATATTTAGAAATAACACACTTAACAATAACTCGTTTCCAGGATACCTTTTGAAGCATTCGTCATGCATTTTATAGTTGCTATCGCCGAGTTCAGCTCGAGCAGCTAAGGGAATTATTTTATAATTTAGTTAGAAACAGTTATGTAACGATAGATATAAGACGCTGTATGCTTTGCGCGTGTTATTATTGCGTGTTTTAACTGCATGTATGAAAATAACAAACATTATTTTGAGTAGCAATACCATTGTTACACAGAAAAGTGGAGTTAAGTTATCCTTAAGCGAAAATGTTGTTAGGGTTAGCTTTTCGACTCTTCCAGTTGAACTTAATTTTAAAGCAGATACAACTCTTATATTCTAATTCCTGAGCAAGCGTTTTGGCGTAACACATCTTGTAACTGAACAGTGTTCGTGTGAGAAAAGGTTTATAATTAGTTTAAATTTTTCCTGATTTGGCAAGGCGTGACTTTCGTGGCTAGTGTGATCATACCGTGAATCCGAAAGCTCGTGGTCTGCTTTCTGTTACCATAAAAGCACATCACGCGTTCTAGGACAGTAGTTGCACTGTATAGGTGATGGTCAAATCCTTCTACTCGGTCAGCAGAAGTAGCCAAAGAGTTGGCTGCCGTTCTAGTCTATTACTAAGTTTTTTCGGCAACTTCGAGCAAAAATTAAGAAGTCAGACGTTTCTTTTTCTTGTTTTTCACTTGTATTTATTGTTATAAAAGTAACAAAAACATACAAATCAGAAACTTATGATACTGGATAAAAAAATATACATTAAGGAAGTTAAATAAAAACTTATCTGTGGTGTTAACTCATGAATTACGTAATTTACTTATGTAACTCAAAATAGGCACTTTTCAAGTGTTTTTACGCAGGTTTAATAGTTAGGCACGGTTCAACTTGATAAAAAGTTATAAAACAATTAATTCAAAGTCGTTTATTGAAATAGTATAAAGTTATCATTTCGTTTTGTGGAGTACAAATGAACGTACAGCCCCACGTATAAAGAAAAGAGCCAGAGAAATCCCATCAGGTAAGTGGGTGTAAACTTCGAACGATTTATTATGTTTGTTTGGGCAAGTGAAACACGAAAACACTTAAAACATTCACTATCTAGTAGATCTGACTATTGTTCACGATTTCAGATCCGTTTGAAACGTTAAATAATTGTCTTTTTATCTCATCTACACTGTAATACAGTCCCTAATCTAGTTCTGTATACCTTTACGTATTGGTTGAGTATCACGAAGGATGATTATAACACTGCATGATTATTAGGTCTGCCTTTAAAACAGTTTTGCGATGATGTAGTTCTATTGTTATCGGATGAAGGCAGGAATCTTACAAACAAATTATGACAATATGCAATAGAAAAACCACTTTCAATACTTTATGAATATTAGTTGCACGTTCTAGATGAGGGAGGAAACCTTTTAGTATGGATTGCACAATGGAACTGATAAGCAACTATAACTGTAGATGAAAACTTCGCATAATAGAATTCTAGATAAATATATTTAAAATACAGGAAAACAGCTTTTATTTATATTAACACTGGCTAGTTTTCTCAACCAAAAGCGCCTTGATGGTAGGATCGGACGTAGATATTCCGTGATTCATTCGATTTTGATGAAATTTATAAAGGATGTAAAATACGGTGAAACAGAGATGACACTTCACATTTTCTAAATCAAATACCGCTAGAGTTATTACTGGCCACATCATCATCAACAACAAAAGGTTAATGATGATACTTCTTCTTGTGTAACCAACGGGTTCATTACATTAGCCTGCTTTATTTCTACCCTTTGTTCCATCTGGTTTGTTGTTGTTGTTTTTCAGATCAGAGCACAACAGGACTTCTGCTGATTTGATTTCAGAACCAAAACACACACACGATCGTAGGCTTGAAGAGTGGTGCTCATTACATTCGATTGCAATACATTACTATCATATTTTATATTTGATTACAGCAGATTCAAAACTGTCCAATGGTTTATGCAACATCAAGAAATAGTTACCTTAATTTCATGATCCTACACCAAAACACTACTTCATCTGTAAACAAGGGAGAGATTGAATATTTTAAAATAATTAAAGCTTTATTAATTCAAAAATAACGAGTGTTTTTGAGTGGCCCTCTAACTGGGTGTCAGACACCCGATAAATTACAGTATAAAACTTTAAATCTTCAAACATGACAGTGGCTTCCTCCGGGTCGCCTTCACATAGCTGGCAGCAAACAGGTGAGTTTTCAGCTTATTTTTATTTATCGACAATGTTTTCTACAGTTTGTTTTTTTAGATACAGGTGTACCTTTTTAGATATTATTTTAAACAGACGAGAATCTGACACTTTGTAGGTACATATTACGGAGATGAAAGTTCTTTATTGGTTCCATTGAATAGTATTTGCTTTCTGCAAGTTAAAAAAATTAAAAGTGAATAATAAATAACTTTCTTGTGTTAATGAAATGGAAAGTTCCGATTATTTTGTCAGTTTGTCATTTTCAACCTACCTTCTGTGCCTTACACATGGCTCCCAAAGCTTGTACATCGTGGTTTGTGTGAATGCCTTCATCTAGACACTGAACACAGACTGGAACTTTACATAACATACAGTACATACTTAAAGATTCCTCTGCGTGTTCTGAACAGTTCAGTTTTCTTTCTTTGTTTCTTGCTCTCAAAGTCAATTTTCCTTTCTGAAGACTAACTAATGAGTGTTTTATGAGTGGACCCCTAGCTGGGTGACAACCGTCCCGACAAACTTTACAGTAAAAAACTTCACATTGTTCACACATAACAACGGCTTCCTTCGGGTCGCCTTCACATAGTTGGCAGCAAACAGGTAAGTTTCTCGCTTCTTTGTATTTATCGACAATGTTTTGGAGAGTTCGGTTTTTAGGCAAGTTGTTGGCTCCATTGTCATCAAAATAAATAATTTTCTGACACAATGGACAAACCAGAGACAAAGCACTGCTATGTATAGGCGGGAACAAAATACCATGAAAATTTGGTGTACCTACGTAGCTGTTGGGTCGACTGTTGCATACTACCCCGCTATCGGTCTCGCTAACTAAACTAAGTTTATCAACATCTGAATAATCTGAAGTGACTTCATTTAAACTGTTTAAAGAATCGTCTGAATGCTGCTGACTTTGTTGTACAGGTTGTTGACAGTGAAGAGCGCACTTTAAACAAATAGAATGATAACAAGGTAATAAAACTGGATTGTGAAAAAACTGCTTACAAATCGGACAACGTAGTTCCTCTTCCATTCCGTAAATCGGTATTTGAAAGATTCAGGTGTTTGTAAAGAGAACAACTCACTTACAGCTCACCACCAGTCACACAGACAAATCGTCTGCCCATTTAACGCCTGCGCAGACCTTGTTAATATCATCTTAAGAAGGGTGGAAACGTGAGCTGCACTTACGATTTTGAGTCACGTGCTTCGTTTCTCTTCTGGCTACATGCATGAGACACCAATCCCAGGGTAGTAGGTGTATTTTAGCACAAGCTACACATACGCTCTGTTCACTGTAGTGAACCTCAGACTTTCGTATCGTAAGTCTAGAAAATTACCTGTGGTACACCGGGGGATCCCAGGATAGATGAATATGAATTGAATAAAGTTAAAATCAAAGTTCGACTTAAGGCTGTTATTACCTCTAATATATAAATATACACAACTTACATTATATGTAGAAACTCTTTATTAACGTACATTGAAGGGAACAAACACGAGATTTTATCATGCGTAAAATATTTCTAATAATCAACAGTAAATGTACCATAGGATTTGTTACTTGACCGAGAATATTACTTTTATAACAAAGATAATACAGATAATATATTATAAAATATTTGATTGAAATTACAATATACTGAAATTAGTAACTTAAGCTATGTGACTATGTTTAAATTTTTGTATTTTAGTGAATAAAACCAGCATTTCAAAGTTGTTTTACGTTATAAGAAGGTGCTTTATATGATTAAAGAGAGCTGTCACTTATTTCAAGATATGAAAGAAATTAATGATCATTAATTTGATCAAAAACTGTTCGTAAGTATTTGCTTTCTTGTTGAGCGCAAAGATATACATTGGGCTCTTTGTGCTGTGCTTACCACGGATATCGAAATCTGGATTTTAATTTTATAATAAGACTTCAGACTTAACGCTGAGCCACTGTCTTCAGCCTCTGAGTATTTTGAAATATCTGATAATAAATTTTCCTGACATTTTTTTATCTTGTTCGCTTCTTATTTCCATTCCGTCAAAAAAGGTTCAACAGTTAAACTGGGGAATAAACAGAACCTCTTACAAATCGTGATGTTTATTTTAAAAATGAACTTTATACTGTAAATGGTTTGTTTTGTTTTAAATTACGCTCAAAGTTACACGAGGGCTATCTGCGTTAGCCGTCCCTAATTTTGCAGTGTAAGACTAGAGGGAAGGCAGCTAGTCATCACCACCCACCGCCAACTGTTGGGTTACTCTTTTACCAACGAATAGTGGAATTGACCGTTACATTATAACTCCCTCACAGTTGAAGGGGAGAGCATGCTTGGTGTGACTATAAATAGAAATTTTAATGTTGTTTCACTTCAAAGATCAACCTAAATTTGTTTCTACGAGCTTACAATAAGCTATGCAATCAAAATAACATTGCCCCCCCCCAGTGGCTCAGCGGTATATCTGCAGACTTACAACGCTAAAAACCGGGTTTCGATACCCATGGTGAGCAGAGCACAGATAGCCCATTGTATAGCTTTGTACTTAATTCAAAACAACAACAAAATAACATTACTTATTTCCACTCTTGCTGGAAGAGATTTAGAGAATTAATCAGAAAAACATTTTAAAATAAAAATGAGCAGGAAAACACAAAAATAAAAAACTGTAAATACAAGAGAAATTGCGAGCAGAAAGAAACGGTTTCTGAGAGTTTTAAGAAAAACAAGACTACATAATGAGTGACAAATGGCGAGACATGATTGGATTAAAAAGTGTGAAATTAACACGTCACGTCAAGGAAGGTAATGATTTGGGCTTGATAAAAGATAACTTTATTTGTAAGTAACTTTAATCGAATACAAGTGTGGCAATGCCAAAAGTATGAGCCTAAAGAAAAACAGCACTATAACTTGAACAAGGCTTAACGATTAGTAAGTGTAGAAAAAGGAGGCATCACAAAGTGCGAGAAAAGGAAAATAATTATACATTATCTAGAATCAGTTTCTATCGCAAAAAAAAATCAGCTAGATAGCCAAACCAGGAAGTTCAGAATATTCAAACGTTGTTACGCATTATAATTTAGTTTGGATGAGTCTCTGATTAATTATCTTACGTTATTCCAAATAACAGGAAACTTGAATAAGAATTTAGAAGTTAATTAAATATTAATAGTTTATATACAAGAGTTTTAAAACTTACCAACTACACTGAATTTTATATCCGGTCTAGAATTGAGTATTTTATCGACGATCCAGGTCCACGACAAGCGGATGAATTCTGAGTTGATAGTGACACACTTCGCTTCAGCTAGCTAGGTTTGATTGGCCTCACACCACTTAAAAGCTGACTTTTTCCAGCGGAGATATTTAATGTCCTCATAGAAATCTTAATGTCTGAAGTAATTCACTGATGTTGAAAAGTTTGTAATGCTTGAAATCTATAAACATTTCTGGTCAGTTTCTGTACTTTTCCGATTAATTGGAGTTAATCACAATTATGGCTTCCGAGACTTATTGTGCACTGTCTATCGCTGACCAATTATATTCTTTATTTGAGCGATTTTATAAAAGCAACGAGAACAGGCGAGTCTTACGCAATACACAGTCAAGAATATACGTCATATGCAAATAAAAAAGAAAACATATATATATAAACAAGCGTAGGCACTAAAATAGATGTACAACAGAAAAGTTGTTACAAAGTTCAGTCAACGGTCACAAATGAAGAACGGGGCAAAAGGAAGCTCTGCATTTCTAGACTAAAACAAAAAACAAAGAGAGAGAAATAAAAGACTGTAGGGTATACAAGTTGCTAATAAAGACAGAAAACCAAAACTGAAACAGAAATAAAGCTTTTAGTAAGATACACTTCAAGATTAACTATTAAAACTTTTAGTGAGATACATTTCAAGATTAACTATTAAAACTTTTAGTGAGATACACTTCAAGATTAATTATTAAAACTTTTAGTGAGATACACTTCAAGATTAACTATTAAAGCCTTTACTAAAATACACTTTAATATTAACTATTAAAGCTTTTAGCGAGATACACTTCAAGATTAGCAATTTTATTTAGCAATTATCTCAAGATACCAGCATGTTTATTTGTACGAAAATAATCTTTAATTCAAGGATATAAATAAAAGGTAAAAAACATCATGATTAGTAAACTGGCGAATCTGAGGAACAAATCTTGTGAGTAGTAAATAATCTTTGAAATTAGATTTCAGACAGTCATATATAAAACAAAATATTCTCAATCTAATCGGGTGGTTTATAAGAATGCAAAAACACCAATTTTATAATTAATGTTTGCGTAAAGAAGACTACTGTAAACAAAGAAAATTAATAGATATTCTTATTTCTCATAAAATACTAGATATCAGGACCGAGTATTTGTTTGGTTTTTGTTTTTCCAAATATCAGAGTAGAAAGTTGCCGCCTATGACGCCAGAGGTCCTGTAGTACATTTTACATTTCAAAAATAATATATCTGATAGAATGTTGTTTTCATGGATAAGAATTCAATGCAAAAAATAAGAAATGAAAAACTGATCGCTTGTGGAGAAAAGGACTTAGATAATTAAAGGTACCTACAGGCCCACTGTGATATTAATTCTCCCAGATATAAGACAAACAAAGTTGTGAACATGACAGACAAAGCGAGTATCCGAGATGAATTTTCATTGTCACCACCAAAACAATAGGTTACCAGACTCAACGCTAAGAACACTGGTTTACAAAAAATATTTTTTGTCTGAGGCAAGAATGTGAATAGGTGTTTTTTTACTAATTTGGGTGTGCTGAATTCAAATTTATAAACAGTTTTGCCTTATCACCTCTAGTTTTCTGGCTTTTAAATAGTCTCATTTTAGTATATACAGAGTATATACGTGCTTATTTCAACAGTTGCAGCAGCTTATTACAGATAAAACAGGATAGATAAAGAACATTGACGGAATAAATATACTTGGATGACACAATGTACACAATTCATAGTACCGCAGACAGTTAGAAGTGTGTTTTCTTAGATGATCTGGTGTATTTTGCCTCCGGGATGTCACGCAAGAGCATCCAGCAGAAGTCTCCCATCATGCTGGGGTTCCACTTACCTTGGTAGTTGCTCTCCATCTTCGTAATGTCTTGGTGGAATCTTTCTCCGTGCTCATCACTCACTGCTCCAAGGTTTGGAGGGAAGAAGTTGAGGTGGGAATGGAGAAAATGAATTTTGAGTGACATTCGGCATCCCATATCCTCATAAGTCTTTAGCAACTTCTCAATACAGGCTTGGTAATTTGGTACGCGTGTGTTACCAAGGAAGCCACTACAGACTGACTTAAATGCTTCCCATGCTCTCAGTTCCTTTAAGGTAAGAAGCTTCTCAATATCAGTATCCTTCAGCACTTCTCGGATTTGAGGTCCGACAAAGATGCCCTCTTTGAGCTTAGCAGCACTGAGACCTGGGAACACAGTAGACAACTGTTAGAAGGCAGCACCATTTTTGTCCATGGCCTTCACGAAATTTTTCATCAAACCAAGCTTGATGTGAAGAGGAGGAAGAAGCACCTTCTTCATGTCAGCCAGAGGATTCTCCTTAACGCTGTGTTTGCCAGGAACGAAAGTGCTTCTAGATCCCCAGTCTTTTTGCTTGTAATACTGGGATACAGCTCGACTATTCCAGAAACAAAGAAAGCAACAGTACTTTGTGAAGCCCGCTTGCATACCCATAAGAAGACCAATGACCTTGAGGTCCCCACACAGACTCCACTGGTACTGGTTGTACTTAACAGCTTCTAAAAGAAGCTCCATATTGTCATAGGACTCCTTTAGATGGACAGAGTGTGCAGTGGGAATGCTGGGATATTTATTCCCGTTGTGCAGAAGCACAGCCTGTTGGAGTCAAGGCCGTCGTCAAGCAGAGCAGACGTGTAAGTCAAGAGCTGCTAGACACGTACGTTGAAGACTAGATACTTGTTAAAATTTCAAGTTTTACTTAAAAAGGTTAGCCCTTAGTCCTTATCAGGACTAGTAAAACAAAATGAAGAGAAGGAAGATCACTACGCGATCAAACGGGAATGCCCTTTCAAATGAAGAAATCATGGAAATGCTGAATAAAGCGATTGAAGGACCAGCTTCAGAATCTCCGAGTAGTTCAACAGAGAGTTCTGAAAGTGAACACTCAGGAGCTGAAGAGTCACCAAGACGCGAATTTCGAGAAACCAACGCGACATCCAACAAGAGGAGACAGAAGAGGAAAAAGGACATGGTAAGTATAGTTTCTGATAATTCTAACCTCATTAACGACGCCACTAAGAATACCAAAAACTAAAATGTTAATAACATAACCCATGTTAACGATGACAAAGCCACTTGTTCCAACAAAACTAACCCTAATACTAACAACACCACAATCGCCACTAATTCTAAGAACACCACCACTGTCGCACAAACACACGATTCTCCTTTCTACAGAATCCCAACTCTGTTCATCGAAGGAGTAAATAACACAACACGCATTCCACAGATTGTCAAACAACTGAGGACTTATTACCCGGACATTCAGTTCAAAGATATCAAACGTCTTCCTAATGGAAGAATCATGCTTAAATGTTCTGAACCACAAGAGTTCTCACATATTTTGGCCCACTGGCCCAAGGATGCATTCGGGGTCAAAGCCACTATTACTACACCTAAAACCATCACGCCAAAACTAAACGTCATTATCAGAGGTGTCGATTTCGACATCGAAGATAATGAAATCACTGACGAACTAAAAACTCAAGGCTTCGACATTGAATCATCTAACAGAATTACCTCATTCAGAACAAAACAAAAAACGCCACTGATCAAGGTAACCGTCAACAAAAAGGAGGATCAAGACAAACTATTAAAAAACGGTTGCTTTTTATTCTTCAAAAGACACACGACCGAACCGGCAAAAACACACCAAAAACCAATCATCCAATGCTACAAATGTCAACGGTTCGGACACACAAAAACTAATTGCATGGCCAAGGACAGATGTGTTAGATGTGGCGGATCTCATGAGGTCGCTCAGTGTCCTAACGAGCGTAACCAAGTGAAATGCGCCAACTGTCAGGGCCCCCATGCAGCTAGTTACAAAGGCTGCCCTAAATACACCCAAATACGCAACAGATTCCTTTTCAAAACCACGAACAATAACAATCAAACCCACGACACCCACATCACCAAACAACCGTTACTACAAACTCCAGCTGACTCGCAAATCAAACACTCTCAACCAACAGGTACCTAAGCGGACGTAACACGCCCGAAAACAACACAAGCATTCAACCCCACAGATTTCACCACAAACTTGCTGGCAATGCTGATAGAATTAAGTGATCTCCCCTCATTTGAATCGAGGCACGAGTCACTCATAGCTGTTTGCAGCCTTGCAAGTTATTACTTTAACCTTCCTCACCTCAAACCACACCACCTCTCACTCAAAATTCATGCAAGGGAAATAAAACAACACAATGACACAACACATTAAAATCTTACACATCAACTGCCAAGGAAATCTCAAAGACAAAAGAATAGAAATATACAACATAAACAAACATATAAACGTCAACATAATCATCGTTTCAGAAACACTTTGCACAGAGAAACAAAACACCACAATCCCCGGATTCATCTCACACAGCATACCTCACTCAGAAAACAATAGAGGTATAATAGCTTACTTCAGTACGAAAATATCGCATCTAATCTCGATAGAAGATTCCTTTAAATCCAACATTAATGAAACCATTTTCTGTAATATCCACTTCAACAACTGGCTAACTATTCCGATTCGCCGTATATTGCTCACCAACCAAAGATATCGATATTAACTTCCTACAAAAAAGTGTTAATCGTAAACCCAAACCAATTATTATTGGAGATTTTAATTCACCACATTCAGAATTAAGGGGTAACAGAGACACACGGAGAGGATCATGCTTAAAAATTTTTATCTCTAGCAATAATATGTACCTAATCAATGACCATACACCTACACGCTTTTCAGCTGCTAAAGGCTCATACGATGTACTCGATTTCATCATCGCACCCAAAGACATGGTAAACAGAATATCTAACTTTAAAGTACATAATGAAATCACCAGTGACCACTTCCCCATGTCATGTATGATTCACCCGCGCCACCCTACTGTAGCGTACGTGACTCCGTACGCCTACACCTACACTAAAACAGACTGGCTAACTTTTAATGCCTCTCTGGACTCATACCTACCCCATCCAATAGAACATGTAAATAACAAAACAGAACTAGACAACTATGTTGATCAAATTACAGAAGCCATAAAAAAAGCCATTAATAACATAATTCCTAAATCAAAAAGAAAACAATCACTTATTCAATGGACTTTAACACCAGAAATTCACGCACTAATAATCAAACGCAGAAAATTAAGACGAACACACTACGTCACACGCGATACACACATTAAAACAGAAATCAATAGAACAAATACAAAAATTAAACAAGAAATCAAAAAAGTAAGAGAAAACAATTGGCATAACTTCTGTAAAAACTTAGAAAAAACCAAGAACAATCCAAAAGAATTTTGGAAAAAATTCAAGAGTATCGCTTCAGACAAAAATACTAATCACATGCTACAACATATCACCCATAACAACAAAATCGCAAGGACGGACGTAGAGAAAGCTGACTTATTAGCTGACTATTACAAATCCTCTTTTAGCGATTTAAACTCAGTAGATTTCGACTCACAACACCGACACCATGTCAATAACTACATAAACACAAACCAAGCATTATTCTCACCACGATTCCCCGGCGAGACACTAGAAACATACTCAAGTTTAATCAACAGAAAAATAACCACAACCGAGCTAAAAATTAATATCAAAAACTTTAAGAACACTTCCCCCGGACATGATCAAATACCAAATATTATTCTGAAAAAAAGCTCCACTCTCCTACTACAACACCTCACAAACATCATGAACATCTCACTAGCGACCGGGTACTATCCCGACACGTGGAAAAAAGCCATCATAACAACGATCCCCAAGAAATAAACTAATAGAACAAATCCAGATAATTTCCGCCCCATCAGTCTGTTAAGCTGCCTTGGCAAACTGATGGAGAGAATTATCTCCAACCGTCTCCTACATTTTTGTGAATCAAACAACATCCTTCCAGAATTTCAAAATGCCTCCAGAAAAAATAGACAAACAACAGATCACCTCACGCGACTCACCGAATCAATCTATAAAGTTTACAACAACAATCAAGTAACCATTGGGGTATTCCTAGATGTCAAAAAAGCATTCGACAGCGTATGGCACAACGCCATCATATATAAACTAAATCACCTGCAAATAAATCCCACGATAGTCAAATGGATCTCAAATTTCTTAACAAATAGAACAGCACAAGTAAAAGTCAATAAAACTATATCCAAATTATTTAATATAACGACAGGAGTACCCCAAGGATCAGTCCTCTCTCCACTTTTATACATAATTTTCGTCAGTGACATACCTTTTCCAAATCTAACATACACACACAATTCACAATACGCAGACGACATCGCAATCTGGAGCACCTCCAGAAACCCAGTAATGGCCATTTCCCGCGTACAAGAATCATTAAACAACGTCTCAACATGGAGCAACAAGTGAAGAGTCGTGTTAAACCCAACAAAAACACAAGCAATTACTTTCTATAGGAAACTTAAGAAGCAAAGAAAAAATCTAGAAAAAATAAAATTATCACTTGGAAACACAACCATTAACATGAGCAAAAACATCACATTCCTTGGCGTCACTTTCGACACAAAACTAACATGGAAAAAACATATAAACAATATACACTCATCCATCAGAAAAAGGATTTCATATCTAAAGACCATAACCGGCAAACAATCGAAATGCGCACCGAACACCATTATACAAATATACAAGGCTTACATCCGTCCACTAATAGAGTACGGATGTCAAGTAACATACAATATGTCAAATAACACTCTCCAGAAAATCCAAGTACAGCAAAACAGAATATTAAAATCCGCATTTGGCCTACCGTCATTTACGCCAACAAATTAGTAATTTACCAACGATAAGAGATAGAATAACAGAACTCTCTCTCAAATATTATCTAAAAGCAGAAAAAAGAAACAAACTAACGGCATCACTACACAAATTATCCAGTGCACCAACAAAATACATTTCACCTTACAACATATTTCAAGAATCACATTCTACTTAACAACGAATCTAAACAAATAAAATCTATGTCACTAACACGAATTCTTTTTTTTTTCCCTTTCTTTCTTTCTTTTCTTTTCAGATACAGGGCACACGACAGGCAAAACTTTCGGCACCTGTCCTGTAAAAGTGGGTTTTCTCGGGCACTCCCGTTTCCCCACATCAAAATCTTCAGGCATTGAATTTATAGATCTCAGCCCAGGCATCTCTTTTGCCAGACCCTGAATCGTGCCGTTTGAATTGTTCTATTTTTGATCTGGATTTGAATAATATTCATGTTCACATCTGCTCAACCACTTCCTTTCGGGACAGTTCCCGGGCTTCCTTTCCGCTGCTGCCTTTGCCTCCATCCAAGACAACATTTAGAAGAGACATCCTCCACCCAAATAGTCAAGAATAATAATTACAATATATATATATAAACCACCATTTAATCTTAAAAACAATCCACGAAAGGGGACGAAGAGGAACCACAATGTTCCTGAACACCCCGGTTGGGGAGAGAACTCTTCTGATTTCTCTCTCTCCAAACTGAACCCCTGCCACGTTAGTTTAGTTTAGTTTAGTAAGCACAGCCTTGAGACTTCGCTTGGAAGAGTCTATGAAAAGACGCCAGTCTGAAGGATTATGTGGCAAACCAAGGAAAGTGAACAAGCCAGGTACATTTGTGCAGTAGCACAACTTGTTTTCCATGTCGAAAAATGAAGCAAGGTCTTTGTTCCGATTCCTGAAACTGGTGATCCTTTCATCTTCCTGGACTAGGTTCCACTGTTTAAGCCAAGAAGCCAAGAGCTCTGACTGCTGTTTTGACAGATACAAATCACGAGCAAGGTCATTCAGGTCTTCTTGTGTGATCCAGTGTGGCTCGTTGCCACTTGTTCCTGAATAAGAAAAGTAAATATCTTCGGAAGAGATTGACTTGGCAGAATCTTCCCTTGGAGGCATTTCTTCATATGATTTATTTGCATAATAACTAAAAAAGAAGACATAAGTCACACAATATTAGAAATTAACCCTGAATGCATATACGCCTTTATGTACAGTATGCAAATATAAAAAACTGGAGGTGATGAATAAAAACGGATTTCAAATCTGAATTCAGCACCCCCAAATTAGGTTAAAACAGCTATTTTTGTGATTGCCTCAATTTCTTTGTAAACCAGTGGAATCGGGTTTTATTCTACTGAAAACCGTGTGTTTGTGTGTTTTTTCTTATAGCAAAGCCACATCGAGCTATCTGCTCAGCCCACCGAGGGGAATCGAACCCCTGATTTTTGCGTTCTAAATCCGGAGACATACCGCTGTACTAACGGGGGGCCACTGAAAATTAAAGCGAGAAGTGATATTTGTGTAGTTTTGCTCTGAAACAAACGAAACTAAAATTACTATGTCGTTGTATTCAAATACCTGCTCAAGCCATGAAAATCATAAGGCTTCTTCAATTAATACACCAAGCCATGAAAATTATATGATTTGTTTAATTTATACATCACTTAACGTTAGGCGTGAAAGACACACTGATAACGACAAGGTTTTTTTCTGGTCGTTCATGTTTGTTGCTTTATCGAAAACGTTAAACAGTTAAAAGCATATCCAGTAGAGACAAATACCCATAGATAACCAACAATTTATAACGTGTTAAAGATAAACATGCGTAAAATTCTTACTCTGATTCCGCCCCTTTCATAGTAGCACAGCTGTGTGTCTGCGGACATAAACTGCTATAAACAGGCTTTCGATATCTGTGGTGGGCTCAGCAGAAATAGCCCTTTGTCTAGCTTTGTGCATAACGAAACAAACAAACAAATACTGCGATTTTTATCTCTCGATAGAATGAGCCTTTATTACGATCTGTAATGTACTCTATAAAACTTAACATCGCTAAAGCAGTTAGTATCCTACAATTTCAACAGCATTTATTTAATACGCACTTCTACATACGGTTTTTCATGAGTGTCTTATTCTAGGAACATTCATATACCTGACACTGTAAATGGAAGAACAATGCAGTTATATGTCGAATTTGGTGTGGGGCCCGGCATGGCCAAGCGCGTTAAGGCGTGCGCTTCGTAATCTGAGGGTCGCGGGTTCACGCCCTAGTCACGCCAAACATGCTCGCCCTCCCAGCCATGGGGGCGTTATAATGTGACGGTCAATCCCACTATTCATTGGTAAAAGAGTATTCAAAGAGTTGGCGGTGGGTGGTGATGACTAGCTGCCTTCTCTCTAGTCTTACACTGCTAAATTAGGAACGGCTAGCACAGCTAGCCTTCGAGTAGCTTTGTGCGAAATTCCAAAACAAACAATCGAATTTGGTGCCCTACGCACGATAAGTATTTATGTCTTATAATGTTTCACTTTCGCATTGAAGCCCGAAATGATATATCTCAGTGCATTCGACAAAAGAAGAAAAAAGTGATTATGTGAATACTGTGTTCTTTTAGAGGATTCGCGAATTTTTTATGTAACTTGGTATCTGCTAAGAACAGTTATGCCTGAGATCTTTATGCTTTAAAAATAATACGAGTCATAAAATTTTCGTACGAGGTTTAAGTCTGTTGTATGATTTGTAATCAATAAAGAAGATAAACATTGTTAGGTGTAAGAGAAGTCAGCTGTTTCTAACATTTTCCTCGCCCTAAATTTCGCTACTGCTGTCTCATAACATACGATTTTGATGTCGTAAATAATCTATAGACCACAGGTCGTCAAAAGAAAACACATTATGTAGTATTCTGCTAATAAAGTATTCCTGATTCCTAATGTGTCCCAAATACTATCTTAGCCTAAACTAAATGAAAAAAAAAATATTTATGATGTCCGCTACTTCTGCTATCATGATTAATTCAGAATATATTCTTAATTGATGTTGTAGGGAACCGAGAATGTTTACTAAATATTCGGTGAAATTTTTGGCAGCATATTGGGTGTCATCTAGCGTCTCTTTTATATACCATAAATACAATGATATAAAGAACAAATCTTAAGTCTCCCTGTAGCTCAACGGTTGGTTGTAAAGCGTTTACAACGCTAGAAATTACGTTTCGATACCCGAGGTAAGCAAAGCACATACTGTCCACTGTATAGCTTGGTACTTTTTGAAAAATAAATTTCTGACAAACAAAAAGTTTAGTGAACCATTTTTCATTTCATACTGTTCATTTGAAAATAAACCTAGGAGATTGATATTGAAGTAAGTAAAAAAATACGTTTGTATTGTTTATGAAAACAAAAAATAATAAATGTAGATAACTCAAATAACTGCAGTATATAACAAATACAAGTAAACTACGGTTGATACGAGGAACTTGTTATTATGACAGTTAATAATGATAGAAAACGTGGTGTTCTTCAATACTTAGTTTGTTTATTTTTCCCATGTCTGAGTTCGATTATTTGACACAAACAAGTAAACTGATTCGAAGGTAAACCTCATCACGTTATAAGATGTTCTCTTAATTTGATTAATTTCGTGCAAGGCTACACGATGTTTATCTGCACTAGCTGTTCGTAATTTAGCAGTATAAGACTAGAGGGAAGGCAGCTAGTCATCACCACCTATTGCCAACTCTTGGGATACTTTTTTTACTAACGAATAGTGGGATTGATAGTCACATTATCAGCCCCCCATTGCCGAAAGGGCGAGCATGTTTGGTGCGATGGGTATTCGAATCCGCGAACCTCAAATTACGAGTCAAGTGCCTTAATCACCTGCTTATGCCTTGGAAAAATTGGCACTTAAATATTTCACAACTGTCTTTGTTGACTAAGTTTTCAAAATTTGCACACACAGAATTTCAAAACACACAAAATATCGCTATTTTTTTTTCCTCCGGTGAACTCAGCAGATAGCCCGATGTGGCTTTGCTATAAGAAACCACACACACAAAAACACATGCATCTTTTTCCTAATGAGTAAGTTTTATTTGTTTTTTCATGAATTTTAAAAAAAAATTCCTTTTAATATTTCATCTAATTTCACTTTTTTGTATCGATCTTCCTCTTTTTTAGTTGGATGATTTGAACATATGGATTGATTTAACAATGTTCGTTGTATTAAAAACAAGGTAAGCATATTTTGTTGTATGTTTCCAGTTTAACTTATTTACAAAATAACAATAATTGCCAAGCTGCTCCGTTATCTCTCCCACAAATATAAAAGTTGTTGTTGTTGTTTTGGATTAAGCACAAAGCTACACAATGGGCTATCTGTGCTCTGCTCACCACGGGTATTGAAACCCGGATTTTAGCGTGTAAGTCCGCAGACATACTGCTGAGCCACTGGGGGCAAATATAAAAGAAACTAATAACAACAGCTATCTCACACAGATGAAGTAAGGCTATTAAATGGCTTTCGCAGCCCCAGAATGACGCCCTCCGCCAACGTCAAGAACCAATCAAATGCCAGTGAGATGAAACTGGACTAGCACCTCTTGAGTGCAACAGTTTCCAGCGATAACGCCCTATTTCACCATGCGCTAAACATAAATAAATGAAAGGTTAAAATCGCTAAAACAAGATATTAATTGTACGAACTACAAAAACAAAATTGTGGTTTCCTACTTTTATAAGTGTGAAGTACTGATACATGAACTACACCCAAAAAGGGTGATTTTTACCCCTGCAGTAGAATTATAAAATATTAAAATAATTACTTATAAAAACCCATACTACACACGTGTGAAAGATAAACTGTAAATGTGTACATACTTTTTTATTGATTCACACGTTTACATATATATAAAAAATAGTGAAATATATGTTTTTAATGGTGTGAATTCTTCCCTTATTAACAACAAGGGTTTGTTGAAATCATATCCCTCTCATATCTTGATTGTATTCGTTGGAATCACAACCCACTCACATTTGAGGTGTATTTTGTGAAATCACATCCAATTCACATCTAGGGTATGTTTGTTGGAATCACATCCCACTCACATCTTGGTTTTGCTCGTTGAAATCACATCCTACTCACAACCGGAGTGTCTCTTTTGGCCGAAAGCACAACTCACTCATATTTGAAACGGATTTTTGTAATCATATCCCACTTACGTGTAAGGTGTGTTCTTTGGAATCACATCACATACATATTTTGAACGTCTTCTTTGGAAAAACAAGCTACTCACATCTAAGGTATGCTTATTGGAATCACATCCCAACTAACTTCTGTTTTTAAAAGTAAGGAATCCCTCATGGACACTTAAAGAGCTAATACTTATCACTCACAGCCTTAGAGAAATAGTCCTCAACGCTTCATCAACTGACAGCTTTTGTTAATGATGTAAATAATTTAGTTCCTTCCTTCTATTTTCTGTAACTTACTTTTATTTACTTGTTCTTATAAATGTTGTTTATTTTGGTAAAAATCTTTATCACCATGACAAGAAATACACGTACTAAAACTGACAAACGTAAAAAATGATATATTACACAGCACATGTACTTAGTTAGACAAATACGGGCAAATTATACTTCAATTTTTTTATTAATATTATTTTACTTTATCTTCTAATCAAAGGATATGAATCTAAAACTTTCTAAGTCTACAAATATGATGGCATGACAACACACAAAATCAGTGTTTATGACGTATCAACTGAACAAAAGACAAACTCTTTCCAGCTAAACCTGCCAGGCTAATTAATAGATGAATCTAAAACTTCCAGAGCCTAGCAGTCTTAACATGAAATTCTCTTTCCACTTTAAGTATCCATCAATAATATCCAAGGAAACAGAGTTTGTGGTACTTTTATCTCTCCACGTCATCACTTGATCTCATCCCATCAAGCACATGGATATATATATTGGTATTTTGCATATCTTTAGTATATGAACATACTCTGTTTTTGTATTTTTTTTTTACTATAAAGTTTTATGTGTTGGTATTGTGTAAAGTTTTATTATGTTTCTGTTTATTGATATTTTATTTTATTATAAAGTTTTATGTGTTGGTCTAGTGTAAAGTTCTATTATGTTTCTGTTTATGGGTATTTTATTTTACTATAAAGTTTTATCATGTTTCTGTTTATTGATATTTTATTTTACTATAAAGTTTTATCATGTTTCTGTTTATTGATATTTTATTTTACTATAAAGTTTTATCATGTTTCTGTTTATTGATATTTTATTTTACTATAAAGTTTTAGGCGTTGGTCTTGTGTAAAGTTCTATTATGTTTCTGTTTATTGGTATTTTATTTTACTATAAAGTTTTATGTGCTGGTCTAGTGTCAAATTTTATTATATTTCTGTTTATTAATATTTTATTTTTGTCTGTTTTGAATAATGTTAACATTGTAGATTACTTTAAATTTTAGATTACTGTGTTTTATATTGTACAGAAATTAATATCTTATTTTTAGAATGAGTTTATAATTTCTGATTCTTGTGAACTTTGGATAATATGCTGCATAACTTTTACTTCATCAATACCTACAAGTGTATATGATTATTTTAAACTACGAGTCTATCTCAGTGGAATTGTTTGATCGTATCTTCCATTGTATTTTACTGTATATGAAATGTTATAGCTACTTATTATTGCAATTTGCGTATTGATATTGTAACTTGATTATTATTATTATTATGGTATTTTGATCATTAGATATGTTTTCAAAGATGTTTTTTCTGCTTGCTGTATATTGACTATCTGTATTGAATTTTTAGTTACGTTTTGATGGGTTTTTTATATTTATTTTAATATGTCTCTAGGTCCTGTTTCAGCTAGTTATAGTGGATACGTATTCGTGATAAGTTAACTGATTACTAATTTGTAAGGTCTCTGAGGATGAGCTGATGAGAAAGAATTGTAGTAGTCTATACATCAAACTTATATGTCTGTAACTTTATTTCTAGAATATCAAACTCAGTATTTCTCAGCAATGGTTGTCTTTATTTCTAGGATCTCGAACTCCGTTTTCCTCAACAATATTTGTGTTTATTTCTAGAATATCTTACTCCGTATTTTTCAACTTGGTTCTTTCTAAAAGTCTATTATTCACAATCACTGCCCTGGGAATCGTCTCATTTTCCTAGTTCGCAACACTGCTTCTGTATTCTCATTTATCTCTTAGACCATAAGAACGAGGATGGTCATATTCCCATGGTAATAACAGTAGTTATTTTGTGTTAAATATTTTTAATGGTGAAAGTAGACCATTCGTTATTTGATTTATGTGTATATCAGTGTTCTTTATTCCAGGGCCCAGCAAAATCAACTAACAAAAGTAAATATACCCCATGATTTTAAAAAAATCACAAAACCATATACGGTTGCATACCATATATTCCCGACATCAGCAGAAAAATAACCAACATTTGGCACAAATCTAGTAATAAAATACGACATTCCAATTAATACCAAATTTATTCAAAAACTAAGCACAAAACTAAGATCTATACGATGTAAAAACTACACTGACAAACACAACATCAACATTATTTATAAAATACAATGTGATAACTGCCATGACTTCTATATTGGAGAAACAAATAGAAAAGTGGAAACCAGATTCAAAGAACACAAAAAGTCACCTTCATACGTTTTCGAACACTGCAAATTAAATAAACATAGAAAACACTCAAATACTAAGTAAAGAAACAAACATAAATAAACGCAAAATTAGAGAAACCTTAATTATACAACAACTCAAGCCCAAAATAAACTAATACAAAGAAACAATTTTATACCTATATTAATAAATATGTAGAACATCTAAGTGCGTCCTCTACATTCCTACAGTCAATTACACACCACCTTCAAACATGTAGTCAGCTACCGGTCAGTTACTCTTTTTTTCTTTGAGAACCTGACGATGACCGAAGAAGGTCGAAACGTTGTTCGCTCCTCTACTAGTGCTTTCTCTATCCATATCAGCCGTTTATAAATATATAATTTTCTAAAGTGTACTGTTTGCTAGCGAAAACTAAAGTAACGAGCCATTCATTAGAACCTTGTAAAATTACTGACGAGCCATTCATGAGAACATTGTAAAAGTTACAGACGAGCCATTCATTAGAACCTTGTAAAAGTCACTGACTCTTTTTCCCTTCATTTGCAACCAAATTTCATTTAGTCAAATACACATTACTCCTGTTATTGACAAGAATATTGCAGCAAGAGATAGATGTTAAAATTATAGAAACGTGCACATTATACTAAGTACGGTTAAAATGGATCCTTCTGTCATCAAGTCGTAAAAAGATGTCACAGGGTCGTCACGTTATTCATGATTTTAAATGACACGAGCTGTAATTGTATAAAATCACGAATAGCAACTAATTAACTGAGACCCAAAACTAATCAAGCCAGGCGAGTCGTCACTTGTTCATCATCTTTACGAACACAATTTTTTATGGGCAATTCACGTTTTAATGAACGATTTCTGGCAACAAAACAAGGTCTGTGCATGAAAAGTATAGTTTTAACGACTGATGTGAATTGTGCAGTGAGTCTTGATAACATCGAGTACACGGAAATGCTTTTAGTTAATAGAATAAGGGCTGATGATTGACAGTGTGACAACCTCAATGGATCTTTTAATCACTTTGTGTACGCGTATAAACGATGTTACGAAATAAAATGGTTCCCCAGATGCACACTAGTCATTAATCATTTCAATTTATCTAATTGATGTTAGGTGGACATCGACTGCAGTTTCCTTGTGCGATGTTGGTTGTCATGATGATAGATAAATAATACATTGGGATATTCCATAATTATATGGCTAAATAAAGTCTGCTACTTTCACCGAAGTGAATAGTACATTCCACGTACAAGCATTTTAATAATATGTTGAATCCACCTCTACCTAAACGTCCCTGCAAATTATAGAAGGAGTGGTCACGGTTGTGACCAAACAAGTGTTTGTAAAGCATTGCCCTGGTTATCGCTAACAAATCGTGTAGTATATCGTATAAGTTTAAGTTATACAACATAACACGTTCATTTCAGCACACGGAGACAGGAAAGGGAATGCTAGCATTTTCTTCACGAAAAAGAATCAGAGTTGAAACAGATGCTCTCGTGTTACTTGTATACGAACGTCATTATTAATATTGTAATGGTTGCGGATACGAATGTTTTTGTTTTTTTAATGGCTAACTGCATTATTTCACACTATTTAATAATAGTTTATAGCTGGTTTGGGTGTAAAACAATGGCTAAACGATGAAGGATTTTATAACTTACAACCTTTATTTGCACTAATTTGAAAAAAATATAGTTGAACAGCATATAACGTAATTTATTTTTGCGCACGCGCAGCCTGTATATAAATCTCTTTGGGATATATTATACATATAGAGTAACTGGAACACAGCCATTAAATTTTAGTACTTTTTTAAGGTGTTCGGCGTGAACCTTCCCAGTGACACAGTGGTATGTCTGTAGACTTCCAACGCTAAAAATCGGGTTGCGATACCTATGGTGGGCATCGCGCTACTCAGTATGTTGCACTTAGCTACAAACAAACTAACACCGTAAATTTTCCTGGTTAAAATTTGATTCACTCAAAGAACAACCCGGTTAGAAAATGAATAGAAATATACCAATGACTACAAAAGCTAAAAACTGTAGAAATATGGGAAATAAATATAGGCTAGGTTAATTTAAAGTACAATATTTTAAATTCAAAGTTTAAAATTATTTTACTTATTTGTAGTTAAGCACAATGGGCTATCTGTGTTGTGTCCCCTCCCCCGGGTATCAAAACCTGGTTTTTAGTATTATAAGTCCGAAAATTACCGGAGGGCTATGAAAAAGTAATAATGAATACACTTTCAGGTAACGTATTTTGTTAAATCCTTCTTCTTAACTCGTTCATTTTCTACATGATTATTACGCCTCATGTAGAATAAGTCAAGCTAACCGGTAGTGCTAATTTTGAGTAGAGACTGGAACAGATTCCTAATCCAAACCTTAATTGTTTGTCTCGAGTAACGTAAAATGTCTGATTAATTGGCTATGCTTATGGGAAATGACTAATATTAACATATAAAACACATGAAGTCAATTTCCATGTTTTGTCCTATTAGTGTTTCTCATAACCGTCTGACTCTAACCTAGTTATTCGAGTTGACGAGTGAAATCTGAAACGTGCTACGTCATCAACTGTTCCTGTGTTTCGCCTCACCCTACGATTTTGTTAATAAAGTGTCGCCACTGACATTAACCATTGTACATTTGAAATAGTATTAAAGCATTTCAATGTTTATTTGCAGTGTCTGTTCAAAGAGAGCTGGCCCGGCATGGCTAGGCACTGAACTCGTAATCCGAGGGTTAAGGGTTCGAATCCCTGTCTCACCAAACATGCTTGCCCTTTCAGCCGTGGGGGCGATATAATGTGACAATAAATCTCACTATTAGTTGGTAACAAAATAGCCCAAGCGTTGGCGGTGGGGCTTTCCTCTGGTCTTAAACTGCTAAATTAGGGAAGGCTTGCGCGGATAGCCCTCGAGTAGCTTTGAGCAAAATTAAAACAAAACAAAACAAAGAGAGCTCACTTTGTGAAAACGTTTATAACAAAAGCATAAAATATGATTTAGCCTTCTAATGTCTCATGTTAAGTTAATTTTTACCCGTTTGCCACCAGTTAATCAACTTGCTCTTCATTATCTTTCGTTCCAATTGGAACGAGCCCACATTCTGTAATTTGTAAGTATGTTAACTACAATAGTACGTGTACATCTAAATAGAACGTTATTCAGAAAAATATCTGTTATTTCTGTAAAGATTTTTTAATTGTTCTTAAATGTCTCAATACTCTTAGTGTCTGAAGTATATCATGAAATTATTAGAATTATCATGGTATGTTTGTTTTTTCGACATAAATATCTGAAAAAAATCACTTACTTTTCACTCACTTCATTCACTGGAAATTTTTTCGGGAATAGCAAAAATAAACATTATATTAAATTTTTTAGAAGATGTGGACATGAAAAAGCAACTGATATAGGCCTGTGATTTGACCGGTGGGTCAATAGCACGTTTACAAGTTTTGATTCCACACAAAGGTATGTGTAGCTTTGCACTGAGAAAACAACAGTCTACTATTACTGATGTAAAATAGATTTTAAAAGATCAGTTAACATAAATTTAGTCACAGAAATTATGACCTCAGTGTGATTTCCAACATATAAGTTAGATATATATCGCTAGTGGACTCTGTACACAGGTATCCTAGGTTTCATCTCTTTAATGTTGAAGAATTATGGCAAAAAAAGATGTATATTGAGCTTAGTACAGATTTGTCGTTTAATAAGTAATTATACGTACTGAAACAGGCCGAGATATTAAATAATTAGGCCTGGCATGGCCGAGCGCGTTAAGGCGTGCACTCGTAATCCGAGGGTCGCGGGTTCGCGCTCGTGTCGCGCTAAAACATGCTCACCCTCCCAGCCGTGGGCGTGTATAATGTGACGGTCAATCCCACTATTCGTTGGTAAAAGAGTAGCCCAAGAGTTGGCGGTGGGTGGTGATGACTAGCTGCCTTCCCTCTAGTCTTACACTGCAAAATTAGGGACGGCTAGCACAGATAGCCCTCGAGTAGCTTTGTGCGAAATTCCAAAAAAACAAACAAACAAACAAACAATTAAATAATTAGTTTTTACTTTCGTTATAACATCGTGTCTGAAGCACTGAAACAAACCAACAAACGGACAGAGAGGCTATTAAAGCTTTGAGCTTGCTTTTTCAAGGTTGTTTTTTAACGGAACCGAATATATGTTGACGAAAATTTAAAATATTAAAAAACTGTTTTAACTGTCTCATCAGGATTCACAACTTTAGTACAAATCTTCTCACACTTCAAGTAAGTGCTCTATCAACTGAGCAAAATTATCAACCACTAGCACTTTTTAAAAACTCAAAAGCAAGAAAGGTCTCCCCTCGATCCTTATCTCAGGTTCGTGGGGACAGCCCCACTTTCGACGTCAATTACTCCTGTGGTATTTTAATTCCGCGAGCAGGATTAGAAGCCGGAACCGCTCGCGCGCAATTCGAGTTTTCTACAAAGTGAAATCACGGTTGATCCGATGATTCAAAGCTAGAAGCCCGCTGTCTTAAAACACAGTTTGTAATTATGAGGCACGAGTGCGCTATAAAAATAACAGTTAAGTTCCACTAATCGTTCATACGAAAGTAGCCCAAGAGTTGGCGGTGGATGTTGTTTACTAGTCTACCCTATAATTTATCACTTTAAAATTAGGGACATCTATTTCTGTACAAAACTATATGAACATTTTGAGACAACCAACAAAGTACAACATATAGAACTGACTATTTTGTTTTGAATTATCAGAGACATCAGAGTTTCTCACTTGCCTACGAAATCACTTAATGAACATCTTACATAATACGAAACGTGTGACTTAAGTTTTTAAGTAAAATTGTTTTTTCAGTAATACACATTAAAAGCAATAAGAACGGAAATAATTACTCTTATAATAACTTTTTTTTCTTTCAACAGTATAAAATAATTATATTCTTACGTGCAGCAACCGAAAAATTATTGAAACATTTATAAAGCCACTTAGCCTACATCTTGTGTTTCTAATAATTTTGCTACTTTTAAATAACACTTGAAATAGTAAAATTGCAATCCATACGCCATTTCTTTGGAAATACTTCTGAATCTACATTAAAATATGCAGAAAAATATATTAAAGAGGAATCGAACTATGACGAATAATACTAACTGTTTGCGTAAAGCCCACTGCTAAGCATGGGTTCATAAACTAATGTTTAAGCTGTTTATCAACAATACTTTGTGAAATAGAACTTTAACACACGAAAATGTTGTGGGACGATAACAAATGTGTCAGTAAAGTCGAAAATGGTTTAAATCAGAAAAATTATGAATATTCCAAAATCTGAAATAGAAACGTATTTTTATCCTAAGGGAGTTAATATAGATTATTCTGTCGCAAAGTAACACGTTCTGTTGTTGTTGTTGTTTTGAATTAAGCACAAAGCTACACAATGGGCTATCTGTGCTCTGCCCACCACGGGTATCGAAACCCGGATTTTAACGTGTAAGTCTGAAAGACAACTGGTAGAAGCCAGGTGGGTTAAGGTGTTCGACTCGTAATCCGAGGGTTGCTGGTTCGAATCTCGGTCGCACCAAACATGCTCGCTCTCCCAGCCATGAAGGCGTTATAATGTGACGGTCAATCCCACTATTCGTTGGTAAAAGAGTAGCCCAAGAGTTGGCGGTGGGTAGTGATGACTAGCTGCCTTCCCTCTAGTCTTACACTGCTAAATTATGGACGGCTAGCATAGATAGCCCTCGAGTAGCTTTGTGCGAATTTCATAAAACAAACAAATAAACTCTCTAGTCTCACACTGCTAAATTAGGAACGGCTAGCGCAGATAACCCACGAGTAGCTTTACACGTAATTAAAAAACAAATAAACAACTGGTATATATGTGTGTGCCTAAGTATTTATGGCATACTGCACATTATAATAACGACAACACTAGTGAGGAGGATGAGGGGTTGGAAGTTAGAACTGCTTTTCACCAAAAGTATCACAATTTGTAGTGAAAAATAAAAACAAAGTTATCCAGTGTTAAACAGAGGGGAATATGACTGTTTACTCTGAGCTGTTTTATTAAATGACAGTTACATGTGATGTTTGAAACATCATAGCACTTAGGGGCCATAAATACCCCCCTTCTGATAAAGGAACCGCCCCTGTCTAATAACGTTAGTATTGCCCTTCATCACAAAAAAGATAATACAGCAAATGCAAGCTCAAAAGAGAACCACAAAATAGAGAAATAAAAAGCTTTTCTTAATACGTTAAACGTGCTGCTGATCTTGGTTATCCCATTTCTATAGATCTTAATTAACTTTCTAGCTGTTGGAACGAGAGGAGTCTTATTCAACGAAAACAGAAAGAATCGTGTTTAAAAGTCAGGCAAAGCAATAAGAACGGAAATAATTACTCTTATAATAACTTTCTTTATTTATATCTTCCTATAGGATCCCACAATCATACATTTCCTATATAACTGATGATTCTCATTTTCGTCTTCAAAATTAGATTAACTTTTGGCAGATACAAATTTACTTAAACCAATGCACCACTTGCACCGGCAGTCATTGTACATTTAAATATACCAAACAAATACCGTTTAATACTGGAATGACAGAGTAAATACAAGAATTTCCATCATAATATGCAACCTCATCGTGAACCAAGAACCAGAGCAATCTGAATATTACTGACATCCTGTTCACATGGACGTAAAGTTACAGCAGCATACAAGAAGTGTAGAAAAATATGTTATTTTCTAGTTATAGCATAGCAAAACACGGTGGTTATTGCCACAATAGTTCTAACAAACAGGCGTAAGTATATCCCAACACCTAAGGCATTCTGCGGTTAATAACATTAGATTATCACTTTTTGGTAAAGTCAATTTTACCGGTTCCGTCCTTCGAGAATGCAGCCTGCTAGATCGCTTGCACTCGTTTATAAACTCACATACATTATTTAAAAACCATCATAGAATCATTCATATGCAATTTCTTCAAACTCACGTTTGAAAATTATTTATCTTTAGAGAGAGCTGGTTCTTAAACTAAGAGCTAAATATGTGATTAATCATACAAATTCTTACTTTTTAATATATCTTCTTTCAGAACACATACGTGCGCTAGATGAGCATAATATTAATTTAATAATACAGTTTATTTCTCCGAAGATATATGTGAAGATTACCTTCTGAGTTAGACGGGCTTTGTGAGAAAAGCGAAGGAGGCGTGATTAAAGACATCATCAGCGGTTTAACAAAGACGCGAAATGGTGGATATCTATCATGCATTATCTTGGAACTTTGCACTATTAACATGGATTACATAACGGACGTTTCGCGCATGAAATAAGGTATTTCTCTTTATCTGTTTTATTTTTATTTATCCTAAAATTCCATTTGAAATTAAAGCAAGAAAAGTAAACTGATTTTAAGACTTTTGGATAAAAAATAGAAGATCGGTTGGTGAATTATGCTATAAGTAAGCCAACTACGTATGCAGATCCATTTTGTTAAAATGATTAACAGTGGGAAGATAAAATGTTATATCCTCGTAGAAAATATATGCTGTTTTATTTTATGTAAATGCTCAGACCTGGATATTTATCTTATTTCAACCAAAATACCTAAAAAAAACCGAAAGACGACCAATTAGAACTGTTTAAGACTGCAAACAAAAAATTGCTCATTTTTGTAGTATTATATTTTAAGTTAAAGCTTATAGTAAAATTAAACCGACTCATAATTTTCATTTTAACTGAAATAAAACTGGTGTCCAAATATAATGAGGAAAAACAAAATTATCAGTTTTGTGTATTGTTTTGAGTACGTTATAATGGGTGCGTAGGCAGCTCGTAGGCTTAGTCGCTGGCTTAAACTTTACACTCTTTACATAGAAATTTCTTAGGATTTAGGGTCGTGCTGTCGCGAGTAGAGCACACAAGCCACCAACCAGAGAAAATTTACGTGTGTAATACATAACTCACAGAGAAAAAACTGAATACAAATCAAATAGCTCCTCAACTGCAAACAGTTCATTCACACTGAAACTCTCAAGGTTATCTCGAAACAATGCAAACTTTAAATAATTGAATTCTTCACTTTGAACGTTTAGATGTTCATTGACAAAACCTTCTATTATGTTCGATAAAATACACACGTAATTACTTAAGTTATCAACTACGTCCACAAGAGGTCTCCTGTCTGTCACAATCTGTATAACTGCGTTAACAAATCTTCAAAGATATTTTTCAGTAGTTCCACTCTAAACGTTATTAAATCTACTACTTCTTCTTGTATAGTTAATGTTCTTCACTTTTTCTTCTTTGTACATTATTGAACCTTACGTGAAACACTGTCAGACTAGATCCAATATAGCACACTTTTAAACTGTATATGTGGCGAACTTCTTGTAGATTCTGGATTACTTTCATTTTCTTCTGGAGTCGGATCAAATATTTAGAGCAACTTAATAAATTTGGAGTGGTCAATGTTTGGTGTCGAAAACATGGAGTTATATATACACATTTTAGTGTTCAGTCAGTTTAGCAGATCTACTTTCAAAATTAGTTCTTTTAACTCGATTGGTACAAGTGGGATCTTCCAGTAACAAGTGGACAATTTCAATAGACCGTAACCAAAACACTTCGTTTATCGGTTCTTTCAGAACTTACTTCTGACCCGCATCTAATATATTTGACAAAATAAATCTTACAAATTAACTTAGGGCGTATATAGACAAACCATATAACTCTGGTGTCTTCACTAAGAGTATCTCACCCTTGCCTTTTATCGTCTTCCCGTTAACTGCTTTTTTGTGATATTGGTTCATTTCATTGTGGTTTTTTCTAAACTATTGGGATTCTGGGGTGAGAATTTGTGACTGTGAATTCTTGCACATCTGAGGTCACGACTGTAATGTTCCGGGCTGACTCTTGTTACTGGCTTCAGGCCTGTATCTTTCTTATTTGATATTGTGGTTCGCGTTTTTTAAATAACATTTTCAATCTGTTGCTTTTTCCATACTATTATTTGTGTTAAAATTAAATATAGTTTTTGAAAACCTTTAAATGTGTAGATACTTAATATTTGTATTACAGAAATATCTCAGTTTTTTTTTAATATAATTTGTAAATACTTCATTCTAGAATTACTGGGTCAACTATAAGTTTACGGACTTGCAATCCTAAAAATTTGAGATTCGAATTCCCCTGATGGATAGAGCGAATATTACCTATTGTAAAGTTCGACTCTAAAACATACAAACTAGCTTGTAGTATTTGTACGATCGAAACAATTAAGTAAATATGAAAGGTATAAGAATATGCTTTTTAAAATAATAGAAAGTTCTTAAATTTTATATTTCAATGCATAACTATACGATATCGTGAAAAAATAAAAATCGATATGAAATTAACCATTTAACAGGTTGCATAGAGCTTCATTCTGCAGGAAAAGGTGGGGCTTGTGTCGTGTCAACCGAGAGAAACATCTCTTTTTCCCATACTCCAGCACGTGCACCATTTCTCACACTATGGTGATTATAAAAAGGCTTCGTCTGTGAAACATGATGTATATGTCGTAAAGTAAACATTGTGCCATTGTTAGTGTAGGAAACACCCATTTTCAGTGAATTGGTCGGGTAATACGGACAAATAAAACATCTTGTCCAATGTTAATAACTCATAATTTGTTTCCTGATATGTAAATGTGTAAATAATAAACAGAACATGATTTAATTCATAAGGTATCTATAGAACAGACTGTTTTACATTTGATCAGACCGCTTTCTAATACTATTTTCCTTTTCCCATTTCATGAACGAATTATTAAAGTGTAGTAGTGACATCTCTCGAGACCTTCCAGGTGTTTTAGTGATTATAAGGGTCCACCTCTAAAAACAAAAGCACGATTATTTTTTCTTATGTTGTAAGTTAGTATTTTGTCAAAGAAGTAAACAAATTTGGTAGTAAGTTACTTATTTAACTGCTTCCTGATAGCTTATCCGAAAATGTTGTCACGGGGAAGGAGTATGATTACGTAGGAACTGTCCACGTGCCTAAAATCATGCGAAAAAAAAAGAGTGAAAAACCTGTTCTGCCGCGTTGAGGTATAAAGCGGAACACTAAAAACAGCTACTTAACTGTTTCTTTGTTTTGGAATTTCGCACAAAGCTACTCGAGGGCTATCTGTGCTAGCCGTCCCTAATTTAGCAGTGTAAGACTAGAGGGAAGGCAGCTAGTCATCACCACCCACCGCCAACTATTGGGCCACTCTTTTACCAACGAATAATGGGATTGACCGTCACATTATAACGCCCCCACAACTGGGAGAAGAAGCATGTTTAGCGCCACGCGGGCGCGAACCTGCGACCCTCGGATTACGAGTGCACGCCTTAACGCGCTCGGCCATGCCAGGCGCTACTGAACTACATTACACTTTGCAATATCTTAAAGGCAGAACTCCGTCCTAGCTAGAAGTGCCCACCATTCTGTTATCAGTGTGAAGAATTATACTTATAGTAATTCATATTTCACGATTTATGGCTATTTAACAATTTCTAAAGCACGTAATTATTATTTATATAAATGTGTTTCATTTTATGTAGTGTCTTATGGATTATCAGACAGTAAAGGAATATTCTTTGACTAAAAATGTTTCGCTTACCCTGTAAGAAGACTGCTCCCAACTGGCGTGTTCTGGTATACAAACATATTTTAAAATGCATAACTGAGACTTCGAATCGGTAAGAAATAATGTATACATCTTGAATTATTTATAAGAAGTATAAAATATTAAAACTGGCCATTTGTCTTTACTACTGCTGTTCAGTTCCTGCCTTTAACAATCAAGGACAACCAGAATAAAGTCACTTATCATACGTGATACTTTTATATTACTTATTCATCAGATGCAGTGCGAAGTTTTATAATAAGTGCTACAAACTCAGTAATACCAAAACATATATCCCCGTCACATCAAACGTGCTCGCCCTTTCAGCCGTGGAGGCATTACAATGTGACGGTCAATCCCACTATTCGTTGGTAAAAGAGTAGCTCAAGAGTTGGCGGTGACTAGCTGCTTTCCCTCTAGGCTTACACTGCTAAATTAGAGACGGCTAGCGCAGATAGCCCTCGAGTAGCTTTGCGCAAAATTAAAAAAACAACAAAAAAAACCTATCAATAAATGTATAAAAGTTTCTCGATTGTAAGAATCAACGATATATGTTTTATAAAAGCACTAATGTGTATTTTAATATTGTTGCTGATTGAACTTTCGAGCTTTAAGTTATAAATAGACACTCCGAGATACAGTTTTTTGAATATTGTTAGTCAGCTCCAGTCAGTATAAACTAAACCTCGGAAGGTATAGTTGTGATAAACGCTTATTAATTGGAAAACTACACGTTTGACCAGGAACGTTTATAGATTTCAAACACTACAAACCGTTAAACTTTAATGAATGAACTTCGGACGTTAGCATTTATTCGAGAACATTAAATATCTTCGTCGGAAAAAAGTAAGCTTGTAAGCGGCGTAAGGCTAGTCAAGAATAGTCAGGTAGCTAGTTCAAGCGAAGGGTAATAATAGCTGTACCAACTCGGCATTCATTCGCTCATCGTAGACCTGGACCGTCGATAAAATATTCAGTTCTAAACTAGATAGAAGACTCAGTATAGTTTATAAGTTTGTAAAACTTTTATATATAAATCATTATTCGTAATAACTCTTTGTAATAATCATTATTATAAATTTTGTGTTTGTTTGTATATTAAGATATATTTGTGTTAAGAAAGAAAACTGTGTGCATCAGTCTTGTTGGCAAATATCGTAAATTTTATAGATATTGATATTCAATTAACTTCGAAATTAAAATTGAAATATCTGGCTATTTGAAATCGTAATACGTAACGTACGTAACACTTAATCAGATAATCGTCCGAGATAAATTATAATACGTAACACATTTTAAGGGTAAACTTTTTCAGCATAAGGATCAGTAATCTTTGACATAATTAAGATATTATTTCCACAAAGTACCAGTCAAAGGCTCTTGACAGAAGACTACCTTCAACGAGATATAGTTAGTGCTTGATTTATGATACCCATCTTCAATTACTTGCTCTAAAAGAGAAATTTGATAAGATACATAATTTCCAGCCTCACAAATTACGCTACAAATGTATTAATTATAAGACAATGACCTTTTTTTTCTATATGTACTGGAGTTGGAAAATAATACGAAAATTTTAAAATGTCTAAATTAATGTAACTCTTAACTAATACCTGTATTTTTACGTAACATTTTAATATTGTGTCAACATATTGTTCATCTCCGTCTATATGTAGATTTTCTTATGATTAACAGAAGATTGACTACTTGTGTATTTCTTACTTCATATAGTTTAAAGGTAGCATTTACCTAAATAGATGGTGCTAAAACAATAAAGCACCTTAAAATAAAATATAAAAAATTCTAACTTAATAATTCCTCCTAAAGTGTGTTAATATACACATAAGTTTTTCAGGGGATGCTTGTCTAGTAAGTATTGTATTCTCTTACTATAATCATAAAAAACAACAAAAAACAAGCGTTTAAGTGACTTAATTTAGATAACTGAAATGAAGTTTAAATGTTTGTTTTCGAATATGTTTATCACAGTTTAATGTGGGCCAAATAAAAATAATGGTTATCAAACGCACGCACACACAAATATTTACCTTAGTTTAGAAAAGCCCTTCAATAATATTTAGTTACAAAACACATACAGAGTGCTACTGTTTTGTCACATGCTTCAAGTGTAACATAATCAATCGAAAATACTTAAATTTGAAAGAAAGGGTAACAGTTTGTTCTTTCTAGAATCACATTTTAAGTCGAAGTTATGAAAACACCAAATAGTATTTCTAAACCTTATTTAAAAAAAAAAAGTTTTATGAAGGTAATGGATTTTACAAAATTCATATTTATATGCACAAACTTGTTTTGGAAAAAAAAGCAAAAAGAAACACTGTGTATGTATATATATAATTAGAAAATTATGTTTAAATCAAATTTAGAGTTACAAAATCCCTGGATAATCTTAATTGACCTTTCAGAATGGTTGCTCGAGAAGAATAAATATGTGAAGTTTCCTGAAACAATAGGTGGGATGTAGGATCGAAAGCCCTGCCAAATTTCTTCATTCAAAGTAATATTAATATGCAAACTAAATGTTAGGCTACCAAAATACAAGTGTAGTGAGAGAGAAAAAATGGAAGCCAAACAGAAGAAGCCCAGAAACAACAAGAAGGCCTATTTCATAAATATTTCATTCCTAATACACTGGCGGAAACAACAGTTAATAACGAATGGAAAGAAAGTGATAGTCAAATCAGACCAAAATAACAGATGAGCATAATCTGTATTTTTCACTTCTGATTTGGTGATTGCAATTTGTTGTTCTTTACGTAACGCTAACTAAACACGTGTTACTATTGGGTCATTCTATGTCAAATCATCCAGGGGGCTGCAGGTGACCCAAGGTGTCTTGAAATAAATTCACGTGCTCATCTTCGCATATAATGAAAAATTGCCAAAGATTAGATCAATATCTCTAATAGTTTCTGATTTACAGCCATGTAACTCAAAAAGTAGGTTGAACACCATCCTGATTTTTTTCAGATCATATTCAGAGATGTAAGAATATATGGTAAAAATCTGAAAAGGCTGAATAACTGGTGACATGGTTAAACTGTGGCCTGAAGTAGGGCTATTTTTAGCTACATCATAAAAAGTTGCATGCAACTACATATTTTTACAGGAGATCTAATAGACTTTTAATTACAACAATTGCTGATTTATCAACTGATATGTTATAGGAAATTTGGAAACAAAATTCAGCTTTGTATCATATTAGGTCTTAGAGATATGGCTTATTAAATAAACCAATGTTTTTGACCATTTTGGGTTTTCAGATGACTTTACAGCCTCATAATTTGAGACCATTTTTGAATTATGTGAGACTCATTCAGTCAGTGTAGCAAATTTCAGCCTTCTACCACCATTACTCTTGCAGCTTTAAGCAGCCAAATTTAAAACAAAATTAACTAAATTTTAGAGGGCTGTAAATCAGAATCTATTAGAGATATTGATCTAATTTTTGGCAGTTTTTCATTATATGTGTTAATGAGCACATGTGAATTTTTTCAAGGCATTCTGAGAGGGTCACATAGAAAATTTTCCAAAATCTAGATGATTTGACATGGAATGACCCTATTGCAAATCAGAGGTGTCGCTAAGCGCTGTAACACGTAGTCTGTGTCCCGAATCCCCAGTTGGTGTCTTGAAAAAGATATAAAAACACGATCGATATTATGTTGAAACACTGAAAATTTTCTCTCCTACTGGGCTGAGCCCTGAATCCTTTAAGGATGTACTGAAGCCTCTGACTAAAACCAAGATTTTGCTTACACGTTACGTATTGGGCTTTCAGAATTTCGCGCTTGCGCTAGCCGTCCCTAATTTAGCATTGTAAGACAAGAAGGAAGGCTGCTAGTTATCACCGCCCACCGTCAACTCTTGGGCTACGCTTTCACCAACGAATAGATATAATGAAAGGCTGAAAAGACATGTTTGGCGTGACGGGGATTCGAACCCGCGACCCTCAGATTACGAGCCGAATGCCTAAACTACCTTCATTTTTTAACTCTTCTTACAGGGATGCTTAATTAAAAATACTTGACATTTTAAGTTTGCCGCTTTCGTGTATATTTCATATTTTTATACAGTCTGTACTTTGTTATAATCACTCTTATTTATAAATATTATAATTTATAAGTAACTTCAAAAGTAATAATTATTACACAAGTAAACACCTACATCTATGATTATCTTATTTCCAATTTGATATTCTTTGTTTGTTTGTTTTAATTTGGTACGTCATTTCCTATCATAGTTGTTCACAGTAGTACAGTAGAATGCTTGCGGACTCACACAGCTATATACCGGGTTTCGATACCAGTGATGGGCAGAGTACAAATAGCTCATTGTGTGTGTAGCTTTATTCTGAACAAGCAAACCTATCAGAGTCTGGTTCATGTGTTGGCTTAACTGCGACACTACATTAGGCATACTGCACGTGACACTAAATCCTTAGCCACCCACGTTTACTGTCAGCTATTGCTTGATATAAGATAATACTCTCAAAACCGTGTACGTTACGTGTAACGAACGGTCTGTTGGAGAATACGGCGTCTTTACTATATTAATATACGGAAATATCAAACAACTTTTATTCGTTATCAGTTTAAACTTAGTGATTTTTACTTATATTTTTAGTCTTTCGTAATAATGTGTTCTCTTAACAATGCCTTCTGGTGGGTCAGCGATAGGTTTTCGTACTTATAATACTACAACCTAGCATTCGATTACCTGCAGTGAACACAGCCTATGGCTTTTGGTTTGTTTATAGTTAAACACAATAGAAAGTCTGTGCTTTGTCCACCACGATTACGAAAACCCGGTTTCAAGCGTTGTACGCCCTCACGCATGTTGCTGTGTCACTCGGGGCAGCATGCAACTGATTGTGTCTTTGCTCTTAAACAAACATTTTTAACTATTGTGCAAAAAATACGTCTGTTACAGATTTCGTCGTACTTTCCATTATATTGTTTTCGTATAAGTACGTTGTTAATTTTTCTAAACTTTTGATTGCATCACAAACTATCCACTTAATTTTCGTGTTGTTTTTATAGTTACGAATTTGTGAATTAATATTACGAGGTTTTAACGTTGATGATGGAATTTCATACAATTTAGAATGTCCTTAATTAAATGTTTTGGTTTGTTTTGAATTCCACGCAACCTAGCAATGGTTGGTACCTTATATCTGATATCTAAAGTAAAAGGCGTTTGTGCTAGTTTTTTTAATTTCGCGCAAAGCTACACAATGGATATCTGCCCTAGCCGTCCCTAATTCAGCAGTGTAAGATTAGAGGGAAGGCAGCTTGTCATCACCACCCACCGCGAACTCTTTTACCAACGAATAGTGGAATTGACCGTAACATTATAATTTTAACCCACCTGGCCATGTTTATGCTAGAAACAAGATACGAAACCGATTATAAATAAAATCTATATTTAATTATCGTTGTATTGGAAGATAATGACTGAATACACTGATGTACTTCTTTGCTACTCCCTGTGCGTACTCTCAAAATATCCGTTATTGCAACGTGTGTTAAACCCAGCGTAAGAAACGCTGGTTTAAGGTGCTAACGAAATTTCAAACTCTCCCTATGTTCTTAACAATATGCAACTTTAACGAAAGAACATCACATAATAAGACTCTTAGTTTAATTTGTGACTGAAAAATCTCTGACGATTACCTGTATATTTTTTACTCAAGTATCGATCTACTTGGTTCTCTTGGTGGTGATCTCTTCTTGTGTTTTAATTACATCGTGTTCGTTTGTTCATCAAATTTATCTTTACATTTACATGACTTTAAAACTCAACCATTTCGCTCTTAGTCTTTTACATAAAATATTCGTTCTTGTAGTTTCTTCTAAACATAAATTTTATCTTACATTATCCATGTTACTATATCTTGCATATTTAGAATGTTTTTTAATTCACTGAAGAAAATATATTTTTCATATTATAGATTTTGTTTTCTATTTAAAATTGTAAGCATTCTATTTCTTAAGAACAGAAATTTTATACCTTTAATTTTTGTTGGTTTGCGGTTAAGCACAAAGATGCACAATGGATTATCTGTGCTATGCCCACCACGCGTATCGAAACCCGGTGTGATTCCGTATAACTTCAACTCTTGATAAAAAACATTGTGACAAAACACAGGGTATAAATAAAATGGTTTCTGGATTAATATCTTCGTATAATCTTCTGGTGCTCATGAATTATGAGTGTTTAACAGTTAAGAAAAAAAAACGTTGCTGCTAGTATGGTGGAAATCACGTGCGTTAGAAAGACGTGCTTTTTATCATATTTATAGGCTTACAAAACTTACAATAAATTCAATCTACAATTGTTATAGCAACTTGTAATTTATTGCATTATCTGAAGAAAAAAAATTTGGTATAGGTGTATCTTACTTAACTAGAAATAAACACGTGAATAACAAAAGCTTTTTTGTCATCTATACATTCAATACACACAAAAGAAACCACTTACGTCCTATAATCTTCTTCTCTAAGCACTTTTAGTTAAACCCAATACAAATAAAGTAATTTGTTCATTAATTAAGACAATATTTCCTGTTTAAATTCGATGTATACATGTGAATGGTCTAAGTGCATGTTACAACCTTTTTCTACAATTATATTCAAAATTGAATTAACCCTTATTATCAGTTATGTCAATAAAACTGACGTCAAAACGTAGTTCATAATTCATATTGTAGTTCGTTTTAACAAATACCTAAATAAATTATCAATCTACATTTCCATGTGTTGCATAATGTACCTCTGCTTTGAACTCAAAGATTTTTTCTTTTATGTAGTTTTCAATGTCCACAATTAGATAGATCAAGTATACATACTGACAAACTTTAATGTAATATAAAAATCACCCAAATTCTTTATTTTTTGTAATATCAATAAAAATCTTTACCCTCCAGAAAAGCTCCTTCCAAATCTTTATGCTGTTTAAATAATTTACTTAAGTATACGTACTTGTCAATGACATCTGTTTGTAACCAATATAATGTCTATTTTGTGAGCTATATAATTATGAAGATTGTTCCTTAATTTATTTCAGAAAAATGTACCATTTTCTAAGCATGTCTTCTTGAATATAAATTAAGGTCATGTTCCAGTATTAAAGCAATGGGATTAATATTCAAATATACTGTAAAGAAATGAAAAAATAATGTGACACTAGTTACATAACTGATTCACACTACTCAATCAACTTATAAAGAAACACATTTTATATTGCTTTTGTGTGTCTGAAAACAAAATATGTTAATCATACTTCTGGTTACAAAACAAAAAAAGAGACAATATTATTTTGACATGTTTTATGATTCACTATCATAAGAATACTGTACAAATATTAAAATATTTTAGTTGAATAAAAGATGTGATTTTATCGCATCACCATAACCACAACAACAACTGTGAAGAAAATGTTGTAACCACTGGTTTCTCAGATGAGATCTGCCACTGAAAACACATACAAAAAACGTTTATTACAAATCATTCATAACGTAATATTAACTGAAATAGCTATGATGATAAAAAAGTGAAAGATTTTATTATTATGGTTAGATATATACACTGTTCTGAGCTTGTTTTAAATTTTTAAGTTAAGTCACATTTGTTGATTTGCATTTACACCTTTTATTTAACTACTATTTTATGACTTTACGTCAATACGTTTGGAATCAAAATGTAGATAATTCAAACTTTAATATCATATATTACTTAAAATCTTAGTTTAAGGGTAAATTTTAAAAAACAAACCTAAATATCGGTTTTTGTGAGTCACATGGTATGTTAAATGCAACACTTAAAATTAGATGTTTGTGATGTCAAAATACTAAATCTATACTTTTGTGCAAATTAGGACCTCAAATTTCCAATAATAAAAAGCTAGAATATAATAAAAACTTGTATCTTTTTATTTTGCTGATATATGGTGTATATACTGAAACAAACACTGTGACCCAGTTCAACTCATTCCAATTTTTGAAATGGTCCCTTATATGCTTTTACTACAGTGCATAACTGATCAATAGCCTAGAGAATGTCCCCAGTGTACTTTTCTTAACTAATCTGTGAAAAGCCTACCCAGTTCTTTGATCCAAATTCTCATGGAGGTAGACTATATCTTTAATCTAGTTGAAGTTTCATACTTTTAAAATCTAAATTAATCTTAGTTACTAAGCTAGAGAAATACAGTGGAATTCTATGGTATCAGTGCAGTTATTTATGAGTTTTTGGGTTATTCAACCATATATATATATATATAAAAACTCTAAAAAAAATTATTTGTTTGATATCATCCATGTGCAAAAGTTTAAAAGTCTTAGCAACTGAGATCCAACAATAGCAGAGTACAAAGGTTTAAGAAAGAAATAATTGTTTGCTTTACTTCTTGATTTATTGTTCTATATTTCAAGAAAAATATGTTTACTGATTTATTTCTAAATAGTAGTACTCTACATACATATGCATAATTTATAATAATTGATATGTGACTGAATATTACAAAATATTAGTCCAAGTAGCACTAAAAGTCAGTTTTTATATTACTGGATACATAACCCAAGTGCATGTGTACTGTGTCAATGCAAGTTATGTAATATTAGCTAGGCATGACTGGGAGGTCAATATAATAAAAAAAATAATTAATTTTTGTGTAAATATATATAGTTCAAGACTTCAAGATATTTAGATTAAATATCTGTATTTTTATGTTATGTATTTATAAAAGCATAATTTATATTTGTTTCTTTTATTATGGTTACAAGGTTGGTTAAGTAACATAGAGCATATAGTCTTAATTGAAAACAAACATCTGAAATTTATTTAGGAGGTTTTAGAGATTATCCAAATAATATTTTAGATTTTGGGATTGAAGAAGTTTTTTTTAATATGAAATCACTTTGCACTCAGACTAGTAACAAAACAGACTATTTTCACAAACAAATCTTTGGTAAAAATATTTCATTAAAAAATCTGGTATTTTGTACACAAACTACTCATAATCTTTACTAAAAGTTTACCAAATTTAGTGAAAATACACATGCTGTGCCAAATGTTGTAGAGCAAATACTTAATGTGTGCAAATATTTAGACATGTATATCATACCAAGCTTGTGATGAAAGGGTTAATTACACAGATAATTAATACATGATTTAAAAATAAAGTTTATGCAAGTTACATGATAAAATTTCTGTATGTGTGAGTTTTTATAGAAGTACAATATTTCATTTCTCACCCTCCACAGTCATAAGATTACAGAAAAGTATCTTGGTAATTAAAAAACACTGAAATTCATAAGTTCTAAGGCAGTGCCAACAAGCAATATCTTATAGGAACATACTGTGATGCAAATTAAACCAAGTAAAAAACTACAGTTTTAGTAATGCTTGGAGTGAAAATTGTATCCAACAAAGATGTTGGAATCACATGACAACTTCAGTTTCATTTCTTTCTTTGGTATTTTTCCATCATTCTCCCACAATTTTAAACATATTTGTAAATGTACAAGTACATAAATATACAAGGAGTGGACAAAAAAGTTTCCCCCAAAATAATCGTTGTTAATTTGTTATATCTTTTATTAGATAATAGAAACATGTAAAACTACGTTTTTAGAATGCATTCAAAGAGATTTGTTCAAATGTGACCTCAAGTCTTTAGTTGGTAAACACTTGAACTTTCTATGATTTTAATTATGTTTTCTCATAAAAAGTGTTGTGCACCTACTGTAGTTTCTTAAAATCTTCTCCTTCCAATTAACCTATGAAATGATCATACATGTTTCTCTGCAATTGTGAAGTTGTTAAAAAGATATTTTAGAAATAAGAGAATTGATGTTATGGAATGGCTTGGTAAATCATCTAATATTAATCTGATTAAAAATTTATAGGCTGAGCTAAATTGATTAATAAAAGGCTGCCATTCCTAATTTTGATCAATATGAAAAAAAGCATAGTAAGAATTTGACTGTTTTTATTGTCAAATGATGAGACAAACAGAATGGCCATTCAAAGTATGTTAGTGAGGAAACAAAAGTTTTAAAAACGAACATGGTGCAAGTTTTTGGGCCTTCACTAAATGAAGTATACATATAGTTTTATGAAGTTTAAGACTGGTATACCCAACTTTCGATATAGCATAATTCCCAGAATTTTTAAAACTTCAAATGTCATGTCATTTCATATCAGTTAATTTTTTCCTTTCTACTTTCACATTGTAGATGTATTTTTAACAGTTAACCAATAAAACTTTATGTAAAACACAGGTATAACTCCAGAGTTGTAACTGAATATTAAGGTAGCTTTATTTTATTGACGAAACTATGTTCTGATAATGGGATCACATTAAACTTCAGTTTATTTACAACAGTGACAAGTTGACAACAAAATATTCCATTATAATACCAAAATGAAAGTATTATTCAGTCAGGTTGGAACAACTGACACTGACTCAATGCAAATAGTAAATCCAGAATAAGCAAAAATTTGGACCATAAAAAATATCACAATTTCTGTTGAGCATATATTAACTGAAATTTGATGTCATTAAATTTTATTGGATAATTATGGATAATTACATAATTATGTAAATACTGAAATTGAAACAGAATTTTTTATAAGATGAGGACTCAATGTTAGTATCCACCCTTCAAAACCTCACATTTGAATGAAGAAACGTCATATTTACAAATTGATCATACAAAGAAGGGACAAATTCCATCCTATTTTTATGCCATTTAGTGAAACTAGTGTAAAAATCACAATTTGAGAGGCCTGAAAAACATGTTTATCAAAGTTCATGCCTTATATAAACTCATATAGTACTCACAATCTTTAGCTGCTAACATTGACATACATAATGATTCTCAATATGCTTGTTCTGTACATTGTTAGTGACATACGCTTCTGTGTTTAAAAATTCATTTTTAACAATTCCCTTAAAGATAACTGATGTTAACTTTAGTGCAAAGATTTCATCATATTACCTGACAATGCTAAATCATGATTGGCTCCTTATACCTGCTTTGCTAAAAAGTACTCTACAGTCGCATTTGAAATCAGAAAGCTTAAAACACCAATTATTAATAAAACTCTTACCATTCATGGGCATTTCATCCACCTGTGTACTGTAGTACTGTTCAATATCGCGTAGAATTCTGATGTCATCATTTTTTACAAAGTTAATTGCAACACCCTTCCTTCCAAACCGTCCAGAACGCCCAATCCTAAATGAAATTATTGTTCTTAATTATATAATGGACACCATGTATTATTCAGGACTATTAATAATAATCAGATTTAAAACATGAATAAATGGCCAACTTCTGACACTGAGGTTGGTTTTTTAACCTATTTCAACAGGTAGTTAAGAAATTTCATGTAGAATATTTCCAGTTAAAACATTTAAACTTACTTATAAACACCAATAATGAAATGCAATAAGACTTTCCATAATTTTAATAAACAATACAATAATCTGAATTAAAACAATGTAACTTTAATTGTTATGTAGCACTTTACCTACATCTACAACATAAAGTCAAACATTTATTGTGATTGCACAAAATGAAAGGTAAGAATTTAAAAAAAAATGATAGACATGTATTTTCTTTACCTGTGGATATACAACTCTCTGTTATTGGGTAGATCATAGTTAATAACAAGTGACACCTGCTGCACGTCGATTCCTCGAGCCCACACATCTGTTGTGATCAACACTCGGCTGAAATAAAAACATGTATAATTGCTAACCCAATTCAAAATGATAATACACAGTGTTCAACACCTTATACAAAATTGGTAGTAAAAACTCCTTTATGAACTACAATATGCATTGTCATATAGATTCGCTGTAATACAAACTCTTTTAACTTTGGTCTTATTTCAATTATTTTTATCCTAACCACACAAAAAATTATATTTATATAGAATGGACAAATCTGACTGAGATTACCAGATTATTTTAAAAAATAAGTTCAACATTAATGACAATTCTATTAAAAACATTTAGAACTCTTTTTAACTTTTACATTAAAACAGAAACTAACTGAGTTAGTTTTGTTTGTTTTATAGCCATTTCATCTTATATTCCATGAACTTTGAAATCTAAACTTTCTCAGTAAAACAGTTTTAAATGCAAACATATAACTTTCAATAATGACCAATAACAAACACAAACTAAGTATGAACACTTTACACAATTACAAAATTCCTTAGCACTTGTGCAATGTTCAAACTCACATTTTAAAAGACAAATTTTTATATACATTTTTAAAAATAAGTTTCCAGTCTCAAAAATACAATAAAATATCAGTAACTTACTATACACTATTAAAATCAGTAAAAACCTAATGCAATCAGAAAACAGTCTCATAAACTCAACATGTTTCAGTGTATATCAATGTTTCATCTAAAGGAGTGTAATGCTTTGCTAAATATAACCATTATTTATACAATTACCAGAAGACAAATTTGCATAAAGAATTTCATGTCATCTTCTGACATATTCATCAGGCCCATCATCCTTATTCAAAACTTAAGTTTACTTTATGTTTAATTATCTCAATAGATTCACATATTTTCATTATAATTAAATTTCCCACTGAATTGTGTCTAGTTTCACTGATGTATTCTACTAAAGGTGAAATAGTAATATTGTTTTTTACATTTGTGTTAATTAATTCCAAATTTTAAATATCTTCTTGTTTGTCCCATGTAAGTTATTTCACATTCATGTGGTATTTACGTAAGATGGGGGGGGGGTACAAGAAATACCTTTTGTGTGTTAGTCAACAAAAACGACAGTTCTTTCAGTAGCCATGTTTATATTAGAAACTAAAAGTCATCCAAGGTTGGTTGCTTGTGCACTTTGAGTGAGTGATAAAATCTACAATGAAAAACATGTCTGGGTATCAAATACTGATAGGTTTCTTTATTAGTTTTAATGTTTTGTAAGTCTTTAAGCTTATAAGTTCTAATCTTAAAAAACTATTGTAGGATCATGTGAGTCTCTTGCAGAAATCAGTGCCCTCTAGTTGCTAACTGGCTTCTGTGATATAGTCATATTTATCAACAATAACACTGGATCCACCCTTGTGTGTTAACTATAATATGATATTGTTGTTCAACTTATTTTGTTTAGAGCTGTTCTTTCATTTTGGTTTATATTATTATGACACTGTTTGGAAGACTTTTGAGGTCTGTATTATGCCATTTTATATACCTTTAGTGTAATTATTGTGTAAAACTTTCCAAACTCTTATAGTTTTATAGAGAATTCATAAAAGTCAGAAAGAAGTTTGGGCTCATTAATATAGCTTTTATTTGGGTAGAAGTTCAGACCCACACTAAGACTGAGTTCTGCTTCATGAAGTTTATTTGAGAGAAAAGCAATGTTAAAAGATATGTGGGAAGTGTTTATCATAAACTATATAATTTATAAGGTCACTGTTACTTTCAACAGATTTGTTAGTTTAAGAAGGCTTGTGTATATTAGAGGATGAAGTGTTTTTCAACATATTTTTAGGGTATTCATTGTGAGATAGAGATTTTAATAGTCTCTGGTAGAAACATGTCTATATATTACATAGATAGCCAATTTAATGTGTGGTCTGATGCTGAAGATATGTGGAATTGTGTTTTGAAGTTCTGAGAAACAGTCTTCGGCAGTCTTATAAGATTGTTTCACATCATTAATATCAAAGTGACTTACAAGAAATTGGACAGATTCAGGAAGATTCATAGCTTTTGAATCATTTATTTTAAAATGATAAATTGAATCACTTAAAATGCCTATACTGGGAAATAAAAGAGTATACTTACATAGATTGAAAAATACATTATTGATGTTAAAAACATATGTTCAAGTAGTCTCAATAGAAATGAAAAACAAAACCTATCATTTGAGCACTTTCAAAAAGCAAACCTTTCTTAATTAGGGACAATAAACATTAGAAATTACTTGTGCTCATTTTCAACATTCATTCCTAATTGCCATAAAATTACTTGCAATTTGCTCCTGAAGAAGAAAGTTCCACCTTTAGAAAGGACTCACGTTATTTTTTTTTTCCCATTTTTAAACTCATGTATACCAACAACCATCAGTAGCTGATCATCTATACCTATCAGTCATTACTTTTCATCTATACCTATAAACTTGTATATCAAAACATTCACTAAATGAAATAGTCTTCCATTCTTATTGATGATGCTTTACCATCTTATAATCAGGCTGTTAAAACCCTGACTAAATAAATCACTTGGCTATTAGCTCAAAAACATGTAGATGTCCTCTTTAACATCTTCAATATTGCATATATTTTTCCATTAAGATGGTGTTGCATTGAGTGAAAAAGATAGTAAGTAATCTGATTGTTTCATATCTAGAGAGAATAGGGGGTGGGGGAAATTTCCCAATCCAAATCCATAACCTTTTGTTGCATTAAATGTGTCACATATGTATATGGTGGTGGTAAACATATTTCCAGCTGATGAAAAAAGGACATTTCTGATGACAGAATTGACTTAAATGTTCCAGTTGCTGACCATATATTGACAGTTCAATGAGGATTGATGAGTTTGAAATGAATCACCCTTGTGATGTCCCACCAAATGCAAAACACATCACTTTATGTGGATGAAGTCCAGGTTTTGGTCTGGGATTGTGCCACTATTTTTGGCCTTTAATAGTAGCATAGAGAATTCACTTTTTAATCACCCATGACAGTTCTGCCCTAAAACGGTTCAAGCACATTATGCACCACAATAGACAAAGCAACGTTCATATGTTATAAATGATGATTGGAAAGTTCACAAGGTACTCAAACACTTTTTTATAGTGTTTTCCCATGTTTCTAATATGTTTATGTATTATATATGTAAAAACGACTCGTCTGAGTTGAGAAAATATTTTACGTAAAGGAGCGAACGTTTCGACCTTCTTCGATCATCACCAGGTTCACAAAGAAAGAAAGAGGTAACTGACCGGAAGCTGACCACGTGTTTGAAAGGGATTGTGTTTATGTATTGTTTCATGAGAGACATGCAATTTTATGAGTATGTTGCCTTTGGTTACACTCAACAAGCATCTTCAGAGCATCAATATCAATACAAACATGTCAGCCCATGTCATCACAGCCAACATCACCTGAATGAAACTTACTTAACCATCACTGACACGAATATTCAAAATTTTCATAAACTTCTTTGATATTATTTATGGTTATAGAAGCATTACATGCTAAATGTATATCTCATTGTGTGCCATTAGTACATTGGATTAGAGTATACTACTTTAAACATTATATAGGCTGCACTAATGTGATGTGACATTTAGATGGTTCATTTAACTATTATAAGTGATGTATGTTTTTTTTTTGAGGGTGGTTAATGAAAATGTCTCAATATGCGACATTTATTTCTTGATGACCTACTAATAGTTAGTAATATTTTAGTGGGTCTACTTTAAATTACAGTTGAGAAGGTAATATCTGTTTTTCATAATACCCACAACCAACAGACCTCACGACTGTCGATATTCATTCCAACAACTAGATGTTCTTAACTGAGTTGTTCTTTTCACATTTAAATCTTAAAGTAATTTTCTTTATAATTTAATCATCTTAAAATACCAATTTTTTTCATCCATAATTCATAGTATCTTAATCATTTGTGTTAATTTCAGTATCCATTCCTCACCACTGTACTATTAATTGCAAACATTATATCTTTCAAGCAAAATACAGCTCACCTCTGTCCAGAACGAAATTCTTTCATTATAGCATCTCTTTCCTTTTGAGGCATGTCACCATGCATTGATGATACTGTGAAATTAGCTTCTCGCATTTTCTCTGTCAGCCAGTCAACCTATTATGTCCAATGAAAAACAAAGTTATTTACTTAAAGATAATTTTTACTGGGCCAAAGTTAAGAGTAGAAGTTACCAAACTCTTCATATGTTTTAGTAATTTCTGTTTTAAATTACTTCTTCCAGTTTATCTTTCACTTAAAATTTATCAATATTACAATATGCAGAGAATCAAATTCAAAAAATTGATATAAAATTCATATTTTATTAATCCAATACTTTCTTTTATTTTGGTGCAAATCAATTGTGTTTTCCACAAGGAATTAAACCCCGTATTTTAATGTTTTAAGTTCATAAACTTGGTGCTGATCAACCAGGGAATCATAACATAGTTAATAAAATATATGGCTAGATTAACTTCGTTATATACTGACTTGCTAGTGAGAATTATACTGTAATTATCAGTTACAAAGAGAAACAAAAATTTGTTAATCACTACTCAGCAGAGTAAAAACAATTTTAAAATTGTGGATCATTAAAACAAATATGAGGTTGAAAACCATCACTGGGTTCTTGAATTAAAAATAATTCAATTATTCCAGTTTATCTTTCACTTAAAATTTATCAATATTACAATATGCAGAGAATCAAATTCAAAAAATTGATATAAAATTCATATATAATTAATCCAATACTTTGGATTATTTTATCCAAACTCTACTTAATAGAGTTTGGATAACAAAGATTAACTGGTAATAAATGTACATAAGTAATGTGTAATATTTCACACAGAAGTATTATATGGAATACCAGTGTTCAGAGAATTGAACACTATTTACTTCTATTCACTCTTAACTAACCTTCCTTTTTGTGTTGCAGAAAATAACAGCCTGTGTTATAGTGAGGGTGTCATAAAGGTCACACAGTGTGTCAAACTTCCACTCTTCACGTTCCACAGCCACAAAAAATTGTTTAATTCCTTCCAATGTCAATTCATCACTACAAGAATAAACCAAATTAATATTAAACTTTTTAACATAAGATGTAACACAACAAAGAAATTAAATTCTCAGCATAATCTATATTCGGTGATACTATATTAAGTTTATTGTCAGATAACATAAAAAAATATATACAAATCATTTAACAAATCTCAGACTCACCGTTTTACCAATATGCGAATAGGATCTGTCATGAACTTGTTAGTCATCTCCAATATTTCATGTGGTAAAGTGGCAGAAATTAGGAGAACTTGAGTATACGGTGGTAAGTAACGATAGACATCATAAATTTGCTCCTTAAAACCTTCCAAAACAGAGATAATATATGTTCTATTAGAAGGTTCATATCTTTAAATCTGTCACTTTATGATCTAAGCCTAAGTTCATTTAAAGTAATGACAAATAATTTTGTCATTTAAAAATTAGTTGTTAAGGGTAGGAAAAAATTTAGTATTGTTACTCTTTTCACTAACTTTCTGAAATTCAAAATAAGATAATAAAAAAAAAACACAATAAATTGTTTGGAAGCTAGTTTTTAATTTATCAAAATACATAAAACTTACCTTTATTTAACATTTCATCAGCTTCATCCAGAACCAGCATTTTCATAGCTCTTGTTCTCAAGTTTCTTCGACGAATCATGTCTAAGAGGAAAAGAAAGTATTCCATTAATATATACATATTTCAAATTAAAAAACTGTACCCTAGTGGCTCAAAAGTAAACCCAGTGACATATAACACTAAAATTCAGGATTTCATTCACATTATGGACAGTGCAGATTGTTCCTTGTACATTCAAACTAAAAACTAGTTTTATTTCCAAATCAGCAAAAAAAGTTGTATTTACTTTTGTTAATGGAATTAGGTTTGTACTTTTCCCAACAAAAAAAAGTAAGAGTCTAGTAAGATCTGACGACAAAACTTCTTTACGTATTTGCCTATACATGTTAGGTGAATATTCCACCTACCAAAGTTTTCTTTGAGAGAGTAAAAAGCACCTGATGGCTAAAAATTATCAAAATCCCAAAAGAAATCTTTAAATCATAGTTTAAAAGTACCATGTTCAGCTTCAAGCATTAGATAAGAAACTACAGTGATGGCTGATGGTTAGTGTCCAATTTGTACAATTTCAAATTTTATAGATACTGCAAATAAAGAAGCCATCATTGAAGCTGACTATAAGGAGCATCAAGAATTGTGCACACAGAATATGGCAATTCTAGGTGAAAGTAAAACAGATACACAGAAATAGGAGAGGTATGTTAATATGATCAATTCATAATTGTTAACACATTTTCTACCTTGCAGAATGTGTAGAATAATACTCTACAGAGAAATATGGCCAGTTGCAACAAAACTGTGACTGCTCTCACTATGATCAGCAAAGAGGAGGAAGAGAAAGGAGAATATATAACAATTGTAAGAAATATTAAAAATGCTTGCTTATGTGTGTATATATCCTATTGTGACATATTTTCTGATATATATGCATCTATATAACATAAAAATTCATGTGGCTTCTGTACAAGTGGATTTACAATTTTAAAAAAAACTATACAACTGATGCAGTTACAAAATTCACTGCATGCACCATTCCAGAAAATTTCAGGATTCATCCCAACTCAGTGTTTACAGATTCCCCATATAGATACAAGGTAAAGTAGCTATATATACTTTACAAGCATATACATAACGTGGTATGTTCATCACCATGCATCACAGTGATCATCCATGAAGTACCACTGTAAATGCTAACATGTTGACAATGATAGCAAATGCAACAGCCTTCCAATCTGTATGCAGCCAATCCAGAGATTGTGACTGTTTTCTGAGACAGCATCATACATGAACTACATATTTCATTAAACTGTTTCAAATGGGAAGGTATTGCTATTATACAGATTTTATCCAAGATGGACATTAGGAAACGGAAGAAACAATTTTCAAGCTACAAATCTTTATTTTGACTCCATGTCTAAAATCTTTAAATCTAGGAAAGATAACACACATGCCAACTATTTCAAATGGCTGAGTGTAATGAGTGTAGACAGAGCCCGTTATCATTTGTGGCTACTTGGCCTGACCAATGTCTATAAGCTGTTTATTATTATATTATTATTTATTACTGCTATAGATTGCTCTTTTATGACTGTGTTTTGTGTATTTAATAAATAAATTTAAAAAAATTTTTTGAAATTGTCTTTTATTTAGTTCAGAGTAACGTACAAACTGCTAAAACAACAATGAACATGCACAAACAGTAAGCAAAAAAATCCTTAGTGTAAGGACTAGTTTATACCATGTTTATGACACTTATTGTAAGAGTTTTACAGCTGTTGCAGCCTTTACTTTCATGAGAATGTCTGGATGGTTGGGAGTTATAACAGCATTGTCCATTTGACTGTATACACATCTTGTGTGTTATAATACTACTCAAAACTGAGGTGCTCAAGTTTGGTCTGAACTTGCTTTTGTTTTTTGTAACTAAACTAAATATCCTTTCACTGTCAGCATTAGAATGGAAGATTGTAAGAATTCCAAGCATAATCCTAAACAGAATGTCATACTTCTGGTTGCCATTTCCATTCTTAACTGTAGACAGCTGAACCCAAAACTTGTCAGCATTCAACTGAAGGACGGTTTCTGATAGTGCAAATATTGCCCTTCAAACCTGTCAATATTGTTGTGCTCATGTGTATTGACAAGGACAAGGTATCTGTCTGTGAAGAAGTGCAGAGAAGAGAAATCTTTGCTGACTTTCAGTTTGAGATCAGCAACCTCTGTGTGAATCAGAAGTTCATCATTTAGAGGAAAATGTTTCATCATGTAATTTGTAGCTGCAATATAGTATTTCTTGACACTGGTGTAGAAGCTGATCAGGTCCAGGTCCTTTTTATATTTAACAATGTATTCCTTGGCAGCATTTCTAATAGAAACTGGCTTATCAGATTTGTGTAAGGATTCATTATTGTAGTCAAGTTCAGTAATGCTGCCTTCAAGATAAACTGGCTTTATGTATCTGACAAGTATATTTTTAACTTGTGCAATCAGAGTTCTATGCATAATGTGTATGCAAGTTCTTTTTGCAATATCAAATTGACTTGCTCAAATAGAGAAATTGCAGACTGAAAAAAAAGGCAAAATAACAAGTTCATTTTTTTGTCTTAGAAAACTGTTAACTTATCTAACTTGCTCTGCGCATAACTTTTCTTGGTTACTTCCTTGCTAGCTTTCGTTTTCTTCTTTTTTTCATTGACTGTCTCTTTTTTAGTTCAAAGTTAGACTGCTGACACATATATTGAGTTATCCATGTGTGGCTGAGAAGATGTCTTGACTGTGTCCCTATGTGGCTGAGAGGATATCCTGACTGTTAAAGTCTTGCTGCCTGACTGAGCTGCATGTTTAGATCCTTTTGAATCTAGTTTTTCCTTTTCACAGTGAAAATACTTCTTCAATGGCTTCCACATATCCAATACTCTGTTGAGGCACACCCCAAGTGATAGCCATCTATTGTTAACAAGTTGTAGAAATATTCTTGTTTCTTTGTCATACAATCCTTGGAACTCTTTGAAATGTTTTCTGCTAGCACTTTTGTCCAGAAAATAGTAGATATCTATGAGTATATCAGAAACTGGGTAGGACAGTTCTCTGGAAGCTTCCTGGGCAGCAACATTCATGAGGTGACAGGCGCAGCCCATGAAGTAAATGCTAGGCTGTCGTCTTGAGATGTGTCCCATTACACCTATACCAGACATAGCTAAGGCACTGTCTGAAGAAAAACTAAGACAGTTTTCCCATGAAATTTTCTTCTTTGTCAGTTCATGGTCCAAAAGCTTGAAAATATTCTCTCTCGTTGAAGCTTTTTTCCATTCCACCATTGTCAATTGTCAAAAGAGAACAAACAATTTTTCCAAGCAAAAGGTTCAAGATATTTTACAACCACTGAATATAGTGTTGAGTCATTTATGTCTGTGGATCCATCTGTGGCTAAACTGTAAACACTGTTAGTAAGTATACTTGAAATCATTTTGTCATTTTCACAACCTAATATTTGTACAATGGCTGTAGTTTTGGTTCTAGCACAGCCATATTTTTTTTGCAATATCAAAGTCTGGGAACATTTTTCTAAATAGATGTCCGGCATGATCGGCTGCAGCCAGGGATAAATTATGAGCAAAGACAAATTGCGTGAATATCACTTCTGCATTTATGGTTTCATATTCTGAATTCTTACTCATAAATATTGTTATCTGCATTGTTTTTGTCTTCCCCTCAGCCTTTTTTTGGTGAAATGCTGATTTTATATGTCTGGAACAATTGTTTATCCCACCATGCACCACAGAAAAATTGATGTGACAAACTGAACAAAACGCATGACTGTCACTGACTTTTGATGCAATGACAGGATATTTTGCACTATACTCTTTCCTAAATTTTTGACTCACAGTTTTAGTCCTTTTAGATTTGCCCTAAACTAAACAATTTGGTGAAGAAGGCCTCTTTTTTTCTGCCTTGTGAATGATCGCATTGATGTTTCTAAGCCGCTTAGAAAATGAGAAATACCCATCTACGCGAGCACTGATTGGCTGACAGGCACTGATGATGAAACTATGGATTCTCCCACGTATCCTGTATGGCGAAGCACCGCATTCAAACTATTGGTAGATGTCGGAGATACAAATATTTTTTATCATTTCAAGCACAAACATGAATATTGAAAATAGCCATTTGGACTATGTCTTTTATTTACTATCAAAATTTATTTGTATCTCACTAGAAATTTTCTTTTCACCCCTTTCAAGCCCTGGGGGAACAATTTATCACTTTATTGTATAGGCCTATATGATATATAATAATTTGGGAGTTGCAACAAGTCGTAATATTTGTCTATATGAGTGTATAGTCGTAATGTATACACCAAAATCGTAATAGTTGGCATCTCTAAGACAATACAAGATTTATACCTTGAAGAAATAATATCAATATACGTTTCAAACCTTAAGCTTGTTTGTTTACATCTCTTTTTTTGTAATTCCATTTTTCACTTATAGTTTATCTCATTTCTGTATTTTTGAAAATCCATATTTTTTAAATAAACAATTTTTAACTCTTCCACAAATGACATGAGCCTGACAATTTCACTTATACAACACGTGGTTTCTTAAAAGGTCATTACCATCTTTACACAAAGAATAGCTTTATTATAACTGTTTACTAAAAATGTTACTTTGATTGTATGTACCTACAATACAAAACTATTAAAAAACTGAGTGCAAGGTGATTCTTATTTTAAGTATAAAAATACTTTTTTTTGACTTATAGTTTTCATATTTCTTTGCACAATCTCTATAACCTTTTAAATAAATAAAGTTTTTTTTTAAGGTAAATGTTTATATTTTACTTTTTGCTTCCTCTACCATATCACTAACTAGCTGTAATCATCAATGCACAACACAATGAAATAATTAAAATTAGACAAAAAATAAATACCCTTTAACTTATGGTAGAATATCTTTAAATATTTTTCTTTTGTTAAATTTGTAATACCATTTCTAAAATACTTTTGAATAAAAATTATTGAAATATATATTATTTTTCTTATATTTTAATTTTGATATGCAGTTATGACTGGGTTAAAATAGCAGCAATTTTGTCTTTAGCATATGTTTAATTTCTTGACAATATAAGATTTAATTAGCTAAATTAAACCTAAATGAAAGTTCTTTTTCAAAATTTGTAAGCATCCCAATGTTCCTGTCTAACAATGTGAAATGTTTAGAACATCATAACACAAATTATACTGCTATAGACTTACCAAACACTCTGCCTGGTGTGCCAGAGATCACATGTTGTCCATAATCTAACTTTCTTATATCTTCACCCAAATTTGTTCCCCCAATACAAGCATGGCACTGTACATTCATATAGTCTCCAAGAGCTAGGATTACCTACAGAATAAAAGTTACTTGAGAATTATTCCTGCAATAAATTTTGGTCAGATTTTAAATTAGAAAAGATGAAGTAAATAGACACAAATAAAAGATATTATTCTTTAAAATAATGAAAACTAAACTAGACTATATATACATGTCTATAAACTAACAATATGTAATTTCAAACATTTATGAAACACAAAGTTTGAATTTTTGGAAAGGATTAATTTCAATAATAAGAATTTTCAGATGTTAAAATATATTGCCTCTATACTTCTAACCTCTTCAAATGCAGTACCCCTACAGGTATATATTAACTCGATATGTTGCACACTTTTGAAGAAAAGATATTCCTTCAGTTAGGTTACTGAGTTATGTAGAGTCAAAGGATGCAACATTTACAAGAATGAAACTTTCAGTGTTCTATATGGAAGCATGAAAATGCTGATATTAGTGTTCAGGACAGCAACACATTCAAAAACCACATTTCAAGTTAACCAAAAGAATAAATCACCTTCATCCATAAAGTAATGGCTAAGAAAAAAAAGAAATCCCTCTATTTAAACAATCCATTGCAATAGAATAAAGCTTAATATACCTCCTAGTACTATTAACAAGCTGATAAGTAATTGGAGTTTATGAAAACAGACTTTCAGATAAACCTTGATATCAATAGCAGTTTTTTTTTATGCAAATGACTCAATAAACCAAAATCACACTAATTCCATTTGGTCACATACTTGCCAAATCCATTGATGCAACTCCAATAAACATTTTTGCTTTCTGTCAGCTTAAACATGATCTTTAATGCCAACAGCAGTGGAGTGAATGTGAGAAGTTTATCAAAATGTCATATAATAAGAATTTTAAAATCACCATTTTTCACACAAGTTTGTTAAAAAGGATATTATGATGTTGAAAAAAGTGCATTATCTCACTGAACATTCTCAATGATGGTAAAGAAAAACATGGAATCCAGGAAGTGTGATTAACTCTAAGTAGTACCCTACACACCCATATAATATATTGTGACTGCTACATGTATTTTAAAGTGTTCATGTAACAAAAAAACAAAAAAACACGTTCTTGTAATGAGTTTTGGTTTAATAATTACAACATATAGATATACAAGTGATGCATTTATTGTGTAAAACATACTTACTGTTATGAGGTTTCTAGTTAACAATTTTGCTTCAATTTTATTTATCTTCATATTGAATTAGCAATAACTACTGAAATTTAAATAAACCAGTCAACCTATTAAAAGGTATTAATATAATATGAAAATGCAGCACATATAATTGGTGCAAAATAGGCAGTTATTAACATACATACAAGAGTTTAATTAGACAGAATACTGTTGTAGTGAGCATAAACATTTAATCTTATACTGAACCTATGTAACAAGTATTTGAACAAAATTGAATTTGTCCTTAAGTGAAGCAGTCATTAAAATACTTATCCATACATTGAAGACTTAACAGAACCCTATGGGTGATACCAAATAAGCTTATTTTATAATTCTTAGGTTAACCCTTCCCAGGTCAGTGGATGTTACCGATACTTTTGTTTTCCTTTCACAATAAAAACTTACGATCTGGTGGTTGGGTGCTCAATTCACAAAGCAAGGGTCACAAGTACAAATCCCAGTCCTGAAACATGCTCACCCTATATAATTGTTGTCTGGGCCAGCCACCCAGGTGAAAATGTTTTAGGCTTCTAAATATGACCACCCACTCTCAAATCAGTTGGAATTAAATTCCATATTGAATTGATACCCCTTAATATAGGGGTACTGCAATGTAATGTTGTTTCTTCCTTATACAGTAAAAAATCTTTTTTAAAAGTTAGGTATTTTTAATAATTTACATAATCACATTTTTCTAATTAAGCATTCAATTCCTTATTGACATAAAGCAGCTTTCTTTCACACACAAAATTCTGCAAAAGTAGTTTTTATGCCATGAATACTTCTGAAGGCTTTATCACTGAGAAAGTGCTGCACAGATTTGAATAAGTGGTGATCAGAATAGGTAATGCCAAGAGAGTACAGAGAGGAAGCAGGTCTTCCTAGTCCATACCTTGGATCCAAAGAACAAGTAGATGTTGTGATATTTCTGAGTAGCTGAGAAAGCACTGGAGAGAAGTTCTGAGCTTACAACAGAGTACATTCACATAATGATGTGTTATCACAAACAGAAAAAGGTGGACAGAGCCACTGTGTGTGTTTCAGAACATGAGTGATATTTTGGAATATAGAAAAGACAGAAGGTTTTTATTTTGTATTCTAGCTTGGTAATTTAAGTTCCTAATTTATAGAAAACTACAGACTTCATATTTGGATATCACAAACATAATTTGAACCAATGCTACATTCAACATATCACACAATAAACAAAAATCAATAATTAGGTGTACTCTTTTAATATTTACAATAGATTAAGTAAGAATAATATAAAAAATTGAATACTATTCTATAATTTGATATCAAACATATTTAACCCTTTTTGCAATGGGTCAGGTCAAAGACCATGTCATCACCTTTATTAACATACATTAAAATTTATTGAACAATTAATTTGAATTAATGCCAGTAGGTTTGAAAACAGATTTCAAATTATAATTCAAACTTTAATATTATATACATTCATGTGAAAAAGTAAGAACACCCTATGACAGACTGTGTATTTTTGTAACATTTCTGGATATATAGATATTTAATCTCAATTTTAACAATACTGAGAGATTATAGGAATATAACTAAACAATTAAAACTGAAGAAAAGACTTTTCAAGATCTTTTGTAAATGTAATTCTACAAAAATGCATATTCTAACTGAAGAAAAAGTTAAAACACCCCCACATTTATTCCCATTTAAAATGGCTCAACTCCCACACAGGTGTATCACACCAGGTGCACATGATTACAAGATTGTAAGTCAGCATTTTGAATGAGGCTTACCCTGTTTAAACCATGGGCATTTAGTTTGGTGTGCTCACGACTGTTGAAATGAAAGTGAGCAAAATTTTGAGCATAATTCTCACCATGGTGAGAGCAAATGAGCTGTCTGAGGCCTTCAGAAAGAAATTTATAACAGCTTATGAGTCTGGCAAGGGATTTAAAAAGATCCCAGAATATTTTGAAATCAGCCATTCCACTGTCCGGAAAATAGTCAACAAGTGGAGGGCTTTCAAAACAACTGCCAACATGCCCAGGTCTGGTCGTCCAGGCAAGTTCACCCCAAGAGCAGACCGCAAGATGCTAAAAGGTCTACAAATACCCTAACATGTCATGACAGAACCTAGAGCAGGCTCTGTCTACTGTTGATGTGAAAGTGCATGCTTCTATAATCAGAAAAAGACTGGACAAGTTTAATTTGCCTGAGAGGTGTGCAAGGAGAAAACCTCTGCTCTCTAAGAGAAACATCAAGACCATACTAAAGTTTGACAGATGAGTCAAAATTGAATTATTTGGATACCAGAATAGAGGACATGTTTGGTGTAAGCCAAATACAGCATTCCAGGAAAAGAACTTCATACCAACTGTGAAGCATGGAGGTGGAAGTGTCATGGTTTGGGGCTGCATTGCTGCAGCAGGACCTGGACAGCTCACAATCATAGAATCCACCATGAATTATACCATGTATCAGAGGGTGCTTGAGGATCATGTGAGACCATCTGTACGAAAATTAAAGGTGAAGCGGAACTTTATATATGTATAAACTCTGAAAAAAAAAAAAGATTGTTTGATATCATCCATATAAAAAAAATCTTAAGTTTTAGCAGCCTAGGTCCAACAATAAGAGTAAAAAAACTGTAGGAAGACAAGATAATTATTTGCTTTACTTTCTTATTAACTTTATTAATAGTTTTATATTTTAAGAAAAATAAGTTTAATAATTTATTTCTAAATGGTAATAATTTATATTTATACATAATCTGTAATAATTGAAATGTGACTATATTACAAAATACTAGTTCATTAAAACATAGCCAAGACAGGGAAGACTAAAGGTCATTTTTATATTATTAGAAATCATGACCTAAAAGCATGTGAATCACGTCAGCGTAACTTATGTAATGTTAGCTGAGCATAAATTGGAAGTTAATTATGAGATGTAACCTGTTAAGACTAAACATTTGTATTTTTGTGTTATTATATGTAGTTATTCTAGATACCATAACATGAGTGCATAAGCACCATGTCATTTCAAATTCTATGTTGTTAGTAAGGCATTTCTGAAACAAATAATACAGATTCAAAGGTGCATAATGTTATGAGATTTAAAGTATTTCAACTAAACATTTGTGTTTTTGTGTTACCATGTCCAGTAATATCTGAGCAAAAAAGGCATAACTTTCCTGAATTTTTATGGTGGTTATGAGGTTGATCAAACTGACCAAACCTGTACAGATACAACAGTAAAAATAACAAATAGTTTTTTCTAAGAACAAAGTCTGATAATTAACTGAAGGTTAGAAAATTTTCACATCTGAAATTTCAAAATTTTCTGATGCATAAAGTATTTTTAGTTGTAAAATCCAATTTTCTTTGCATTTTGGATAGTCAATGTGTAAAAAGAAGTAAATGACAAAAACATTGCTTCAAAACTTACTTAACCTTTAAGGCTTTAACACTGCTTAAACATTAAAAAAAAATCTGACATTTTGTGTACAAGTCTTGTAATGTTTACTGATAATTTGCAAAGTTTGGTGAAAATAAACTTACTGTATTAAAAACTACAGCAGGAAACCTATAAGAAACACAAAATGTTACGAGGTTCCTGGGACTGAACTATTAGAGTGAAAAAGTTAAAAATAACATTACCTTATGGTGTTAGGAAATCATGAAGATAATTTTGGGAAAAAGCACAAAAAATTAAAGTTTAAGGATTTGTTGGTTTTCTATTGGTAGAAAGAACAGGTTATGTATCTGTTCTAGTTATGAGAATGTTAAATATGAGAGTGAATTATCATTTCCATTTAACTTTAAACTTATGAAGTAATAGAAAAAGTATAGACAGGCACAGACTACATGGAACAAACTGTTAGAAGTCCAAATGTCAATGGAAGCAACTGATAAATTTCATGAATCTTCTTCAGATTCATGTTAAGAGCATATGAATATTTTACTTTATACAACTCTTTCCAGAACACAGTATTTTAAAATGACAGCACAACCATGAAACTCCCTATTTTACTTAATACTATTTAGTGCTACAAAAGATAAAGTCTACTGTACAAGTGCAATGATCATGCATTCAGCATGTTTATACTCTAGTCATGGATCTCTAAAAAGAACAATATATCAGAAATAAATTACTTTACAAGGCAAAAGAAACTGAATACAGGTGTAGAAACATTCTTTAAACAGCAATCAAGAGAACACTAAGAGTAACTAATCAATTCATTTAAGTCTAAAGGTTAAAAAATCTCAAGTATAAATATAAATTCTTCGTTTTATATATATTTTAAACTTAAGGATCATTACAACTGGTTTTAGCATTAAAATCAATACAAATTTTTCTTCTATATGGCAAACTTTTAGTGTTCACTTGAAAGAATGATTTCTTATGAGGGTATGTTTCAAATTATGGTCTATTTATCCAAATATTTAAAATACTATGGCTGATATAGTTGTTACTGGAAAAAAAATTATGTGGTACCAACTATTTACTTATCATTCAGCATAATACCTTCTAAAAACAAACTAAATAATGTAAAATAAACTCTTCGTTAGGTATTACAGATTACTGCAAACTTTTTATTGTGCAATCTTTTATTTTTTTATTATTTTTGTGTGTGCATGCATATACACACACAAATATGTTTAAAGCATGTATAACACGTAAATATTCCAATTGCTCTTTAGGACAATATATTATATACAACCATATCAAACCTTTTGTATCTGGACAGCTAATTCTCGTGTAGGAGACAGTATTAAAGCTTGTGTTTCACGCAACTGGGTATCTATAGTCTGAAGAACACCAATGGAGAAAGTAGCTGTTTTTCCAGTTCCAGACTGAGCCCTAAAAAAGTATACTAATTAACAATGTTTTTCACAAAATAACTAAAGCTTTGTACAAAATCTCCTGGATAATACATTAAAAAATAAATGAAACTTAAGATCAAGCAAAATGTTCACTGCTAAATTAACACTTTATACAAATGTAAAATGATACTCTTTGTTCTCTTCTTGCTGAGAGAAAAATGTATTGATCTATTGTTAGGTAACTTTCTATTTAACACTTTGGAGGAAGCCTCCTTTTTCTTTTACTACTGTGACTGGGTAAATCCCAAAATTCAGTACATAAATTTGTCTGTGTCTGAAGAAAGCAATCAGAATTTGTAAACAGAAGGTTTAGAATTTAAATAAGGATAACATTTGATTTAATGATTTGAACATTAGAGAATTACCATTTATCAGAATACACTGATAATGTAGTGTTTATACCATAAAGGCAAAGGGAAATGGAAATGTGTAGAATCACTACTGGAGACAATTTCCACCTGAGAAAGATACAGCCATGTAGTATATATAATGAGAAAAGAAGGAGCAGGAAGTAGGCAATATTCTGACCTGGAAGATTTCTTCCAACAAACAATGAAGACAAGCAGCCAAAGACAGTGATATGGCAAATTTGTTGATAAGAAACATTAAAGAGATGGTAACCTTTCATGCATAAGTCTGAATAAACAAGCCTAAGGAGTTGGCAGACTCAACCAGTCAGTAAGAAAAAAAGGTAGGTCATGGGAAACAGAAGGTTTCCAGGGTATAATAAGTTAAGAATGCAAGCCCTGAAAGGAGGCAGTGTAGGCTAAATAACAAATTAAGAAGCAAACCTGACAATGAATACTATAAGAATTGAAACAGGACTACAGGTAGAAGATAGAAGTAAAGAAATGGGCATGAAAGCCAAATAGCCTCACCAGACAACAGGGAAGAAGGACCATACTGGACATAGGATGAAATAGAGAAAGAGTTGTGGATTCTGGTAACATTAATAGCAGTAAATGCGATTGATGACATCCACAAGCTAGGAAGAAAATAAAACGTAATATAGCACATATCTGATTAACTGGATGTAGAAAAAAAAGTGTGGAAGGCAAGATATCCTGTACGAGTTTAGGGTGTGACAAAACAAAACAAAAAAGTGCCAAAAATATAAATCCAATTTTCTTCTTCATTGTGTTCATTCTCAGAAACATTGTCAGGTTGAAAACTGGAAAGAAATTACAGCCAAATGTAGGAATCTAGCCTCTTGCAAATTAAAACCTCTAACTTCTCAGCAAATAAGGTGAAATTGGATGTTCAGGTAGTCATACTAAAAGTGTTGTCTATTACAGTGGAAACTTCCATTGTTAATATATTGAATGTGATCACATAATTCAGTAACAACAAATGCAGAAAAAAGAAACTGAAACAAGTGGATGAATATACAGTAAAACTGTTGATAAAGTATACAGAAATGTGAATTATTTACAATCATAAACAGTATTCACATGTAAAAAAGAACACACATCTATACAATGCTGTCGCCCCCCAGTGGCTCAGCGGTATGTCTGCGGACTTACACGCTAAAATCCGGGTTTCGATACCCGTGGTGGGCAGAGCACAGATAGCCCATTGTGTAGCTTTGTGCTTAATTCAAAACAACAACTACAATGCTGTCCAAATCTAGAAGTGAGGAAAAGAATAAGTGAGCCCAAGCTGTACAATACTATTAGTGGAGGATGGTCACATGTTGTATGTTAAAAAGTGGTGCAAAATTTGTGGAGTATATGCATTGAGATGAACTGGAAAATTATGAAAAAAAAAATCACAAAACATCTTGTTCATTGGAACGATTCAGACCTGGGCAGAAATTAAACAACTTTTTTTCATTTTACTTTTATACATTACATCAAGAATTACAAAATGAAAGCATCAACATCAAAATACTTTTCAATTAGAAATTATTGAATTTTGACATACAGACGTGACAGTGATAGCTTAAAGTATTCACTGGTTTAGTAGGGTTAAGCCTCATATAATACAAAATGTTTAAATAAATTGTTAGCATTGTCTTATAAGTGCAAGTTTTTAATCACCTATTATAGCTGATTTGGAATCAAGACAGAACGAAATGTGGATTTTAGCTACCAAATTGTTAGTTATTAACATATCTAAAACAACTTTCTAATTAACAATAATAGTGAGACAAAGAAAACTTACTGGGCAATAACATCTCTTCCTTTAATAACTGGCTTAATGGATCTCTGCTGAATTGCTGAAGGCTTCTCAAATCCTAATACATGAAAAGAATGGTAACACAAATTTCAGTTTGAAAAGGCTTGCACTTCATTTTACCATTTGTGAAGTTCAATATGAAGATAACAATGCTGTCTAATACAACTTCTTCAAAGTTATAAATTTCACTTACTACACTATGACATGATGCATATGCATTGTGAAAAATAATTTAGTGAACATTTACCAAGAGGCACTTAAAATCACAATGCAATCCTTACAATAAAGAACAAATGTAAATGTAGTTTCACGACAAAATTATTCTCTCTCTCTGCAACACAACGTTAGCAACTAATATCTACTTTACCCACATACTATGTCCATATTTGGTCTGTTGTGAATTTAATGCAAAGTTATTCAAGGACAACTTGATCTAATTATCCCTAATTTAGGGGAAGATGGCTAGTCAACACCACACCACCAATTCTTGGAGTACTTCTTAACCTACAAGTAGTGGGATTGACTATCGCATTATAATGTCTATATGGCTAAAAGTGTGAGTATGTTCAGTGATGGAAATTTGAACCAGCAGCCTCAGATTGCAAGTCAAATACCTTAACCACAAGGCACACTAGACCTAGTATTTTTTGGAGGAAGGGAAAAAATAGGATTTAAAGTGACTGCTGATAAAATCCTAGTCTTTAATTGAGTGTTTAATTATGGAGAAAATAATAGTTTTTGGTTCTATGTAGAGCAACTTTAATTTAAGAGCAAGAAGATGATTTTAACCTGGTTAATTTATCAGGTTATGACAGGGTCTCATTTGGAGTGGATCAGTTTTCTTTTCCTAATTGTATGTAAGAATCATATCAACATTTGAAAAAGAGCAGGTATGTTATCAAAACCACAACTGATTATTTTCACCCTTTCGGCGTGGTTTGCAACTGAAGTCGACTTCAAGGCTCAGGCGTGGCAGGTAACCTTCCTTTATTCCTGTTATTCTTATGTATTAAATTTAACATATATAGTACTGGGTACAATCACTAAATATTTCAGGGGCTTTTGTTGAGTTATTGCTGAGATATCACGCTGATACTGATACTGTAATATGTTGAAGTATCAAAAATATATATTCAGCACCATGCCAAACATTAAAAGTTGTTATTCAGTGCCGAAAGGGTTAACTTGGTGGAAAAACACAAGTTTTTTACTCATTTCACCTGAACCACAAAGGAATTCAAGTACCATTAGTTTGATTTTAATGAATATTTCAATTACTTATTTTAAAATATTTTATTCAATAATTTCATATTAAAGTGTACCAATAAAATAAATTAATAAATTCTGTTTATCATCTTTCATTTGCACTTTCCACATGTCAACCATTGTTTCAGATCCTTCTATTTGTTTTTTCAACATTCAAATTGTTTTGACAGACATATTCTGTTAAAAGTGTTGGTATTAAATAACATGTAAGATCATAAGTGTGAATGGTGCTTTTTAACAATGTTTAGAGATAAGGGACCTACTAGTTCATCTAACCTGTTGTTCTTTAAATTAAAACAATTAAATAAAAATAAATAAAAACCTCAAAGCTAATGTTTATCATTCATATCATTAACAAGCCTTCTTTTAAACTCACTTAAGCTTACTGCTTCCACAACATTTGAAAACAACCTGCTCCAAAGGCAAACCACCCTGCTGGAAAAATACCCTAAGGATAACTTTTACCCTGCCAAAATTTACATTTCCCCCCTCTAGTCCTACCATTCTAACGTAATAATAAGATATGATACATCAACACTGTCAATTTCCTTAATCTTGAAACAGCACTGACCTTCCAAACTTCACAATATTATATACTGAGAAGACACTGTTCAACACTTCTCATCACCTCCAAGTTGAACACAAAACAAAAGTATGAAATAGCAGCAACGTTAGAGAAATATCAGGTCATCCAACAAGTAATGTCTAAAAATTCAATATATAAAGTGCATCATTTCTGTCTTTGTAGAAGACTTTAATCACTAAACTATGAAGCAGAACATGAATAAAAATATTCAAACAAATAAAAGACACTAACCCAATTCCACTTTTTCAGATCATTAATCAAATAAACCCTTATGAAGATACATGTGTCTGAGGAGCATATTAGGAGTATAATGCTTTAAAAGTTTAAAAAAGACAACAGTGCAGTGTAAACTACACAAAACATTAAAGGTTTTTATGGCACATAATCTCTCAATGAAAGAAAATGTCAAAGGAGGTTTCAGTAGTTCGAATCAGCTGACTTACGTGATGCACCACGTTCAGGTCGTCCTGTTGAGTTTAAAGATGATTTGCTGCTGGTTGCATTTGATGAAGGTTGTGGTGTAGAAGTTAAAGAATTAGCACAGAAGCTTAATTCAACCCATTCAATAGCTCACTGTCATCTGCAACAACTTGGAAAATGGGTCCCCTATGATTTGACAGAAGTTAATCTCAGAGTAAGAGTGGACAATTTACACTTCTCTGCACTCTCCTAAATGTAATTCACCTTTCTTAGACATGTCAGTGACTGGAGATGAAAAATGGATATTTTATAGAAATTTTAAGTGCTGCAGACAATGGCTCAGTGCAGGTAAACTGGGTAAAGCATAACCCAAAATGGACCTCCACCCCAGGAAAGTCTTGTTAAACATTAAGGGATATTGTTGGTGTGATCCAACTCTTAGTTGCTACCACTCAATGTGATGATTACATAAGACTTCTACTATCAACAGTTAAAGAGTGATTGAATGTTACACTGAAAAAAAAAAGAGGCCTACTATGATCAATCATAAAGGTGTGTTAAACCAGAATAATGTACAACCCCACAAAGCAAAAATCACATCTGCAAAAACTGAAGGAGCTAGACTGTGAGAAATTTCCACATCCTCCTTACTCTCCAAATCTTGCCCCATGTGATTATCATCTGTTCTCAATTTTGCAGAACCATCTTGATGGTAAAAGAGCTTGAAACATATGAAAATATCAAAAATACCCTCTCAACATTCCTTCCCTCCAAACACCAAAGATTTTATGAAAGTGGCATTCAGAAGCTTGTGAAATGTTAGCAGGAAGTAATAAATAAAATGGAGCATACACTGTTAGTCAAAATCTTAAGGCCTATGAACATAAAGAAATATATGCATTTTGTATTGTTAGACTCAACCACTTACTTGATTAAAGCTTCAAAAAATGAAAATAAGAAAATGGAAAATAAAAATATTTTTAGTAAAGTTACAGGAAAAATGTGAACACTATGAAATTAGCCTAAATACTAGCTGGTCAAAAGATTAAGATCACACTAAAATAAAGTATTAATCAGTAAACACAAAACGAAATTTAGTAATTTATGTTCAATCACTGGTGCTGTAAGCATCTCTCATTGATATCTCCTGTATTACATTGGGTACAGACATGACAAAGGCTAAAAAGTTGACAGAGTTTAAACGTGGCAGATTTGTCAAGCTGAAAATGCAAGGTCTCTCTCAATGCACCAGCATTGGTAAGATTGGGCATAGTAAAACTACTGTTGCAAATGTCTTAAAAGACCCTGAGGGATATGGGATAAAGAATTCGAAGTGGTTGCCTCAAGAAAATTTTGTCAGCGTTGGGCAGGAGGATTCAACGGGTTGTCCGGCAAGACACCAGCCAATTGTCGAACTAAATTAAGGCCGTTACAGATGCAAAATACAGCTCAAGAACAATAAGGCTGCATTTATGAGAGAAAGGCTTTAAAATTCGTAAATGTTTTCAAAGGCCACACCTCTTTCCACACCATGAAACAGCTCAGTTAAACTTTGCTGAGAAGCACCAAACATGGGATGTAGAAAAGTGGAAGAAGGTTTTGCTCTCTAATGAGAAAATATTTAACCTGGATGGTCCAGATAGCTTTCAACATTAATGGCACAATAAGGATATCCCACCAGAGACATTTTCTAGACAACACAGTGGAGGAGGTTCCATCATGATCTGGGGTGCTTTCTCCTTCTATGGAATAATGGAGCTTCAGGTTATACAGGGGCATCAAACAACAGCTGGTTAAACTGCCATGTTGGAGAGAGAATCCTTATGGACTGAAGGCCTTTGCTTGTGTGGAAATGACTGGATCTTTCAGAAGGACAATGCTGCAATCCACAATGCCTGCAGGACAAAAAACTTTTTCATGGCAAATAACATGATTCTTTTGGACCATTCAGCACATTCCCCAAACTGAACTCCACTGAATATGTTTGGGAGTAGATGGCAAGGGAAGTCTATAGAAATGGACGTCAATTCTAAAGAGTGCATGATCTTCGTGAAGCCATCTTCACTGCTTGGAATAACATTTCAGCCAGCCTTCTGCAAATGCTTTTATTGACTATGCAAAAGCAAATGTTTGCAGTTATTCTCAAAGACAACTGTGCAACTCATTACTGATACCTCTTGTTGGGCATATCCTACCTGGTTTAGGACTTCCTTTTGGTGTGATCTTAAACTTTTGACTCACTAGTATTTAGGCTAATTTCATAGTGTTCACATTTTCCCTATTAAATGTATAAAAAAGCTTTTTATTTTTATTTTCATCTTTGAAAGCTCTACTCAAATAAGTGGTCGAGTCTAACAATGCAAAATGCATATTTTTTCTTTATGTTCATTGACCTTAAGATTTTGGCTTGCAATGTACATTATTGATTAAATAACATTAAATGCATTTGAAATAATTTCTTTTTTTCTGAACCTTAGATTGTTAAAATAGCTGTTAAGACAAATAATTAGTTACTTATGAAGAACAGATTAAACTTTCAATTGAGGCAAACTTGACAAATGTGATTTCTGAAATACTGTGGTTGCTCTTTAATGGCTTGTGCCACTTTAAACACCTCAATTATATTCCCTTTGCATCTTTTTTTTGTAAATCTGACTTAGGAGAAATATTCTGGTATTCAAAAGAAAAAAAAAACCTTTTAAAGGAATATAGGGATTTAGAACAAGCCATGAGAAATACTCCAACAAGATTATCCTACCTCTAGCACTCAATCAATTACTTAATATCCTTTTTCTTGCTGTTACTAACCATACTTATCCCCAAACTCCTTTTGGCTTTTTTTATCTACATCTGATCACGTCAAGTAATTTTTCTTCACATTGACAAAAAAATTTCATTTGTGTTAATCAGCATCCAATTTGCATTGCACTGTTTGTGACCTTTGTAACTTGCTGTACGTTACTGAGACTGATTGTAAAATGACAGATTTCATTAACAGACACACTAAGCAGTTTTCACTTCATGCCTTTTTCTTCCATCATTATCTCACAGGTTATTATTAGCCAGTATTTTCACATTACATGCAGAACCATGTTTAGTACATTCTCCTATTTTTGCAGTTCCAAGTTGCTCTGTGTATTCAGCCTTAACAAACATTAAGAGTTTTGGTTCAAAATATTGCATGATATTAAAGTTCTTCTTGTTCTTATAACACTATATCTGGTATTTTTATTTCTTAAAACATTATCTAGAATATTATTATAACAGTTATACTGTTGAACGACATTTGTCAAGAAAGCCCTGTTGGCACAAGTCCTCACATCAATACAAGGCTATACAATGAGCTATCATTGTATAGAAAGGAATAAATACTTATCTATGATATGAAATATGGATTTCCAAATGAATAAAAGGTACACAACATTGTGCAATATTCCCTAGCAATTTCATGGAATAACAAAATTCTATCACAAAAAATATTACATATATCAAAACTACAAGGTGGCCCATAAGTGACTACCCATCCATATGTTGTGTCTAAACAATGTTATAATACTAATGACGAGTTAAAGGCAACTGTTACTATGACATTTAGAACAATAACCCCAGCTATGTTGAGGAAAGTATCTCACAGAACATGGCATCGCATAATATTATGCAGCGAGAATAATGGACAGTACACATAAACACTGGATACGTAAGATATATGAATGGGTAGGGACTTGGGGTCACCCTGTATATTACTATTAATATACATTGCAAAATATCGTAATAAATGGTTTTTAAAATATAAACATTAGTTATAGTATAACATAATAGCTTATTCATTCTATAATTAATATGTTTCATAAATATATGTGCACAATTCAACTTTCAAACATCTTATCCTGTGGTATTAATCACTGTTTTCTGATAGATTTGTGTTTTCTCCCACTGAGCAATTTCTAAAATTGGACAGATAATACTGTTAGATCCACTTTGACCATAGAGCAGTAGTTTACATAATATTTCATAACTCTTCAGTAACCAAATGCACATATACACATTTCCACCATATAACTGAAAAATGAATGGTTTTTGGTTGATGGAAACAACAATTCCACTACATTGTTGTCTGTAGGACAACTGCAACATGGCCCAATCCCATAACAATTTATGTATGCATCTAGCTCATATTGGTACCATTTAAATTACAAGTAGTACATATCTTCACATCAAGTTCTGATTTCAACTGCAACATGATCGTCAAGGCTACACACACACTGTTTACCAATAAGAATTTCATATAGCTAGGCTTCCGCTAGCCATTAACCATGATTTAGTGGTTTTTATTGCCATCCACACCACTAATGATGACAAATGACCAGAAGTGACCTCCAGTGAGTTGAAGAAACAAGAAAGGTCTTTAAAAACTACTACTGACTGTAATCTATACTTTCTTTATATAGGTATTTTTATGATTTCAGGGATATGACAACAACTAATAAATTAAATTAAAAAAATATATATTACTCAGCTGTGCTAATAATTTCTTTTATTTTCATTCCTTATGCTACATGTTTGATTCTGCCAGTGGTACACAAATAGTAATCATAGAAAACCTGATTTTTGTCAAACCAACATATGATCTGTATTAAAGTGGAAATCCCAAGTTTTATTTGTCATGTGTTTGAATTGAGATCATGACGACTCCTAGATCAGATAAAAAGATGTCTAAACAGTTAGATATATCAAGTATTTCAAAAGAAGTTCAAAGCAACAACATCTACTCATGGTGGGAAATCCACTTCCAAAAGAAAAGACAGCTCTGAAGAAACTGAAGCTTGCAGCAGTGATCAAACTGTCGGTGTGAAAAAAATACATACCCGTGATTTTCATAGAGTTGTTAAAGAAACTTGGTTTTCACAGTTTCCTTGGATGGAACATGTTTTCCGACAAACTATATTTCATTGCAAATTATGCAGGGACAAAAAGAAGACAAACATTTATGCTACCACTGGGGAAACTGCTTCTAAGCTTAACAAAGATGACTTGGTAAAGTATGCACAGTCAGAAGATCATCGCAATGCAGTAGCATCACAAGTTTTGAAGAAGGGCATGTCAACTGCTGCTGTGAATGTGTATGTGGGGTGTAAAGGTGGCATTCAGGCACAAATGGCCACATTACATGTACAAGCAAAGGAAGCCATCCCATATGTGAAGTTTCATTCCCTCCTTTCACTACAAGTATTCAATGTAAGAATATTCTTCATTCTAGTATTAATAAGATACTTTGTTTCTTTAGAGTATTTTCTTAAAACAAAAGGTAATTTGACAATTTTCTAAAAGTGAAACATTTTGAAAACATCTATTAAAAATTATCTTTGTTTATTACTTTAATTGGTGGTCTTATTTCAAAACAGAAGTTCTTATATATTTTTTAGAAGGGAGTAACTTCTCTAAAGAAACTACAGACTCAGTCACAAATTGGAACAGAGAGCTTCATATACACCCACAGTACAGTCTCTGGATGATATGTACAGTGCCCTAAATCATGTAGTTCAGGATGAAATGCAGGCAGACTCACATATTTTGCTCTTGGAGATAGATGAAAGAACTGATGCAGAAAACACACCTATACTGATAATTACTATCAAGTATCTATCATCATTAGGTGAGGTTACAAGTCAATTCCTTGCTGTGCATGAGCTGACCAACACTGGGGCTGATTCCATCTACAACACAATCCACTCGGTCATGGCAGATCGAGGATTGTTTGATGTTGACTTGGTTGGACTTGCAACTGATGGTGCAAATTTCATGGTGGGAATAAAAACAGATGTTGCTACAAAATTTAAGGAGAAATACCCCTAGATTATAACAAGTCCTTGTTTGACACACAGATTACAGTTGGCAGCTGAAAAGGCAGCAAACCAGGTGCCATACCTTGTGAAGTACATTTCAGTTTTGAACCAGTTTGCATAAAGCCTAAATATTCTTCCAAGTTGTGTCGGGTTCTGGAAGAGAGCAAAGCAACAAAATCAAGCAAGTGTTCTTCACACAATGGCTCTCTTTTAATGATTCCATCCTAGCACTAGTCAACTGTATTGTAGCTGTGATAAGCTGCCTGCAGGTAATAGCAATGAAACGTGGTACTCCAGGCTGAGCCTTGCTACATGCTCTACTCCAGCAAATGTCATGTTACAGCTTTGTCATGATGACACATTTTTTGGCTGATGCTGTTAACATTCTTAGACTTTTGTCAAGATCTCTAAAGAGAGCTGATTTATCTTATGATCAGGCTAAAGCAAATATTGATGGGTCAATTCTGTCACTGGTATACATCCCATGTCCTTACACACAGACTGCACTGAAGGAACTCCCACAAGCTCCTGATGCCAGTGGTTACACTTCCTACAGAAGTCATGACATCAAAAATATTGATAAACGTGAAAACTACAGATCAGCTGCTGAGTCATTTGTTGAAGAGGTGGTCACAAGACAACAAGTAACATCCCCAGACACTAACATCATGTCATTTTTTTCAATATTTAGCCCATGTCACAGCAGAGCAGTATCTGATGAGGATAGTCTGAAGAAACTTGTCCAGTACTTCTCTCCTTTCATCAATGAGGATGAAGCACTGACTGAATGGCTGCTACTCAGTAACATAATGAAACAGGATGCTCACAAAAACAGAAACATGAAGAGCTTCTACAAGAAATACATCCACCAGACCTGTCAAAATTTTCCAAATCTGTCTCAACTTGCAGCAATTGGATTAATAATTCCAGTTATATCTGTTGACTATGAGCATGGAATTAGCAAATACAACAACATCAGAACAGTTGCCAGGAGCAGTCTGTCTTAGGCCAAGACTGAAATGTTACTGAACTTATCCATGGAGTCTAAACCTTTAGATCATTTTAAGTTCAACTCTGCATTCAGATACTGGGTTACTCACAAAGACAGATGTGGGTACCGTTCTCTGTTGAAGAAATGAGCTTTGGAACCTCAGATGTCAACTTCTACCACATCTTCTGTTGAGAATGATATGGCTGAAGAGCTGTCATTGAATTTATCAACTTACTAGTCATACTACCGTATTATAGCTTTAAGTCTTTTCTTTGTGTTATTTTGAAAAATTATCTCTTTATTTTCCTCTTTATCATGTTTACTTTGTTATTTTGTTGTTTTTTTGGTGGGAAAGACTGCTGGGGAATAAAAAAAATAGCACAAAACTTAATGTCTTGTAGATTTTCACATAATTACAACTATTTTTTACTGGATGGGATTTATGCATATTAAAAGTCATGCCCCACACAGTTTTTAGTAACCTAAAATTGTAGCTAAACAAATGTCACTGTGGCTAAAAGAAAATTACTTTGTATAGCCACAGTGGCTAAGAGAGTTATTTTTATAGTAGAAGCCCAGTATAGCTTTTTGCAAACCTTTTACAATTAATAATGAGTAATGAATCACTACTCTTATCACATTCATTTCTACTCTTTAAATTTTGTGTATCTGAGTATGCTAAACTCAGACACCATCTGTACATAATGGATTAGGAACATGTAAACTTCATCACTTCACTTTAACTTTGTGTCAAAGATGAACAATCACAACAAAGTAGGTATGAAGTCTTCAGAAAGAGAGGCCAATTACAAGTATGATCAAAACTTAAAATAAAGTTCCTTGCTAAGTATTCATCTATAGCTAAAATATGACAAAGAAAAAAGGTTCACAATCTCCTTATAAAGTTCCTCAATAAAATCACAACTTTGTATCACCTAACAAAATTTTAGTTTGTAAGTTTTATTAACCAACTAACTTGTTTATTCAAGTGTGAATAACCAGTTTATTATAGACAACCCTAACATGCCCAAAAAGTTTGTGGGCTGTACAATCCAGTCTGTAAATTTTGTTTTGAACACTATAATCTTATTCCACCATTCTAATCCATATCTTCAAAGCAAATGACCCATTCAAAAACATTCTTTATAAGTCTCAACATACCAGATACACATTTTGTAATTTTACTAAAACAAGCATCATCTTGTTAACCTGTTGACTGCCAAACATTTCAGCTGCTACAATACAACTCTAATGCTTCTTCATTTAGTAACGTTTTTCATGATGCCATTTTGGATCGAAAGTGAAACAATTTGCAAGTAGGTCAAATGCAGGTATGGTGCTAACATCTACCGTTGAAGTTTAGTATTACTAAGAATGAATTAACTCATCAGTGGCATTGTGTTACCGATTGGCTTTGACGAGTTATCTCATCTACAGCACTGAACAGGTTAAAGGTTCTAATGCAAGTTCCCCCACAAGTTGTGTAACAGGTACTGGATGCAAAAATGTACCAACAAATTAGAGAAGGTTGTTAAAGTTACATTTAAAACAAAAACTCATAAAAACTATATATACATATTTATTGCAAAAATCACTTCACTGGACTACATATGCTTATACCTATATATATATGCTTTGGGATGAGGTATTCTGCAACAGTATACATGTAAAATCCACGTAGTCTAAGAAGAGCAGTTCCTGACAAGTACCATTTCTTACCAACATCACTCTCAAACATTAATGTGCAACAATAATTACATGTCCAAAACTACAGCAATGATAGTTATTGTTTTCACTTTGTTTCATTAATGTAATGGCCACAATTTTCATATACAGGCATGCTTCCAACCTAGATTTGATCTTCATTTAGGCACTTTTTATACTGTAATTGGGCCAATAGTTTTGGTACTGTTTCATTAGAGCCAACACTTCACAACTACACTTTCTTACTGGCCAAAATATGAAATGATGTCACAGCATAATGACAATGTTTGTTTACCATAAACTATTATTTTCTACACATACACACACACACAAATTGACCTTTAGTCAAGAACATCATTGTATGATGCTGTTCTTTTGACCCATAACTGATTACAATGGGTAAGGTATAGATATTGTTAAATTTTACTATACACATTACAGAAATTTTTGTTTTGTAAAAATACATGGTTTCTGCTATAGTTCAGCAACATATTTTTTCATTATCCATATTAAGAAGAACACTGAACTGTTGAAAGAGTTTAAAGGAAAAGTACTAAGATAATACCTGTGATGAAAAGGTTGTTATACAAGAAAAGATTTAAGTTCTGAAATATTTTTTCTTAATAGTGAATACTTATGTCATGGAAGAAACTTCACAAATGTGTTTAAGATAGTTAAAAGAATTGACTTGGTAAATGAATTTTTTTCTTTACATTCTTAATGGTGCAAATGGTAGGATGAAGGGTTTTGTCTGTTTCTGAACTTCACACAAAGCTACATGAGGGCTATCTGCACTAACCATACCTAATTTAGCAGTGTAAGACTAGAGGGAAAGCAGCTGGTCATCACTACCCATCACCAACTCATGGGCTACTCTTTTACCAACATATAGTGGGATTGGCCATGACATTATAATTGAAAAAGCAAGCATGTTTGGTGTGATGAGGATTCGAACTCGTGACCCTCAGAGTCAAATACCTTAACCCACCTGGCCATGCTGGGCAAGGATGAAGGGACAAAAATGTGAATTCTAGCAGGTTATAAGTCACCCACAGATCAAGAAATTTATTTATTGTTTTTTTTGTTTTTTCTAACAAAGTGATAGACATTTGGAATTTACTGGCTTCAAATATGAAGAATACAATAAATTTAAGGAAACACTTGATAAATATTTAAATTAATTTTTTAAAGATAAATTTAGTAGATGGGGTATCCACAAATTACTTATTTATCCTTAATTATAATGTTATATTGGTTAAAATCAATTCTTTTAACTTTATAGCGCAGTTTATATTATTAGTAAATTAGTGTGTAAATTATAATCACACAGGTATACTTTAAAGTTTTACCTTCCCATTCCACAAATAAATTTTTAAATACCTTTCTTTTAAGCACTAATTTTTATTCCATTATGTTTCATGTTATGTTCAGAATCATGATGCACTCATAAAACAATAAGATGACTGTGTGTGTGTGTTAAACATTTCTTTTTCACTACAGTCCACAACACAGACTAAAGAAGTACTATTAAGACTCTTATAATGATAAAGCTTGTATAATATTGATATGGTTACTTTTCACGATATAGTTACTTAAATCATTTTAGTTATGAGAATACGTTTATGGCATTTCATTGAATTCATTTTGCAACATTATCAGCAAACCATAAATAATGTTTAATCCTTGAAAGTTCAATAAACAACAGTCCACAGCAGATCGTGCAGCCAACCACAAATATATTCTTGAAGTCAAACATCTGGAAACTTTTCCCTATCCAAATCCAATGCACACATTAACCAAGACAAATAGGAAAAAAATAGCAGGACAAGAAGGAAATTTAATTTATTTTCCACATTTGCCCACTGTCTAAACTTATATTTCTAATGATTACTTGTGTTTGTGACAAATTTTTGTTGTTCCAAACCTGCAAGCATGGTGCAGAGTTGTTGCACATTTAATTGCACCAACACAAAGTAAAAAAAAACCCGAACTTGAACTTGATACTCAGTCAAGCCACTGAAAAGAAGAGAAAAGTGTTGTGGCTGAAAGCTATAACTCACAGAACACAAAATGCAATAGAAAAGGTGTGAGAGCAAAGTCCGACTAAAACAATGTACATTTAGCTCATGTTATATCAAGTGTTTTCTAAAGATTTCTTTTTAACACAAGGAAATTGTACACGTTTGGGTACAGCATACAAGGCCATTCAGTTGAATAATTTATTCACGAGTAAGTATGGTGCTTGTACAGAAAAGTGTCAAGCCAAATTAACTGTGACTTTACTTAATAGCTCATTAATACCTCAACCAACATCTCCACATATTGGCAAGACATTCTAATTGATATTTTAACTATCAAACAATAATATATGAATAATAATTGAAGTATTTGCACAGCAGCTTTGGTAATAACATGTTTATATGATAAACCTAAATAAGCTGCATACATGCTGGCATATAACCTACATTGGTGTTTGGCATTTTTTTCAAGATTACCAGTACAAATCACGATTGATGTGATGCCAACCTCAAGAATAAGGCCAAGGCCTTTGCATAACAGATCCTCTTTTAAATTTCACCTCTGGTATAAATCTTGAACACGTACATACAGCTCTTAAACAGTTGGTCCATTGTATAATACTCAATAACGAATTTGGTGAAATATCACGTCTAAAATCTGTTACTATTTGAAGTAAAACGGACTTAAACCTCCATATATAATAAGAAGACTCACTCGTACTAGTATGGAAGTACTAACTATATCACCCACCACATGCATGCGTCTATCACCATACAGCAATGATGTAATAAAGCTGAACGTAATATTACTGTTCATGTTAGGCTTAACCTATTTAAGTAATCGGGAGTGTTTAAGTCACTAAAAAGTCATTTAAGCTGCAAACTTACCATAAGCATATATACCCCTTAAAAGATCTTCTCGTAATCCCATATTGTCAAATGCTGAAATAACCTCAACATCTTCGCTTGTTTCAAATTCGACATTAGAAAGATCTTCATTTTGCACAATTCTCCTTCCTAGAGTGGACGCCATTTTCTTCTTAAATGTTTTAGTATTTTGAATTGTCGAGTACTTCACAATTGTATCACTAGGGTACTGCAGCAAATATTTTCAGACACACAAGTGTACAAAATAATTTTATAAAGATTATGTTGGTATCGAATTTTCTGTAATACACATTAAGTTACCAAACGTCCAAAATGTTTAATGAATATCATCAGTACAAAATTTGTAAATAAGGTTGCGTTAAAAAGTTAATCACAGTATTGGAAAATTCTTTATTACAAACAGAGGTGTGAGAACCAGGAGTTCCATCGCACTCCCACATTTACGTTTACTTATTTGACTTATATATCAATTACACATTATTTTATTAATTTTCTGGAGGCATGACCCCAGCTCCACCCTACAGTGAGATTTCTTTGAGTATACTTTCAGTCTCTCGTTGTAAAATCTGCATGTTTAGCCAAGCACATCCACTTTGTAACTCCTTCTTGCATAATTAATAAATTTGATTTTAAATGCATGATTACTGATGCTCGTCATTGTGTGGTATTCTCAGGTGCAATGATATTATCTAAAAGTGATATGACGGATCCACAGAATTACAAGAGATTCGAGAAAAAGTGTTTCAGAAAATAAATTTGAACTCTTATTCTTCTTTGTTTTACAGTATCAGTGTTCAAAAACTGTGAGTATAGAACTAGAGTTTGCAGTTACATACACATCTCCTGTCCTTAACTGCAATAATATTATTTTAGTTGGTGAAGGTTGTTGTTTTGTTGTTGTTGTTTTGAATTAAGCACAAAGCTACACAATGGGCTATCTGTGCTCTGCCCACCACGGGTATCGAAACCCGGATTTTAGCGTGTAAGTCCGCAGACATACCGCTGAGCCACTGGGGGGCACCTGGACAAATTGCCACTACAATGAATACACATATTTTTCAGGTTTTCTGTGTCATTGAGTGTGTGTGTTCTTAATATAGAAACTCAGTCAAGAAAAGTATTAGATTCCTTTCTCCCTAGCTACTCACTGAAATAGGCCATTCAACTTGGATATTTCAGGCGCTTTCTCGTGGAAAGGAATGCTGTAATACAGTGCATACTGTATGAAAAGTGTCAATGGTATTTTCCCCTATAAAGCCAGATAATTCTTTTGGATACATTACCTGTTTTTTTTTGTAGTGAGAATGATTATACGTCATGTGGATTTGCACTTACACCCTTAGAAAAATGGTATGGTATTGACTTAGATGTAAGCTTTCCAAAATGTTTTAAAAGTTAAGTCACAGAGAAAGAATGTTTGTTTGTTTGTTTTTGGAATTTCGCGCAAAACTACATGAGGGCTATCTGTGGTAGCTGTCCCTAATTTAGCAGTGTAAGACTAGAAGGAAGACAGCTAGTCATCACCACCTACCACCAATTCTTGGACTTCTCTTTTGCCAACGAATAGTGGGATTAATCGTAACATTTATAATGCCCCCACGCTGAAAGGACGAGCATTTTGGTGTGACGGAGATTCGATGACGAAATGAACGCCTTAACCCATCTGTCCATGTCGGTCTCACTTTTCATGGAAAGATAAAAGTAATGATTACATTCACAATACTCTGAAAAACAACATAGTTTGATCTGTTGTTTTTGCTAACGAAATATTTTTACTAGAAGAATCCAAATTATTTATGAATAAATGAAATTATGTGTATGAATGAAATTGACAAACAATAGCTTAGTCATACCGAATGTAAAGTTTGTGCAACCAGAATTTTATTTGGTTATAATTTGAAATTTCGGTTATGCAGCTTGAAATCTTTTGAGAAACATAATTTCACTGAATATTTTCTTATCATTATTTCAATACGAGGTACATCGTTCATGAAAGCACAGATTATGATTGTGTAGCCAAAGATGAAAAACAATATCCATGCTGTATTGATTTGTTGTTGCATTTGACTGTATTAAACTTATATTTGAAATGAATTAAGATATTTATCTAATAGAATTTTCATGGTAAAACCAATTATTTTAGCACCAGTGCATTGGCGCACTTTGGTTACGTGTGTAGGACCTAAAGTATGCAGTCTTGCACTAATTTATTTCCTCTTGAACTCATGGTTCTGTATTTTACAGCCAGATAGTAGTGTAAGGAACTGGATTTGGCTACAGAGTAGATACGAATTGTTGATTTGGAAAATGCAACAGTGAAGAGCACAGATGGATATAGGTGAGACACGATACTCAATAAAACACGAGGGGCTGGGATATCCATAGTAGAAATGAATATGACTTATACAGAAATTAAATGCGTGAGTAATGTAACTAAGTTTATATCCGTGTAAGTAGGAGATATACCACTCTAGCACGCTTTGTATATTTATTCAAATTTTTGGAATATTTTATTGTTATGCTGTATAAAACCTATTCTCTCTACGAGACACAAGATTGGCACAGTTTTCTCGTTTTTGCATTTATAAAGAAGCAATATTACATATCTTAATACTTCGAATTTAAGACACACCCCAGTTTTAAAAAGGATTTTTAATGAAACACATTTGGATGATAATTAAAAAAGATTAAATATATTTTGAAAGGTTTACTAAAGAATCAAAAGTGTTAACAATGTACTTAAAATGAAATATAATAAAGATATACGAACTATTCAATAAATTTAAAATTTTCATTACAGTAATGTTTCTTCCTGCTTTCCTTATTTAATCAGAATGCCACTCTAATGTTTCTTCTGATTCACTGTTACATTTTAAAGTTAAAGTATCTTCATCGCTTGATTCATTATTGTACAAAGAATGTCATCTTGCGTCCATCTTCTGCATTGGATAAACAACATTTTAAAAAGTTTCTTCCATAAGCTTTTAAAGACCACTCCAATATTGTTGATATTGATGCCATTCTTATATTGCCACTCGGTGTCAAAGTATGATTGTCGTTATTTAACAAAACATCATAATACTTACGGATTCAATCTTTGAATGACTTGTTAATGGATACATCAAGAGGTTGTAACTGACTTGTCATTCTACAAAGAATTATCACTATATTACTGTTTTTGTTTATTAACCTACTCTTGATTTTATCGAAGAGATGGCCATAAATTGCATTCATTACAAGCACGCTCCGTTGCTTTAATAATGTACCATGCCGACATTCCCATGCACATCCCAACCCAACTTCTCTTTCATTAACTCTGATGTCATCTATGCATTTTTCTTTGCAAAAATTTTCTTTTAGTAATGATTTCCTGTTTAATACGACATAGGATGGTAATTTATTTCTATATGTAGTTACACAAAGCATGACACTAAATCTTAACTTTTCATAACCATCAGTTTTGATTGTCACCTGCTTTTCTCCTTTTGCACATACAGTGTAGTTGCGAGGCATGTCAAAAAACTGCCGTTTCATCTGTGTTACCGATTTGGTTTAGGGAACATTGATTCCTTTGACGTAGACCAATAAGGTAATGCTGATATTCATTTATTTCAAAATCTGATGCCAATTTTCAATAGCTTGTTTTCTTTCGCCGTAATGATAAACCTTCTCTTTTCATAAATTTCTCACATCAGCCACGACTAACCTTGAAATAAATACCACTATTCATATTTTTTTTAGAAGTGAGGGCAAAATTTAGTTATTAGTTATTTACCATTGAAGTGGAATACCAAATGGCGAAGTGCAGGAAAGTGTCTTCACTATTTCTGTTCTTTTAGAAAAGAAACAACAACCTCTGCTTCCTTCAAAACAAGCAAATTAGCAATACACACCAATACATTGGTCAACTGAAAGATAAAGGCTTCCTTCTCTCCTTAGCTGGTGAGACACATTGAAAGTTCTTGAAAGAAACATCTAGTTAGTTTTATCTGAAAAAAAATGCTATTACCAGCTCTTCTTTTTTCTATAAATTGTTGGACAATGATAGCACAGCAGACTCTTCGACTTTTGCGGAAAAACGTTGAGAATATTTCTGGTGAGTTTGAAGAAATATTTGCATACTTTTGCACAAGAAATCCGAGTCTTGATCTGTTTAATAACCCAATGACAGTTACTACTTAAACACAGCTAGGATTATGTGAGCTGTAATGGAACGCTTTTGTATTAATAAAAAAAAAAGAACATCATGATATTTCTTTACAGGAAGAATTTCCAAAAACTATGAAAATTTTTGCTCACAATGTGTTCAATGTTTGGAAATGTATGCATTTGAGATGAAACAAATGAAACAAAAGACACAGAGCATGATGGTTAATGAAACAATCGATACACGCCTTAGACTATCGACCTCCAGCATTGAAACGTCAATTTGGAATCACTAATTAAAGAAAACCTCATTCCTAATGTTCTCACTAATTGGTAATGTTAAAAACAAAATAATATTTAATAAAATGAAAATTAGTAGCTCATTCTCTCCAGCTAAGTTAAGAGTCATTTTTATGATTTCTATGAAATCATAACGTAAGATAAACATTAAAGGACAGCATTGTATCAACTATTTGTAATTATATGACCTTATTAGAAATAGTGTGTGTCGCCAATAACAATATAAATTTAGAGAGTTCTTTTGGCTTTCAATGCTTGAAAAGCTAGACCATCCTGTGATAACACAACAAATATCGAGTTTATATTGAATAAATTGTTATTGTTATTTAGGTGTCATAAAAATATAATTTGAAAGTCTTATTATTTGTTTTGAGTAATAAAAAGTTGGATTGTCAACAGATGCCTCCATTTTAGTATGTCCCTCAGGAGCCAAGGGTTGTTTTCACGCTACAATTTGTTGAATATTAAAAGTAAGTTCAAAACAGAAACTCTCAAATAAGATGATTTTAAGCATATATTTTCAAAAAACTTTTGGATAAGGTTTTGTTTGTCAAGTGATAACTTTTAAGTGAAATACAACATCCCCTATTTTCCATACTAGCTAATACTAAGATTTAACTAATTTTATATGTATCAATAGAGCCACATTATTAAGATCATTAATTAGGGTATCTCCCACCCGTTGTGTTTCTGCTATCATTTTTTATGTTCAAATTTCAATTGATATACGAACGATGTTACTTGTGATTTGTTAAGGAATTTGTTTGTTTTTGGAATTTCGCACAAAGCTACTCGAGGGCTATCTGTGCTAGCCGTCCCAATTTAGCAGTGTAACACTAGAGGGAAGGCAGCTAGTCATCACCACCCACCGCCAACTCTTGGGCTACTCTTTTACCAACGAATAGTGGGATTGACCGTCACATTATACACCCCCACGGCTGGGAGGGCGAGCATATTTAGCGCGACGCGGGCGCGAACCCGCGACCCTCGGATTACGAGTGCACGCCTTAACACGCTCGGCCAGATTTGTTAAGGAAGGTCAAAATATCACGATATTCAGCAGTAGAATGAGCAGACAGAAATACTTTGAAACCACTATAGGTATAATATTGTACTCGATTTGCTGCACAATATCCATCAAAGTAGTTCCTTAATACCTCTGCATGACACTTGGCGACTTCTATGCTTCTTGTGCTTGGCTGTTAAACTTATGATAAGTAACGAATATCAATCATCTTGCCTCTTAATATTACTTTTTCCAGCCCCAGCACTAAAAGAGTGCAGAAAATATCGTCTTTTAAGCCATAAAATGCCAACATTTTCAGTTCAAATTGAGAAAAACCGGATTGGATAGTTTCTCAATAAAAAACTACCAGGACCTTCAAGGGTCAGTAGGAGGTATTTTAATTTTGATGTTTCTAAAACATCAAAGTGATGAAAAATGGGAAAATTGTTTTGGTGAAAATAGCTACCATTCCAGCAAATGTGTTTCGCACTTTTTTCTTTAACATTAGTTTACTCGATATTCTTAACTTGAACTTCTAACTTAATGATGAGAATAATAGCTATCCCTCAAACTATATTCTTTTGCCATATTCACATACATGATCTAACAATTTATTTGTTGATGGTTCACGAAGAGTGAATTAAATCTATATTCATATCAGTGGCGACCCAAGGTAGGGTTTGAGGGGCTTGAGCCCCCCAAAACGAGCCAAGCCTTCTCAGCCCCCAATATTGTTATCTACATATGTTCATAAAATATGGAAAACTCAATCGTCGTTGTTGCTTAACAATTAACATCAAAGAGACATAGATCTGTAGAACTCAACGTCTTCATTAAGACGGAAGTATGTATCATGCATCTCATAGCAACCTACTAAATGCACTGAAACTCGTGCGCTGTATTGCCGCTCCCTGTGTAATGCCATTGTATCTTGAGCTTTGACGAAGATTAGACAATCACGTTGATTTCAAGTTACAACAGATCATCAGGGATTTTACTTGATAAACCAAAGGTTTCACAGGTATTTACCCATTAATTTTATTTATCTTTTATTGAAAATTAAAACATAGCAAACATGTATAAGTGTATTCCGTATAGGTCAAAACTATGAAGCATTTAGCTGTGTTGTGTTCTCTGTGAGATCATTTTGCATTGTGTATCAGCCATTCAAAATTGTACTGATGATTATGTCATACACTGAAAATTGTGACTTACAATCCATTTAATGACTTATGATTAGATAATAACCTCATATGTTAACTGACCAAATAGTATTTCTAAACAATTCTAGAATGAATTTTGAAATTGTCATTGGGCTAGTTAGAAGCACCTAATATAATATAACGTAGTAGTTACATTGTTGTAACAGGTGCTTGTTACACTTATGATAATAAGAACAATATGACAGTCACATTTTGGCCTGTATAAATAATGTGAACTTTTGAATAAACTAGCCTTTATGTGAAGGTCAACTGCAATTTAGATATTTTGGTTTAATGCTACTATGACCATTCAATATCCAAGCCGCGGGTCTACTTTGTTTGAGCGCGCAATTCCCTCCTTGAACATCTTCAGCATATGAACACCGAGCCGCTGACCATGGTGTACGCTCTGCGTACGATCAGCCCGATCCAGATCTAGGTTTCCAGGTATGATGAAATTGTAAAGAAGAAGCTGAGTGGTCCTGGCAATGCCAAGTACACGCACCATGATATCCAAAACAAACTGCTTGACATCATAGCTGGAATGATCAGGAAAGATATCAGCGAAGAGGTCATGGAAGCTGAGCATTTTGCTCTAATGGTGGATGAAACAAAGGATGTGAGCAAACAAGAACAGCTTTCCATTGTGGTAAGGTATCTCCTCCAACAGAGCCTTCACGATTTCTTGGACTTCACAGCTGCTAAGGGTCTGGATGCAGATTCATTCCTCAAGAAAATCATGGAGATTCTGGCTTAACGTAGTATTGACCGTAATGCCTGCATTGCCAAGTGCTATGACGGAGCTGCAGTGTGTCAAGGCACATCAGTGGCGTAAAGGAGGGGTTCAGGAGAAAGGTGTTTCAAGCTGTGTATGTCCACTGCTATGCACACAGGTTCAACCTTGTGCTAGTTGATTGTGTGCACAACGTCTAGGCTGCAGCATAGTTCTTTGTGACAATTCAGAAGCTGTACAAATTCTTCTCTACATCAGTTGTGCATGAAGAATTTCTGAAGGTACAGAAGGAGTTTGAACCAATGAACCAGCACACAGAGTTGAAGCAACTGTCAGACACAAGATGGGCCTGCCAACATGCTGCTTGTCTGGCTGTGAAAAGAACCCTCCCTGCCATTGTGACAACACTAAAGCGTCTTGTGGAGGGGGACAATGTTCACAGAGCCACTGAATCAAAGGGCCTGTGTATCCTCCTAGATCAGCAGTTTGTAACCAGTCTAGTGGCTACAGAAAAACTACTGCTAATGACAAAATAGCTACCAGACCACCTCCAGTCCCCTGACCTGCAGCTGGCCTCTGCAAAGAACCTAGTACAATCTGTCATCTCTGGTTTCTTAGAAATGAGAACTGAAGCAGCATGGAAAAACTTGGAAGAGCCTGCTGAGGATATGTGTAAGAAAGTGATAATACACACTGAGACGGTGCACCAAGGTGGACAGCGATCTGCCCCCAGACACTTGGATGAATTCATAATTACATCTAGTACTGGCCAAAGAGATGAACCAACACCAGATGCCAGGAGACACACCTTCTATGCCATCATAGAAAGGATGCTCAACGAGCTGAATAGAAGATTCTCCTCTTATGCCTGCAGTGTTCTGATGGGTGCAACTGCATTGAACCCCAAACACTCCACACTTCTGGACAAGCAAGCACTCTCAGAAATGGCAGCAAACTATGGTGTGGCAGAGGATGACCTCGTAGTGGAGGTCCATCAGTTGAACCGGCTAATTGCCTGGAAGAAAGACAAGTGGCAGGAAGTATCCACACCATTGTAGCTTTCAACCGTGCTGGAGCCATACAAGGATGCTTTCATTGCTCTCCACAAACTTTTATGCATCACTGTGACCCTGCTTGTCACTTCAGCTGCCTGTGAGAGAAGTTTCTCATGTTTGAAGCTTCTCAAGACATAGTTGCGCAACAGCAGTGGTAACAACCGTACCAGCAACCTTGCTGTCATATCAGTATACTCCAGGAGGGCAAAACAACTCGATTGATACTGCTATAGACACATTTGCTGCCAATCACCAGAACAGGCGCATTGTTTTGAAGTAATATTGACTATAAACACAACATGATGAAAGATAGTTAGCCTGATAGTGACCTTACTTTTCCTCAGTGTATTAACTTCACATGGGATAATTAATTTCTGCTATGTAAACCATGTCTTTATGTTATATTTCTTTTGATTTGTATCTTTACTCTTAATGGTATAGTAAATGTTCAATCTAAGCTAATCTTGATTTTCTTTATTATTATGTATTACCTTGGGTGGAATTTAGATGAGCTTCCTCTTTTACATATACGCATATTTTCATAAACAGAATATTTCTAATTTGTAATAATGAATTATTAAACATTGTATGAGTTTCCAATGAAAACTGCATTGAAAACGCAGTTCAAAATATCACACATTTCTGAAATGTACCTTGGTATTTACATTATTATAATTTGCTATCTATACTTCATATTAATGGCATTTTGGGAAGTCCCTTCACAGTTTACCTCAGCATTCCTCAGCTCCCCCAACAAAAATACCCTTGCACCGCCACTGGTTCATATTCAGGTATACTTTTTTTGACGGGAAAGCTAACTAACTCTATCATGACTGGGTTCGTACGGTTTAAAAGCTCTTCTATCACCGAGGAATATATCAAATGTCCGAAGTTAATTTTCTGAAGTTGAACGGTTCATAATACTCAAAATCTTTTAATGTTGTTGATTTGCTACAATCAATGTGCTATTAACCTCGGAAACTATAATTGTGATAAACACTTATTAATCGTAACAGTGCAGATATTTAACCAAGAACGTTTATAGATTTTGAGTATTATAAACCATTCAACTTCATAAAATGCAGTTTTCATTGGAAACTCATACTATGATTAATAATTCATTATTACAAATTAAAAATAATCTGTTTATGAAAATATGCGTATATGTAAAAGAGGAAACTCACCTAAATTTCACCCAAGATAATCCATAATAATAAAGAAAATCTAGATTAGCTTAGATTAAACATTGCGTTGATTGCCTTTTATAAGCTTGAAAGAAGATATTTTTTAGACATTTTAGCTAATGCAACACTACTGGTATTTTATATGTACACGCCCCCAGTGGCTCAGCGGTATGTCTGCGGACTTACACGCTAAAATCCGGGTTTTGATACCCGTGGTGGGCAGAGCACAGATAGCCCATTGTGTAGCTTTGTGCTTAATTCTAAAAACCAACCAACCAATTATATGTACACATCGTACATTGTTGAGTCTTAACTCCAGAATATTCTACAAATTTAAAGAATAGGCGGAACTTTAGCAAAACACATTAAACAATATAAGTTTCATGCATTTCTAAATATATATTAAACTGAAACAAATATATGTATTAAAATAAATATGTAACATTAAATCCATGCATTACGTCATGCAAGGAAACAATTAACGTTTCTTTATTCTAAGTGTGTGTCCAAGACCTGGTTTACTAATTGACCATTAACTGCATTGTTTCGCAGAAAAGGTAGCTTGTGATGTCCCAAAATCTGTTCGAAAATTAGGTAGTGGCCCAGGAATGTCCCATCCTTGCACTTGAATCACAATTGTTAAAGGTCGTATACACAGTTGTAGTGACAATATTGTTCTAATTCCAGTTTTAATATTAAAAGCCAAATTCTCTCCTGTTAAACAGTTGCTTGCCTAAGAAAGGCATATAACTGTTTTGGTTGGTGTTGGTTTGGACGAAATTTGCTTGACAGATGCACTTTAAAGTTTCTATTTTTGTTTGTTTATTAACCCACCAAACCATTTATATTATTCTGATTCTACAATTACATTAAAATGTAATGCAACTTAAATTATTAAACCAACGAGACTCTCTTGCGAAAGGAGCCGTTTTTGTTGAGGTGCAGTCCTTGGATGACCTGCTAAGGTTTTTGAATGATGTAGTCAGTGGAATAAAATGTAATCGAGGAAACAGGAAAAGGTGAAACACAAGTGATGCTGCTCAGTTGGAACACTGAATAAAAATGAGTGAAGTCATGGAATTAGAGCAAGTTTCAATTCTAGTTAAAAAACCCTCTAGGATATTATTGGAAAGAGCAATTATATGCTTGTATAAAAGGGAAACAACAATCTGTGCTTTAACAACATTTTTTTCTCTCCAAAACACACTCTTGTAGCAATGATAGTGAAATGGATATTTCACACTATGAAGAAATAGTTATTTAATACAGTATAAAATTGTTTGTATCAGAATAGCGTTTCTTTTATTATTATTATTACAGTAAAAGATGACCTGAAGAGATCACCTATTTGAAAAATTCACAACAAAAACATTCCTTAAAGTGACAACAAATCAATGAAAGACACGTGGAATAGCGACTTACAATTATGTAGGCATGATAACGTAATTTTTTCTAGACTCTGTTACACAACTTTTGGTAATACAACGTGCTCTGAGCAAATTTGTCTTTATCTTCGAGTGTTGTCATTAACATAGTTTAAATAGAACATGAATACCTTTCCTCCCACCAATAGTCGTAATTCTAGAATCACCATCACCTTTTTATAGATGAACTCCTGTTATGTTTTCCAAATATTAAATCCACCAAAGAAATTCAAATGAATCGTTCATTGTAAAATTTTAATAGAAAGCATTACGTAGTATAAAAGATAACCTCCAGTTAACATATTAAGAAGTTAAAATTGTATCAATCTCAATTTAAATGATGGCTGTACATGTAATGATAGTTCATTCAACCTCTTGTTGATTATAAACGTCTGTCACAAATCATGGGTGAATTAACTTATGCTTCAATGCCATGCATTGAAAAACCAAGAAAATACGCTTAACAACCGTGTCTCTTGTAAATCGGAAAGCGAAATGAATAGATGCGAAGAACATAAAATGGATTTTTCATTATAAATATTAATTTGTGTATTTATATATGTTGTCTCTTGTTTTTTAAAATTGTAAAATAATAATTTAAAAACAGTTTAAAACAGTTTCTAATGAAACAGTACCAAAACTATTGGCCCAATTACGGTACAAAAAGTGCCTAAATGAAGATCAAATCTAGGTTGGAAGCATGCCTATATATGAAAATTGTGGCCATTACATTAATGAAACAAAGTGAAAACAATAACTATATTCTTATTATATTCTACTTGGACGGGCCAGCAGTAGCTGCTATTCAGTTTGCAGGGTTGCGTTTTCCGTGTCTAATATTCGAGCCAAAATGCAGCTAAATACAGCCCGTAATTTCGGTTGTGCTCGGGTTATAGTAATGGCAGTAAGCCCCATTCTTCGGGTCGAATAGATGGCTAAAGTTTCTTGTAGGAATTATAAAGCACTAAAGCTATTGGGATAAATGGCTTTGTGAACAACGTTGTGTGCCATTTGAGTAATTTTTTTCACACGAGTGAAAGCTATACTGACTATTTAACTCTCTTTTACCTGAGACTAAATGTCTAGAGGGTGAATAACTTGAACATCCAATTGACATGAAGTAGGCGTTTTCTTTTTGTTTTTGTATGAGACTCTCGTACATTTCAACACGAATATTCTCTGGTTGAAAACTGAGAGTTCTTAATTTTCCAACTCTCCTGGAAAGTGGGATGAAATGGGAAAGTATCGAATACACACGAACTTGTAATCTCCTGTTCATCAAAAAAAATTTAATAAAAATGTGCAAATGGCCACATAACCCATATAGATGGAAGTCCTGCAAAACGCCATTCCTCCATCTTGTGTCATAAGCCTTCTCAGTGTCAAAGAATATTGATATAAGATGTCGATAAAGAAAGGCTTCTCTGATTGACGTTTAAAGTCGAATCAGGAAAGATTATCAAATTAACTATATTTATAAAATTATAAAGCAATGTATAAAATTAGAGCGAGTTTCAATTCTAGTTAAAAAACCCTCTAGGATATTATTGGAAAGAGCAAAGCATGTTCTAATCAGGTGACAAATTTCCAAAATGTAAAATAGTTGTAGAAGTAATATGAAAATAATTGTAACTACCTTGAGTGATTGATGTTAAAAATAAAAATAACTGTAATACACAATGTAATATACAATTACAAATAATAAAAAGATGTAAAGTAAAAGTGGTTGCTGTCGGCAAGTTGCCTCCCTCTGGTTAGTGTTTCGGAATTAGAGATGATATAAAGCTATCTGAACTATGCTCTGATAAACGTAGAGCTATGGTACTTCACCAGTGAGAGAGTAGAGCATGTGCCTTGGCTAGTGGTAAATTCTTCCGTATGCTTCTTTGTTATTGAGTAAAAGCTATTCAATGGGCTATTTGTGCTGTGCTATAATTCCGGAGACTTACTCCCGAGCCACTGTACAAAATTCTTCTTTAATGTGTAAATAAATAAGGAAATTATCTATCTTTTTGTGTATATATATAAAAGATGTCACATATATTTTCTTTATTTCGTACGTAATGGTTGTTACTAGTTTGTTTTTCCTTAAGCAAAAAGGCCTGGCATGGCCGAGCGCGTTAAGGCGTGCGCTCGTAATCCGAGGGTCGCGGGTTCGCGTCCGCATCGCGCTAAACATGCTCGCCCTCCCAGCCGTGGGGGTGTATAATGTGACGGTCAATCCCACTTTTCGTTGGTAAAAGAGTAGCCCAAGAGTTGGCGGTGGGTGGTGATGACTAGCTGCCTTCCCTCTAGTCTTACACTGCTAAATTAGGGACGGCTAGCACAGATAGCCCTCGAGTAGCTTTGTGCGAAATTCCAAAACAAACCAAAACAAAAAACCTTAAGCAAAAAACTTCGAAATGGGCTGCCTGTATCTAAATTCAGTTTATTAGCGTTATAACGTTCTGGACTTACCGCTGAGCCATAGGAGAAGGCATATTTATCAATAATTCTTGAAATAAATTTATTTTCATTTGAGTTAGTAACTACTTTTCTGTGTATTTTAAATAGAAATTATTACAGTATTATACCTTGTTTTGGGTCAAAGGTTAACATGCCAACCTACAGATTTGTGGGTCATGCGGTAACATTTAATACTTTAAAAATATAAAAACAAAATAAAAAGTACCTTTCATTTAAACTGTATATGTGTTATAAAAGTAACTTTAAGATCTCATTGTTTGATCAGACAGTAGTTGTCAAAATTCGGCATTGGGTACTGTTGCCTTCTGGCCTTCCTTCTGATATGTTTATTAAACGATGGGACTGCTAGCCTTGTGGCACAGTAGCACGTCCGCGGAATTACATCGCTAGAAACCGGGTTTCGAAACTGGTGGTAGGCAGAGCACAGATAACCCATTATGTAACTTTTAGCTTAACTACAAGCAAACAAAAACAATCGCAAAGAGCCTTTACGCCACTCCAAACGATTGTCCAAAAACACACACGCATATAGTTTAATCTTTTTGCAAATAGTTAATTTTAAGGGTTTTTATTGGATTTTTAAGCGCTTTTCTTCTTAATTTTTTTTATTCTCTTCATTATTGAATAAAGTGAGGATAAAAAATGATTAAACATCATATATATGTGTGATTTTTTTCCTTTGGTTATTCGTAAGACAAACAAAAAATCGTCATATGGGATGATGTACTTGTGTTTTGGTGTCTAAAGTAACGTGTGAGTTAACATACGCTTGTGTTATTCTTGCATTGCATGAAGTGAACATGTAAAGTGGTTTGATTTAAATTTTTTTATGCATTTTTACAAACTTAATTTGTAAGACATTTTTTTTATATTTCGGCCTGCAGGCAGTGGAGAGATAAACGGATATTTAATTTATAAATGCGTGCCTTAGTTCACTTATTTGTTAGGTAACCTCGAATTGTATTTAAATTTACTTTTTTTTTTTTAGTCACACAGGTGACAACCTTGCAGCGATAACTTAAAAGTAATGTATGTGTGACTACTAGTAGTAAATATGAGGCTATGAGTGAGGATGATATTTGCTTGTTGTACCTTAAGTTAAACAACACATCAGATTAGGAAATGATTATTTGCTTCTTTAAGTCCTTATAATGATTTATACCTTAAATTTAAAGTTAAGTTTAAACTTTAATGTTATGTCCTTCGCAAATTCTTTGTTAGGAATTTACTAAACTTTCAAAACAGGTTGTAAATCGTAGACTTGTTTTATAAATTGTATAATGTGAGACGGCGTAGAAACTTGTATGCTTTTAATTTCATATTTTGGAAGAATAATTAATATTTATTCACTAAATATCTTTAGGGGTGAAAGTTTTATTGATTATTTAAAAACTAAAGAAGCGAGTTCGTTGTAATTTTTGATACTTCAGTTTCAGTACAAACGGACTTTAAGGTAAAGGTAATTAAGTTCCAACCTAGTTTCACTTATCATTTTCATTCTATTTATTAAATTATACTATAAATAAATTTGCTTAATGTTGTAATAGTTACAACATAATTCATAGTACTATTGTGATTAGGGTTATTAGATTTCAAGAGTGAAAATTGGGACATTTTTATTCCATGTGGGGTAATAACTGATATTGTAACAGCTTAAATAGAGTTTAAATTAGTTTAACTTTTTTACGTCTGTATTGCATTTAGAAACCGTAGAAAAAATGTAGTACTCATTTCTGTAGTTAAAAATTGTAATAAATAGAATGAAAAACGTAACGGTTCTTTTCCATTTTTAAAATCGCCTTAGTTTTTTATGTAGGGATACTACAGCTGAGTGTAAAATGTTTTATCAACAAATCTCCTTATCAAATAGTACTAAATTTAAGGACAGCAAGGAATTTGTAGGTTCATCTATGCTTTCTCATCCAACAACGTGAACATTAATTATTATTTAAAATGTTATTAAATATTTATTAAGCCTTTATTCAATTACAAATTTGAGCAAAAAAACTTTGTTATATTTCTTGAAGCATTGTGCAGTATATTTGTTGTTGAGAATATTTTACCTTTTTGTACATGATTTAGAAGTTAACTTGTGATATTTTGTGGTAATTTATAGGAATGAATGCACTGCATCTAAATGTAACATACTTAAAGACCAACTATTCTGTTAAACAAATAAAACTGTATTAGCTGAAGATGTTTCTTACACTGCTAGTATTTTGTACTTATGGTATGTTTTCCAGCTGTAGCATTCTCGTTAATAAGTAACAAAAAGATGATGCTTCAGTACTATTAATATTAACTGTATAAACCACCTCAATCAGATCCCCTTTAACTTTTATTTTCTCAAAAAAGAAATAATGAGTTTAACCTGTTCTCTTATGAAAATTTTTACATCCAAGGTGTTATTTTAGTTCTCCTTTGAGCTCTTTCCACTCGTTTAATGTCCTGTTTAAAATGCAGCCGAAGATGAAGTATTTGAAATGTACCCTAATCAGTGACCTATACAACTATTTAAAAAAAACAACATACTTTTATTTTCCCTAACAAAAGAGAGTGAAATCTGGTGAATGATTGAATTAGTTTTGTGTTTCTAACTTTTAGACTCTTAACCAAAGTACCATGTGGAAGGTCTTGTACCCAAGTGCATTTCATGCTTTCATATTAAAACACATTTTTCAAACCTAAGGCCACTTACTGAGCCTATTTGAATTTTTTGGAATGCAAGAAATATAAAGAACTTGCAATATTTGTTGCTTGGTGTAAAAAGCACAACCTTCTTCCTTTTAACAATTTAACAAATAATACACAATCACAAAGGTCTTCCCAACACTAATTTTGAGGCATTTTTTTTCCTTTGACACAAAATTTGTAACCAGTATTTTCCAGTTTCTCTCTTCTAAAAAGGGAGATGCAAAATGTAACATCATATTTTACACAAGTTATGTTTAAGTTGTGCAGATGTTTTCGTGAATGGTGCTAATTAAATGTCAACCTTCAAGCACAGAATTGACAAGGAAGTAAGTTTAACACTGATAATGGGTAACCATGCTCAAATCTGAAAATGGACTGGGTTACCACATAAAAAGGAATTGAACAAATTTCCTGAGTGATAAAAATATTTGTGTATTGTAAACATGTACAAAATACGTGTTTCAGATATACTTAATTTTCATTAAGTAAATGCATTTTGAGGAAATATATTCTTATCTTGTAAAGAAACTTATAAAATTTGAGGTATAAATAAAACAAAGCTTAAAGACCTAAATTTATTTTTTAAAAATAAACAGAGACAACTTGGTTTATTTTACTGGAGTAAGATTTTTTTTTCTCAAGAATCTCCGAGATATCTCCCATCTTGTTGATCCCTGTCTTTGTCAGTTTTGGTTTATTGTTCATGAATTGATAATTTTCTTTTTCAGCTGCAGCATTTTTGTCTCATTCTATATTAGTAAATTTTTCACAGTAGCTTTACTGATGAGAAGTGTAAGTATTGTATAATAAACACTGTTAATCAGTGTGTTTGTATATACATATCTACTGATTTTGCTGTGTAAGAAGTAGTTGACTTAAAATCCTAATCCATTAATTAGTAAAAAAAAATATTTACTGCTTAAAGCAATAAAAAATCCCTATTTGCAGAAAAGTATGTTTTATACCCAAACACATTCATAAATATATCTTAATCATTAGAATAATGCCTTATATTTGTTTTACTTTTATTTGACATGTTTTAAGTTTTGAGTTTTCTTGCATTTTTTTAAGGTTTCATATAATATGTATAAATTAGATATTCTGTGATGCCAATAAATGAGGGAATCGTCAATGCATGCATTCACATAATATAATGTTTCATTACAGTTTGTGTTTTAGTGATGAAATTTTGAATATATTTTGCAGATTTTTTTTCTTTTCCTATACAAAAGAGAATTTTGGTGATGGGGAGAATATTTTTATCTCATATCGGAGGCTCTCGACTTTTTTGCTGTGCAAGCTGTGACACTATTTTGACAAATCGCAGTGAACTGATCAGCACCAGGTTCACAGGAGCCACAGGACGAGCATTCCTATTTAACCGTGTTGTTAACCTAAATTACAGGTGAGGTAAAATAACTATCCTTAATTATTCATAAGAAAATATCTATAGTGATTCCACAGTTTATTTACACTAAAATTTTTGGGAAACATGGCCATTTTTTAAAATTAAGTTAAAAATATGAAGAGAGAGAGAAAGTATACTGTTTTTTGGTGTGTGATTTCTTCTACAACCATAATTCTAACTTTCTGACATTTTAGTTCATTATAGAACTGTATTTTTGTGAAGTTTTACTCTAAAAGAATGAATATAATGACATGCATTCTCCAAATTCAGATACAGGCATTAATTATTTTAGTCGGTTGACCTATATATATATATATATATATATATATATATATATATGGTTTTTTGTAAAGTTTTTCTTGTTGTTTTACAGTGAAATTCAAGACAGGGTAATGTTGACAGGCAGACACATGGTTCGTGATGTAGCTTGTAAAAATTGTGACACTAAACTGGGATGGATCTATGAATTTGCTACAGAAGAGAACCAGCGATACAAGGAAGGCCGGGTCATTTTGGAACGGGCGCTAGTGACAGAAACTAGTGGAATAGATGAAAATATGGGCAGTGCCTGATTTCATGTCTTATTTAAGCTTTGTAACTTTGTATTTTATTGAAATATGGAACTTTCTTCATCTGTGACGAATTCACGTCCCACGAGAATAGTATGTCTGTGAAGTCCAAATTAAAGTGTAGTGGTTTTAAGCTGTGATGACGACCCACATAGGGACACTTACCACTCATCATTATTAAGTTTTCTTGTTGTATCAATATACTATTATGTATTTGAGATATTTGTAATACTTGACAAAAAGAACTTCTTGAAGGCTGGAGAGGAATTTAAAGGGAGTTATAATCTTGGTGTAAATTTTAATTTGTACTTGTTTAAATATATAATTTTATTTAAGTCATAACAGTTTTCTTAAGGTAAAAATATTTTTTGTTAATTGTTGAAGTTTTGGTCTTTCTTTGAATAAAATTAATTATTGTAAGAATTACTGATGCTTGAAAATGTATGAAGTACAAAAACTAATATGAAAATTACCTAACTGGTAAGATTCTGTAAAAATTGATGCAAATTAATGAGATGAGGGAAATGAAAAATCTTCTAAATGTATTGTATAATTTATAATACTGAGTTTTACTCTAATTCAGAAATAAAAAAAAAAAAAAAAAATCACCTTAATTTAAAGTAGCAAAAAATTTTGTGTATGTGTAGGGTTTGGGTATTGTCATTATTCAAAAGTTTACAATTGAACATTTTTGCTCTGATAAATTTTTTTTTTTTTTTCAAAGTGAACTACATCTTAATATTTGCTTTGAGTGAAAATATTTTCTTTGAAAAGGATTTGTTAAAAAAAGTTAATGTTGCTTTTGAACTACAGCTAATTATGTGATAGTTTTGCAAAATCACAAAATTGATTTAGTAGTAGAATAATCTTAAAAATTACTAAAAAAAAAATTTATATATAAATTCAGATAGCCTTTTTTAAAAAAGCTAGGATTTATAGAAGAGTTAAAAAGAAATCCCCAGGGATAACTTGTTCATATAGTATTTTCTAGAAATGCCTATGGGTATCAGATGTCAAAGATAAGACACCATTTTTAGAAACCATTCAAGATGTAAAATCAGTTTTTTTACTTTTTGTGGAATAAAGCTCCTAACTGGTTGGAATTAAGTTGTCATGTGCAATTTTTATTTACCGTAGTTGTTCTGTTGAGATGTTTTATGGTTATTTCCTCAAAATAATGTAACAAAAAATAGTTTTGAATAGCAGTAATTATGAATAGTTTCTGAACTGAAATGGTTTAAGCAATGCATTAAAATGAGTTTGAGTATATACTCATCATTAGTTGCTGTAGACACCAAAGTGAGTATAAATTTAATTACCCAGGTTTATTATTAGTTTTAAGATTTTCTGGTATGACAAACTCTCACTTGTATATTTTATCAAACAACTAGTAAGAAATAGTATGTTAAATGGATAAAAAACTATTAGTTTATAAATTTTGAATGCAAAAAAACTCCAAATATGGATTGTAAAAATATTATATCACACATACAAGTGTAAAGTGCTTTTAGGTCTGTAAAAATTGATATTGAGTGTAATTTAAACTAATAAGTCAGCTTAACAAGTGCTTGATTGAACCTACTAAACTATTGCATTTCATGTGTTCTGGTCCCAGTTTTTACATTGATTACAATTTGTTAATTTGCATTTTTTGGCTACATATTTTATAATTTAAGTGTGAGATTGGTTTTAAAGTTGATTTTTTTTTTTTTTAAACAAGGAAAACTAAAGCCAAACTTCATAATCATTTTTAAAATCTTCCAACTTTATATGATGATGCATCCTTATGAAAATATATTTTAAAGATAAATGGAAATTATCATTTTTTTTTTTTTAGGCTCTTGCTCTCTTCCAAAATATGAATTAGGTTTGAAGAAGCTTGTTTTTGTAATGTAATTACACACTAATGATTCTGATACACAATATTTAAAATGTTACAAGCAGTAAATAAGCTTTATGACCTTTGATTTTAAAGGATATTAATAAATGTAGTTCTGGAGTGTGAGAAAATACCTACTTTTATCAACTTGTTTCAAACTCTGAAAGTCCAAAACTTGTATTATTTTTGAAAATTAAAACTATTTCAATGAAATTTATTTAAAAAAAGGTTTTGTATCAGTTTGATTAGTTAAATTTTTCCTTTTATGTTTGAGAAATGCAAAAATTAAGATATTGATAAGCTTTTAAGTTGTATAGCTGAATGCAGTGGTTTATCTGATAGTACTGTTTAGAATATAAAATATAAATTGCTTGTTTTAATTTATTCATTTTTTTTAAGATGCTTGTTTTATGGAATTTTGTAAATACAAATTGTCATTTGTAAGGGTACTGCTAGTCACTGCCTTCAATATTGAAGCTTTTTTTAATCATTGTTTTGCAATAATTTCTAATGAATCTTTCGAACAATTAGGCTTCTCAAGTCTGAGTGATTTTTTACAAAAAGTAACTTCACTTTCCAAAACAAACTCGCATAACTGGATTAAGTATCTTCTACTCGAGCATCAAGCTTCTACTTGAATTTTAAAAACTTGTTTTCTTCAAAGTACCAGTAAACAGGGTGAAGTAAATCATTATGTTGCAGTAGTATAAAAGTAAAAATAATTTTTGTTTCATTTTACTAAATGTTCTGTGAAATGTCTGCACAAACCTGAAATCAACAAATACATTAAGTTGATATTTTTTGTATGTCCTTAAGTTGAATAATAAAATTAAAACCCAGAATTTCTGAATTTTCAGTGTAACAAAACATGTTTTACAAGTGTGCATATAAATTAAATTTTCATTGCTTTGGCAGAGAAAATTAATAAGTAAAAAAATTAGTATGAAAAGCAGAGTTTATTTTAAACTATATCAACCAAGTTTTATCATGTTGTCAAACACTGTTTTTTAATGCATACATTTGTTTATTAACTTGAGTATAAGTAGCAAGTTACAAAATTATTTTGATATACAAAGGTCTGGGAAAAAAAACATTTAATAGTTCTTGGACAAAATTACTACTACTATAATACACGAATAATGTTTTGTTTTCAACAAAAACTTGTCGCTCTCCTAGTCTTTTTTAAAGTAAATTTATCTAGATTACTATTTAATATTAATTAACTTGTAACCTTTCAATTAGTAACTTTGTGAGAAACTATAATATAGAACTTTGTAATTTTATTGGCGTGTTTATATGTATAAATATATATATATATATATATATAAACATACCCATAAAATTTGGTATTCTTTCAAATTAGAATTGGAGGATACCCTATACCTACATTTTAAATGACAAGGGTAATATTTGGAGGACTCTAGTTGATCTGGGGATGTACCTGTCATGTGGAAAACTTTTTACCTAAGAACTCCTGTAACATAATCCATCTAGTTTGATGATGGAGTGATGTCTTGTATTGCTTTACTTAGTTTTAAGTTGTTGATATCAGAAGATGGAGATTGTATTGTTTGTAGAGTAAATATTCATATCCATTTGACAGAAGGTACATTAGAGGGAAAAAACGTGAAACAGAGGATCAACTTCTGAAATAAAACATTGTTAGCAGCCTTACAGCTGCAAGCACACTTTGTGTAACTGAAAATTGAATGTTTTGAAAATATACCAAAATATAATGAGGTGATATGAAATTTTAATTGTAACAGCTTTCACATTACAGAGAGCTGTTTACTTTTTTTTATAATGTTGTTCATTGTACAGCTACTTTTAAGAAAACATCTGAAAAATTAATTTTTAAGTTTGCCAGCAATTCAAATTCTCAATATTTTGTGTTACAAATCTGAGCATGAGCAGAGTATGTTGTGTTGTTATACCACAGGTAATAAACTAATTCACTTTTTGTACTGTTTTCCAGGCTATAGCAAATTTTTATCCAACAGACTTGAAACATTTAAAAGCAAGCAAAACACCTTTACTTTCATGCAGTAACTTCTTGTTTAAATTACATGGTTTATTGAAATCCAAAACTGTGACAATCTGGTACATTTTTAACAAGCATAAGGATCTCTAAGACTACAAGTGATGTATGCCAATAATAAAGCTGTAGTGAAAGACTGGAAATGAAGTAAAACACAGATTATGTACAAAATATGCTGACAACTGTCTGCAAATCACCAAGAGATAAGGACCTCAGGATTTTTATTAAACATTGTTGTCATCAGGGTTACAGGTTGCAATTACATTTATGTATATAAAACTTAGAACCTGTAGCTAAACAGTCAAATATCTAATACTGTGTGTGCTCACTTGTAGATGGGTGTACATTGTATGTTGATCTCTTTGCTTAGAAATACTCTAGAATATTCACTATAATACATGTTAATTTGTATTATATCATCAGAAACTTAGAATGATAGTCCAGGACTTGTAAGTTGTCACACCTTCATTTCGTGTTATTAAACATTGTTCTCATCAGGGTTACAGGTGTTAATTACATTTTTGAAAACCTTGCAGAAATGAAATATCTCTCATGACTTGTCAAAGTACCGTGGTTTCTAGTCTTAGGTCTTTGTAACACATGATGTAAGTATTAGTTTTCTGTGTTAGATTCCTGCAGTCATGAAGTTAGTTTTGACTGATAGGTTCCTATAAATCATGATCTAAATGTGTACTACAAGTTTCACTTTTAAGTATTGTACCCCATGGTTAGTGAATGCCACTACCCATTAGATGCCTTAGAATTTCAATGTTCCTGATAAAAAGAAAGAGAATACCAAATGACACTGCTGAGGATTGGTTTATTACTCTAAAGCATTGTGATAATTTTGTTTATTTGAAGTGCATTCTGTCACAAAAAGGCAATTATTATAATTTCTTGCAACTAGAAACATCTCAAGGAGCAAAGAACAGTACAGTGTATGAAGAGAAATCTTAGAACTGATTCTGTTGAAAACTGGTCAACAACAAACGTAACAAATCCTGTTGTAATTATCACTTAATTCAAAGGAATTAAATATAACTTTCAAAATTGAATTTATTAGTGGAATATTCAAACTCATCTAAAACTTTTATGGAAAAGCAAACATTTATCCTAAATGAATGAAGCATTAATATTAATTTGCAACAATCAATCTCTTATAAAACATTCAATACTATTGGTACCTGTATAGTTGGGCAGAGGCTTAATTAAGATTGTTGGCTTGAAATAGTAACAAATACAACACAGTTTCAAATGAATTTTCTTCATATGCTATTTCCTGTCATGTTTTAGTTCAAATATTCTTCTTATGTAAATATATCAAAAACTAGGAATGAATATACAAAAGTTTCCTGTGTAAATGTTGTATAAAATTTATAGTTTGTCGCATGGATTAACAACTAGAGGTAAAAACCAAATTATAAATATTCCCTATTTTCTGGTACTTTCTTGTTCTTTATTTTAAATTTAGGTTACAATTTTTTAAAATTTAAGTTTTTAAAAGTGGTAGACATGAGCAGTCACTGCATGCATTAAAATGACAAACTAATACTTGAAAGTATAATAAATTTGAAACATGACATACAAATATGAGAAAATGTATAACGTTACAAGCTATAAATACTCTTCCAAACTGATGTAAGATTTTTGGTCCTTAAGTGTTGACACAGAATTATATAAGAAAAACGATGATTATCCTGTGCTTTTCAATTCATAAGTTAAAGAAAGTTAACATTTTCCGAAACTAAAATGTATTTTCTATACATACCTCTACTCACAAATAAATTCTCAGTTGAGACTACCTTTTATCAACATAAATTTTCAATGCTTGCCCTGCCTTCCACTTCTACAAATCCACATGTAAATGATTATGCAGTAGCTCTCCACTGAAAGGAGAGTGACAAAACTCCTATCAAATCTAACACCCTCTCCACATTTTCACTTATTAATTACTTCCAGATTGATCAGAAGACCTGTACCACATATCATCAGAAGTGGGGAGGCTGGGTGGGAAATGTGAAAGGAGGTAAGTATTTGTTGGAAATACATTTTTAATTTAGGAAAATGTTCAGTTGGGATACAATATCTCTCCTCCTCTCCCAAAATGATAGAATCTCACACTGAAGTGTTAGAGGGATCATGAAAAAAAAATCCTCCTATAGGAATCACACAAGGAGAGATGAGGAAGTGTGGAACCTAAAAAGAAAATATCACACTTCAGTGGAGGCTGCACCACATCTGATCCAAGCATATCCTTTTCTCTGTTATTCCTGTGTTGTAAAGACGAAGGAATCTCATAATATGTATTACTGATTTATGGGACCCTTGGGTGTTGAGTGGCTTGGGTGTGAAAGGATATAGTGGTAGTTCAACCTCATCCAGTACCTGCTAGTATTTGGAATGATACAACAGGTCTGTAAGAGGCATATCACCTACCTCTCCATCTCAATATGGAAATTATTAGGAAAAACAATAATCCATACCAAACTTTGTCACTATGAACCAACATCTAGTGGATTGTAGGAAAGAGGAAAGCCCATATTGGATGACATTTCACATCTAAAAGCTGGCAGCATTGGGTATGGTTCTTCCAAACTGTTGTAACAAGGGAATATTTAGCCATACAAAAGTAGGAATACATATGCTGCATCCCACAGATGGTAGGAAGAGAGACTGCAAACCTGGGGTGTAATGGGTATTTTTCATTCAGTTTGCAGTAGGAGGAGAGATACTATAAAACATGAGAGGACATAGTTAGATATATCATTTTCAACCAACACCTGACTCCCTGAGAACCACATCCATAGGATGGTAGGTAGGAGGAATGTCTCAGCTTGAAGGACAAATTGCAATACATATTGTAGTGACATGACAGTGCTTTAACCAAAACGTGGCAGTGTCTGGAATTGTATGTCAGATTTGTGGTAGGAATGGAGTATTGTAAAATTAACACATCTTAATTGTAATTGGGCCATCTCTAACCAACACCAGACATACTGGAAATGTGCACCTGGAGGATGGTAGGAAGGAGAAATGCCACAGTGGGAAAAGCAATTTGTGTGAGATATACAACACCAGTAACAACCAAAACGTGGAAGTACCTGGAAATTTACATAAGATCCATGGTAGGAAGTGCTATACACCATTGACACCAGCAGAATGCCACAGCCCTTATCTTGACTAAGTTGTATGATGCATCACTGAGGAGGATAGGCCTCACAGGTCCTCCACTTCAGCAGCTACAAAACAGTAAGTAGCAAGGGCTCTCATACTCCACTGGAAGAAAAAAAAAATAAAAACATGTCAGAGAGCCTAAAGGACCACATCACAGGAGACAGTGCAATAGGTGACTGTGATACCCTATGTTGAAAAGCAGAGCTACCACACTGACAGAGTCAATCAACCAATACCTGAGAGCATCTGGAATTGTATGTCAGGTTCACAGTAGGAAGAGTTTCAAATCAACAAGGCAAAGCAGATTGGCAGCAGTCCTTATTTGTTTTATTCATGTGTGTCCATGAGTGTACAGTTTGAAATAAACATACTTATGAAGTAAAAGACCACGAAAGAGAACTACTAGAGGTCCAGCAGAGCCCCTCATTTCTATAATGTGTGTAACCTAATTCTCTAACAAAACTATTTTAGCATAAATGGCAATTAAACAGAGACACACAACCTACATCTGGTGGCATCTGTAATTGCATGTTGGTAGGAAGAGCCACAACATAATTGAGATTGAGCATGGTTACAGAATAGACAGAGCAGATTTTCAAAAAACAAAAAAAGTATACCTTGTTAGGCACCACTTGTCACAGAATCTGATCCATAATACATTAGTTGAAACACTCAGATAAGGAGAGAAATAGCAAAAATATAGTAAAGAGAAAAACAAGTCCATAATATAAAGGAGTATGCTGACAAATTTGCAGTAAAAAACAAGCATGTCTGAACAGTACTATTGCCAATTAAGAAGTGATTAGAATCTGTAAAGGTGGAGAGGGTGCTTGTTAATATAGTGGTTGTATTGTGCTTCTATTGGTGGAAAGCTGCTGCATAGTCATTTACATGTGGACATAGAGAAGTGAAGGACAAGTGGCAAGTGTTGAAAATTTGATTGATAGAGGGTAGTACTAACCATGAAAAGTTATATATAAAATACATTTTGTGAGTGGAGGTAAGATATTGTATCGGAATTAAATATTCTTTCTCAGAAAGTTGTATGTGGTTTAAAAAAAGTTTCAACTGCACACTCATATCAGCTTGTTCGTTTTTAAACTAAAACACATTTTGATTTAGTTTTTATCAACTCTGAACTTTAAATGCCTTTGTATATAAACATCTTTTATTAAAAAGTGTAAAGATGTAATTTTGACTTTTCAGTGGACCTGAAAGTCAATAAGATAAACCACAATGTGCAGTAGGAGTTCCCAAACAGCATTCAGTGATCATTGCATTTATAACTGCAAGTAGAAAGTTATGACCATCTAATATTTCAAGGATGTATTATGCACTTAGTTTCTAAAGAACATTTAATGGAGAATATGCTTGAGCTGATTTTACTTATTGAAAGCAAAGCAGGGCGTAACAACATGAATACACTGCTTAAACCATTATTTATAGGGTAAACATGTTTATACTGGCTCTTTAAGTAGATAGTTAGGTAAATTTCAGATGAAGCAAATCATCAAACAGTGCACACTTGTATGTCCTGTACATATTTCTATGTAATATAACTTCATACTCTTCATTTTTAAATTTTGAATAAAAATACAGATGACAATTTCTCCTGATTTTAATTAGTTCTATTAAAAATAAATATTTGTCATAACTAATTATGTAGAAACCCTGTATTCATCAATTTGAAGGATAATTATATGGTATTAAAAGCTATTCACATTTCAAACAGTTTTAAATATGCTGTTGTGGTAAGATAATATTTAGTATTTGGAAAAAATATACAATCTTTTAATAGCTGACAAATGATATCATCTAAAGCTTTCTCTGTTAGTCTTAAAACTCAGTATCTGTTATAGTTGAAATATTATCACAGACAGTCTTACCTTTTGGGCAAACTGGGCAATTGAATTAATGAAATTCTGTCCAGGGCTCAAGAATGACTAAGACCACAAATATTTTATAAATGGAGTTACTGATTATATTCATAATCATACATATTAAGAAAAAAAGAAGCATGTCTGAGAAGTAACTGTGCTTGTGATTATTGATCTTTTATAACAGAAAAACAAAATAACCATTAGTAGAATACTAGCTTTTTGTGTGAGAATTTGTGCATTCTGTGGTTTTGTTAATGGATTGCTTTTAACTTTTAAACTCAAAACTATTAAGTTTCTCCACATCCAAAAGGGATGTAAAGTTTGATTGAAAGTTCTCTTTACAACTTATCATGAAGAATGGAAAATATAAACTCTATATCATCCTCAATAATTTTGGTTGGAGGGATGAAGTAAAAAATACAAATATTTTTGTGGTCTATTTAGAAATTAAGGTTTGGTTTTGGTTATTGTTAAGCACCAAACTACACAATGGTCTGTTTATGCTTGTTCCACCACAGGTATTAAAACCCAGTTTTTTGTGTTGTGGTTTATAAGCCTGAGCCACTGGTGGGCAAAAAATTATGGAACTAAACACGTATCTGTAAAATTTAATTTATCAACTATACTTCAAAATTTTCTCAAAATATTTTCTCTAAATTGGTTATGTCAAACTATGTTTAGAAAATCTACAACTAATACCATATAAATGGTAAAAACCAAGTACCATTCTTATTGAAATAGGATGCTATTCCTTGTTACATAACAAGACATAAAGTTTGGTTAACTTTACAAAAACAATAAATGGTTAAAAATATTCAAAAGCATTGGCAATTGTTTCCTTGTTTCTGATGAAGAAATAAAGATTATTTTTAGTTTTTGAACACTTCTCTGGATTATGTAAGTATTTAAAAAAATAATACCTTTCTTCAATAACTTTGATTCTAAGAAAGAGTAAACACACAAGTGTACTATGTAGAAATGAAAAAAAGATATTCAAGTCTTTCCATAAAGAAACAAGACTTTAAACAATTAATTTAACTATTATTTAATAAAAAATAAAATTCTAGCTTCTGAAAATTACTGATAATTCAAAATAGTTTATCTAAAAACAGAAAAGCCACTGCTTAGCTTGTATTCTAACTATAACAGCTAGATTCCACAAAAACACATAACAATGCATGTTTCATACAAACACTTCTATTGACATAGTAAATACATGTGCCATAAACTAAGTACATAATTTAAGGAAATGAAAGATACTATCTTGAATATTTTTTTCTCTTCTTTGATATTGATTCTTAAGAATAATTACAATGTTTCTTACCAGAATTCTAAAAGGAGAATGTTGTTTTTAGCATATTGTATATGTTTTTGACACCTGCTTTATGTTTTGAAAATATATTAATGCCAAAATAATTGATAAGAAACAGAAATTTGCATATTACAAAAACTGCAAATTTTTAAGGGTAATTTTGTGCTAATAAACACAGATTGCCACAATCTTTAGTACTATACCTTAGTAAGACTCCATTTGTAAATATGTATTTATCATACTAATTGGTTACTACTAAGTAACATTTGTAAAATTCATTAAAACAATTGTTCACATACTGAAATGTGTTTGAGAGAAATACATTCTATGTTATTTGTACTGTTTTAAAAAGCAAGAAGAAAATATATTTGAAAGGTAAAACCATAATTAATAAGGCTAGTCTGAAAAACAGACATATCTTAAATGCTCTAAGTTAGATATTTGACTAGAAATAATCTTTACTACCACAAAGTAGCACTTCTATGCTTTCATTTGCAATGGTAAATAGGCTATTTTTTAAACTTTGGTTTATCTAGAAGCTAAGAGATAAAATAATTTTAGCTTTTTATGTTAATAATAAGGAAGAGTTGGTATTAAGGTACATTTTTACAACTATGGTGCAAATGGTAAAACTTGGATTTATTGTTAACAAATTTTAAACATCTGATTATGTAGTTAACATAAAAAAAATTACCAGATAACACAAGGCTATAAACTCATGAGATATTTCTTCGTATTTTGGCATTTCAATAAGAAGGCAACCACACTGGGATACTAAGAAAAACAAACTTATTTGCTTTATAGTTATATACGTAAATAAAACTAAAAAGCAAATACACATCAAACATTGCTTTCTGCTTGCAACTTGTCAACAATGTGTTTAACCCAGCCTGTAAGTTGTCTTGGCTGTGAAAAATTCTCCATAGATTTTGCATGGCAAGTTTCCATAACAGTATTTACAGTGGAAGTTGAATGGTCTGAACTTGTCTCACTTTCTTCATGATCTTTATGGTTACAGCTGAAAGAATGTTCTTTCTGGTTGTTTAGTATCTCAGTCTGGTGTCTAGAAATAACTTCATTTTGAAAATTTGTGTTTACCTCTGGAAACTTTACCCTTTCTACAACAGTATCATTGAAAGGCTGTGAAGTATGGCAATCTGAAGTTTGTGCTAAATATTTTTGATCATAGTAACAGTAAGGAAACTTGTAGTTGAAAGTCTTTCTTTTATCTAAAGTAACTTGTTTCGTTTGTTTTTTACCTGGTAAACAGAGCTCCATTGTACTGAGATCTGCTTCTTCAGGATCACTATAAATAGCTGAATCTCGAAACATTTCATCTTCTAGTGAATTTTCAAAAGCTTCAAAGGTTCTTTCATAAAAACTGTCAACTGAGTCATTACTCGAATTAGAAGTGGAATCATCCTCATTGTTTCCTATGACAAGAGGTGAATTTTCACTACAACTAACTCTTGTCACAACACTACCTCCCACCCCAGATGTTTTATCTCCATCACTAGAGGACGTTGTATTGGATGAATCTGAAAATAAACTGTCTGGCCTTAATTCTAATTCTTTTGCTGCTCTTAATTGGCGACATATCATCAGGGTATTTGGTACAGAATACTCTGATTCATGAAGTTTTGCAATACGTGCACCAACAACAGAACTTCCATGTGTATTTGCTAGAATAGGTGTTTTCTTTTCTGCTGAGCCCTTATCATTATGAAAGCTTTTAGGCATAAATTCTTTCTTTAATCTATGTTTCCTCAATGCTGAGTAAGCTTTGGCTAGAGAATGAAGGAAATTGGCTGATACAGCTCGAGGATTTAGGTTTTTTTCACTTTTAACACTACTTCGACTAGCAGATCGTCTCTGTAAAAAACCATGTTTGAAATGAAGTGGGAAATCATTTTCCTCTGAGGCAAAAGAACTTGTATCTAAGTGGTCATTAGAAGGAGATCCTAAAACTGATTTAAATGCTGCTATCTTTGAACTGAAATTGGCTAGTACATTTCGAAGAGTGGCATATCTTGTTCTTGGCTGTGCATAAACTTTGTGAGTTGGATGAATGGAAACGTTTTCAATACTAACTGTTGGGGTAGTAACGCTTGTTATTGCTCTGTCCTTGCTGTTCAATGCACTTCCTGAAGTAAAATTTGAGAAATTACCCATATGAGAAGAATCTTCAATGTAACCATCTAGATCTTCCCTCAAGTCCGCCTGACAAGGTTTATCAGATGCTATAGTAAATGGACGATGGTCAGCATACTGAGTTCTGCTACCCTCTGCAGCCCTCCTACGAGCTCTTTGACTTTCAGCAACTTCAGTTTCTTTGATTGTAGGAGATTTGGAGTTATACTCTTGTGATACCTGGAAGCTGCGTGGAAGTGACCCAAACTTACTGTATACATCAGCCAAGTGCTTTTGTTGTGAGAGCCATACAGCTGGTGCTGTAGGACTCAAGTCATCTTTAGAAGGTAAAGAAGGCAGTTCAGCCTGCTGTAAGAGTTTACCAGGTTGAAAATCCTTGCTTTCACGAAGAGAGGAAGTTTTCTGAAGTATCTTTGATGGCTGATGGACTGAAGAAGAGTGCTGAGAAGCAGTAACATTCATGTTTGTTATTCCAGTAACAGACTCTGTTCTTTGAACAGCAGTACTATTTCTCCAAGAGGACTCACTTGATGTACTGCTTGTTGTTGTATTACAAATGTTATTGACCTGTACTCTACCTAATTTGTCCCAGAAATCAAGAAGACTGTCACTATAAGCTGATGTTCTATGCTCCAAAGTGCTGTTATTTTGACACTGAGTAGTTTTGACTCTCGTTAAATTTTCAGACTTAAAGCTGTTATCTCTGTGGCACCTTATATCTGTATATGTTGTTAATGTCTCTCTAAATTCATCTCCATTTTGTATTTTTAGTGAAGAATTTGCTGAAAGTACCATATTCTTGTCACTTCTCACTGGTTGGACTGTAATATTACCTCTGGGTTGTTCAGGTTTAGTTAAAGACCTCATATCTCTGCAAGCATATGCATGAGCAAATACAAAAGTAACATATTCTCCTGCCAAGTCTTCTAACATCTCCTCCTGTGTCCTAGTTGTCTGCAGATGTGGTCCCACCTGAAGAAGCCTACTAAAATCAAGTGTCTCATAATTGTCTTCCACCTCAGTATCAGTGGTCTCCTCAGGTAAGCTGCTCCAAGACCTCCATGAAGATCTAGTTTGCTGTATTCTTCCTCCTATATGAAGCTGGGACAAGGAATCTTTACTGGATGAGGGGGAGCAAGATTCTTGAACTCCATGGCTTCTGGCTTTCTGCTAAAACATAATATGATCATTAGTGAAACATCACATGAACCATTAATACAAGCTTGGCACAGGTACTCTTCTGTACTGGTGTGCAAGTTTAGTTTATTTATTATACAGTCTGTAAAGTATTAGTGACCAAATCTAAGGAAAATTTGTTGTTTGTTTTGTTTTTCTAAAATTTTCTGTGATTTTTATTTCATTAAATAAACATATAGACAATATAGGTTTCTATTACCTCTTAACATTCATTTTCCAAGAAAGCCCAAACCTTAATATATCCCCATGAGATAACTCTTCCATCCCTAAAATAATTTTACAGTCCTCATCTGTACACTTTATAATTAGCCAATATTCTTCCTGCAGTAGGGGGACTACAACTGAAAATCAAAATTTCTATCAAGAAATTAGAGTATCATATAACACAAATCTTAAGAACAACAAGGGACCAGTTGTCCATATCGAGTGCTCATTCAGCAAATTAAACTATATATAAAAAAATCAGTTAGCCCTCATCAATCAAATAGCTATCAACCCTTCCCTTAAACTACATGTGAAGGCAGCCCATTTCAAAAGCTATTCAACCTATTGAAAAAAATAAAACCATCTTTGATGAAGATGGTCCCTGTCCTTACAAAATTTATACTTATGTTCCCTAGTCCTATAATTCTCAACCTTGTTTGTTAGTGAATATTAAAAACAACAAAAGAGGTCAATTTACATAATTCATACAGTGTGAAATATAAACTGTAAAATGATTAACATACTCTCATACCAATTACCATAACTTACTTTTTCATCATACAAAAATGCAGCACTTAGAATTCACAAAATGTACTTCAAAATGATGTAAAGATATATATAATAAAAAGTTTCTTTCTCATGAGGTTTGATTAGTTTTATAGTCATTCAACCATGAAATAGTTTTGTTACTTTACATTTGAGTGCTAATCAAGTAGGGAATCTGTATGTTCTTCTTTTGGTTTAAAAGTTTTTTTTAACTCAAGGAGATATTTTTAAATACCATTGCCTATTATGTTTAAACATTCAGCTTTCAGTGTATTCACTTACTTATATACTTGCTGTTTTAGTACATACGAAAACAAATTAATAAAAATTAAAAAATAGGTAATGTGTTTTCTAAATGCTCATTACTTCAGAGTTGATATTCATGAAAATGGAATTCTAATTCAGTACTCGAAAAGTAACTTATGATTTATAGATGCAAAAATGGGTTGAGAAAATATTTTAAATAGAAGAGCAAACAACGTTTCGACCTTCATTGGTCATTGTCAGGTTCACAAAGAAAGAGGTAACTGACCAGAAGCTGACCACATGTTTGGAAGGGGTTGTGTAACTAAGTGTCGCAATGTAGAGGGCGTGGTTAGATGTTTGAATATATAATTTTATCTATCATATTAATATAGGTATAATGGCGTTCCTTTATATTGGTTTATTTTGGGTTTAAGTTGTTGTATAAGTAAGGCTTCTTTACTTTTGCGTTTGTTTATGTTTGTTTCTTTATTTAGTATTTTAGTGTTTTCTATGGTTATGTTGTGTTTATTTGACTTACAGTGTTCGAAAACGTGTGAAGGTGACTTTTTATGTTCTTTGAATCTGGTTTCCATTTTTCTACTTGTTTCTCCAATATAGAAGTCGTGGCAGTTATCACATTGTATTTTATAAATAATGTTGGTGTGGTGTTTGTCAGTGTAGTTCTTACATAGTATAGACCTCAGTTTTGTGCCTGGTTTTTGAATAAATTTAGTGTTAACTGGAATGTCATATTTTATTACCAGTTTTTGCCAAATGTTGGTTATTTGTTTGCTGATGTCAGGAATATATGGCATACAGCAGTATATGGTTTCGTGATTTTGTGATTTGTGAGATATATTTACTTTTGTTGGTTGATTTTGCTTTCTGTCCAGGTGTCTGCGTACAATGTTTTCTACGGTTTGTGGAGGAAACTTATTGATGTTGATGAAGTATTGTTTTATTTTGTCTAATTCATCGTTAATTTTATCTGGTGAGCATAGTTTTATGGCTGTGTTTATCTGGTTTCTTAGTATGTTGAGTTTTTGTTTTGTTTCATGTGCTGAGTCCCAAGGAATGTATAGTCCAGTATGGGTGTTTTTTCGGTGGATTTCTGTTTTGAATTGTGTGTCGGTTCTTATAATTTTGAGGTTAAGAAATGATATTTGATTGCTTTCTTCCTGTTCACATGTGAAGTTAATGTTGAGATGTATAGAATTAATGTGATTGAAAAAATTAAGTATGTGTTCTGTAGATTTGAATCCCACAACCATGTCATCTACATATCTGTACCAGTATAGTGGTGGATGTAATGCTGTATTAATTGCTTGTGTTTCAATTTGTGTCATAAAAATATTGGCTAGAACTGGTGATACTGGGTTGCCCATGCTTAGGCCATTTGTTTGTATATAGTTTTGGTTGTTGAACATGAAGTTTGTCTTTATTGTGGTGAATTCTATGAGGGTTGCTAACTGGTTACTGGGAATGTCTATAGTTGGGTTAGGGTCTCGGATATAGAGTTCTAAGGCTATCTTGCAGGCTTCTGTACACAACCCCTTCCAAACATGTGGTCAGCTTCCGGTCAGTTACCTCTTTCTTTGTGAACCTGACAATGACCGAAAAAGGTCAAAACGTTGTTCGCTCTTCTATTTAAAATATTTTCTCAACCAAAACGAGCCGTTTTTGCATATATAATTGTCAAAAAGTGAGTTTCTCAACATCACTGATAACTTATGATTTACTAAAGTTAATATAACAAACTGCCTTTATGTACATATTGTGATAAAGCATAATATAAGAAAACCAAAATCTATAATGATATTGTAATTCACTAAATTCTGTTATGTATCCTTGTTATTAGTGACATTTATCACCATCATCTCAATAACATTGTGAAATTTTTCTAACTTAAAAGATTTAGGTTAGCCCTAAAACCATACACTAAAAAAAAACATTTCAAAATAATCTTCACAATAAGAAAATAATAATATACAATAATTGTTAGATTATTTTAAACCTTGTTATTGATAATATTAGAATAACATTTTCATGAAAAATTCTCAACCCTGATTAGACTAAATGGGATTTATATTTATCTAAATTTGAAATGCTCATATCTACAAGTATGATTCTAAAATACCCATTTGTTTACTTACAGAAGAATTTTTAATGCCACTGTTGCTTTTTCTGCCATTAGAGGTCACAGGAATATTCAAACTGTTTTGACTGTTATTATAATTAATTTGACTGTCTTCAAGTTTATAAAAAGATAAAACATCTTGGCTCGTGCTTCGTAACCTTCTCCCCCTTTTGGTTTCTGACAACGACTAGAAGATTTAAAATTCGACTTTTAACTCGTATAATATCGTATAAGAAACATCAATAACAGATCTTTCTAAAACACTGAGTTCAACTACTTCATACATTTCTGTAATTTTTTTTTGCTGAGAATTATTTTAAATATTAATACTGATGTTATTGTACGTATTTATATCCATCTATAAGTTTAATGTTATGTCTGCTTATGTGGTGTTAAACCACAAAAGTTTTGTGAGTATAAAACAGGTAATGCCATTAGTAACCTGCTTTTTTATTTCAATGTAATTAATCAGTATAGATAAGTGATCACAGTAACTAATTTTAATATAAAAACAGGAAAATGCAATTACAATGAAACATGAAAGTTATAAATTCCAATCAATAAAACTCAATCACAGTTGAAAAAAAATTGCCTGAGGTACAAAATATTAGAAAAATCTACTTTTTCTCCTCCCAGTACCACAAACCACATCCACATAAGCAGAATACAATGTTTACGATTTTGGATTAATTTGACAGTGAACAAATCAACATGATAGCTCCATATTTGGGAAAAATATACGCATCAAATTTTACATATAACTAACCTCTTCATACTCGCACACATATATGTATTCATTCAAGTATTTTATATATATATTTTTAACATATAGTCCTTTAGAGTTTATGGAGTGGAGCACCTAAAATTCCCATAGATGAGCTGATGAAAAACATGGCTTACATTAATGTTGCCAGGAACTAAATGATATTTAATATAGAAATAATTTTTAAAGACGTTTTTAACTTTTATTAAGTAATACAGTCTTTTGTAAGCTTGTGCCAAACTTTATGGGGCTCCTGCAATAAACAAAAGCAATGTGATAATATTGTTGCATTACCTTAAAATTGTTTCTGGATGTGCAGTCAAGGGTTTTTGAATTAGTGAAATAAATATTCATGTATATTTGTATGCTAAACCTCCACAGTTCAGATTTTGCAGGAACTGATGTAACTCCCTACAATATATCTGTCTTTCTAGTAATAGGGTAAATAATGAAGGTTAAAAGACGCTACTTGCCCAGTTGGCAAAACTTATTGTTTTGGGTATTAGATGACATGAATTCCATATCCCTGATAACAATGTAAATAAATATATTTATAAAAATGAATTCTGAATAATTTCCTACACTTTAAAATTTTTGAGCAGCTGTTTAATCTCTTTTTAACCTGTTGTGTAAATCACTTAAAACTTGTAGCCTTTCAATATTGCTTTGTAATTAGATCCTTAAGCAATTTTCTGTTATTATTATATATTGTGGTTGCTAACTGAGTTGCAGTGCAATTTATTGTCCAATAATTCAGAGACTTTTTTATACATTAATGTTTTCAAAATATTGATAGCTACACTCAACTAACTGTTATGAACTTTTAAAAGTATGGCAGTTATAAATATAAAATTGTCTATTTTAATTTATTATTAAATGTATTATCATAGAAAATTTGCATCTGTTACAGTTTTTAAGGCAAATATGAAACCTATGACCAGCAGCTGCATGATAAATTAATATACAAAAAAACAAATTAATCATAATAACATCCAATAACAAGGTCAACTAGTTCCAATCATGTCAAATAAATAATAAAAAAGTTACAGAAATCAGAATATAATGATTTCAAACAAAACATCAGGTAACATGTGATTTCTCATCCATCCAACTTTTTCAAGTATGAAAACATTTTTAGCATTGGGACATACCTTCTTGACACCTAAACAAAAAAGAAAATAACAAACTTTAGAATAAATTTCTACATAAAACAGAATAATTTAAAGAGTTTTGAATAATATAAAAACTATGTGATTTGCATTGCTTCATGATGTTGGTAATGTAATACAAAAAAATGGAAATTTACTTTTAATGTCAATTTCACTGATTTTTTGCAAACAGGTCATTTCTGTTAATACATGTAAATTTATTAAATTAAAAACATCAAAGATCTATCAATATACCTAAAATATATTTTTTAATCACATAATAAGAAACACTACCAATGAAAATATCAATTTAAAGTAAATAAAAACCTTGGAGGCATGTAAACTAATAAAAAAACTTTTTCACTCAACCAAATAAACCTAGTTATGTCAAATAAAACCTTAGAAGTACATAAATTAATACAGTACTTTTACCACTAAACTTAAAAACTAAAATAAACAGAAACATTTTGTTGTGCAAATTAATAAAATATTCTTTTCACTCAACCAACTAAATCATATTAAATGAAGTTCAAGTAGTGTCTTCAACATTTTCTTCTTCTAAAAATAAACACTTTATAACAATTTATAAAAAAAAAATTTCTAAGAGTGTGTACATTGAGGTCAAAGTACATGTATGTTGTGTTTACCTTTTTTAAGTTTAAATGCTCGATTCAGACTGATTTCAGACTTTCTTCTTTCTTGTTTTCTTTTTTCAAGATACTCAGGTGCAGAAAGCTGTCTTTTAGTATTGCTTTTATCCACAGATATAGGGTCTGAAATTTGTTAATCATTTTTTATTCTTAATGAAAGAAAGATATTAAACTTTTGTTCAGTGTAGCATTACAAAAACCATATTTTTAAAAACAAAACTGAATCTACAGATAATTTAAACCCTCATTCTCTTTACTTATTTAAGTAATTACTCTCTCCAAATGTAGAACTAAAACTCACTATTATTACAACACATGCCAAATCTGCATGATGCTGACTGAAATTTTGCAAAACAAATATGTGTCATTTTGACAATAGAATCATTTATATTCTTTTTTAGTTAATGCATGCACTAGACAGTAACAGTAAAATTATCATTGCAAGAACCAAAGTTTAACTCATATTTCATGTCTAACCATTCTAACTTGTATTGATTTTATTATTCAAAGATGGAGGTTATTCTTCACTATTTTGACTTACCTTCTTGCTTGTTTTGACCTAGTTCCATGACTAACTGTCGGGCATGTGAAGGAATAACAGCATTATAATTCTCCAGGATAACTCTCTTGAGTTCCAGACACCATTCTCTCTTTTGTTCCATATTTCTAGCCTATATTAAAATAGTTAAGCTTAAACACCATAACTCCTGTCTATGTTAACCAGCCCATTTCTCAAAGAATCTTACAGTATTACATGCTTTGCTAAACTTTGATGAACTTTAGTAATCCTTACATGATATAAATTCCAGATAAGAAACCAACTACCAAAAGAACTTTAGTGATAAAAACTTAATGATATCTGGCTTCTCACTAGGCTGGTAGCTGCAGTTGATTTTAATCAGTTAATCTTACACAAAACATTTTTCCTTTATATCTGAATTTCACACGTTTTTCTACCTAGAAAAATATGACCAAAAAATATTATATTTGAAAATGTCTTTAAAGAATAAGCCTATTCTACTGCCTCAATAATATTCTAAAGATTAATAAAATTTCAAAAAGATACCTGGAAAGTGTACTGTAGCCGAGGGTTATCAAAGGGTATTACATGGAAACACAGAGGCTCTCCCTGGATGCTTTCAATTAACATTAAGTTTGAGCACTGAAAATAAAAAACAAAGATTGTTGTTGGAAATATTAAATAAAATGGTCTTTTTCATGTTAATTTCTTCCTTTATTATCTGCCCTTGATTTGGTGGAAAGCATGATGGCTTAAAATGCTAAAATTTAGCATGGTGGGCAAAGCACACATACTTCATTATGCAACTTTGCACTTACCCACAAACAAATTTCTTTATAAATGTATTTTAAATATTCTTCAAAATTTTACTTTCATACACTGAAAACATTAATCCTTTATATTATATTGTAATGAAAATTGCCATTTTCCTACACTAAAAATGCATTTCTGAAAATACTTACCTCTACTTGTGCTTTAGGTCTTTCCTGGAGAAAATTTCTCTTTGCTCCCCATCTAACCATTGATTTGAATTTTACTTCACATGCTCCAGCCTTTACACCCCACTATACTGCCCATAGCAATACAGATATTGTGATTTTCTCCACCTGTGTCAATGGACCCTTTATATCAGATCCACATATAAGTACCCTGTCATTACATCTTATTCACTTTGAGACTGTCCAAATTTACAGACCTGAAACTGGCCATTTCATAATAATGAAGGGCAAAAGAGTGTGAGACAACAATATAGGAAAATGTTAATTTCTGAAACATACTTCCTCTAACACTTAACGAGAATTCCACAATGATAGGATTGAGGGGTCTCACTACTTCTGGTACAGGTATGCTTTACAGTCAGACAACATGAAATTTAATTCATGGGCTGTAAATGCTGATCAGTCATAAAAGGCAAAATTCTAATACCTTTAGATGAACAGGAATTCATCCAGACCGTAACTAAGCAGACAAAGTGCCTTGTCTCATCACTCAATTTACCGAACTGTGGACACAAACCAAGATTCAAAGTGTAGTGGACAGGACATGAGGACAACTTTATATTTGGTCTTGTTTATTTATGTGGTATTATTGAACCCCAACTTAAAATTTGCAGAATGTTGCATATCAAGCCACAAGAATTACGATGAGAGGGTACGCAATAAAAAAGTGGACAAACCCTCGCCCCAACCTGAAAAAGTACAATATGAAACAAATTAAACACAGAATTACAAGACCTATCATGCCTCACTCAACTTGAAGAAACAGAGATTACAAACTAAAATCCTAGCTCCTCAACCTAAGAGACAAAGCAGTACCTTCTGCCCCCAGAATTATGATGTAGAACAAACTAAGTTCAACCAGTGGCACAGGAAGGAATACTTCACATGCAGAATAATGAAGAGTCACAGAACCCTCTTCCATGGTCATCAATATAAAGAAAATGACCAAAAAAGAAGGGCTATGCACAATTCAACCAGATATTGAAGAGCCTTCTCTGTAATTTCAAAAATACTCCTAAATGAATGAAGAACTGTGTGGGGATAAGAAAAGACTTCTCCATATTTGACAAGAAATTTTGCCTTTCCTATTTTTAATAAAAGAGCTCAAGTGAGAAGTTCTGCCAAGTGGTGGAAAGGAGCAAGAAGAAGCCAGTCATCCATATAATGGTGAGTGTGAATGCTCATTGAAGAAGTAAAATGTGAAGAAGATCCTACGATAAGGCAAAAGAAGTATGGGGCAGATGCAAGACCAAATGGTAGAATGCAAAATTGAAAAACCTGTTCTTCATGCTCAAAATGAAAATACTGACAAGAAGATTCTGTGAACAGAATATAAAAGTAGGCATCAGTGACAGCAAACTTCATCATCTATTGATTGGGTACAAAGTTCCATTAGAGGGAAAGAAACAACTCCCTGGTAAACTGAGGAGAGTTGAGAAAGTGGTCAATGCAGTCCATAGCCTCTGAGTAGAAGATCCTGGATTGCTAGTGCCCAATTATTGGGTGTAAAAACAATCCTTGGAGAGGGACAAGAAACTGGTATGGTAAATAATGGAGGAGGTGATGTGAAATGAAGAACCAACCATAATGTAAAAACTTTAATGACCAACTGATTGGTGGCAAAGGGCCTCCAATACAGATACAAACTGAATTGAGACACTACAGTACTAAACTACATAGGGTGATGTCATCTGAAACTTGAGCAGGATATAAGTAATAGGTCTCAGACAACAGCCACAAAGAAAATAAAAACTATTGTAAGGGGCAGTAAAATTCAGAAAAACTGAGTGGCATAAAGCCTAGTACCCCAAATAATATGAATAGGACCTGAGCTATATGAATCTAAACATGGGTCCTCCAACCAATGGAAAGCTAAGGTAGACTGATCCAATAAATGAGAAGGACAAGGCATGGCACCACCCTACTCTTAATTGAGTAGGAAACCTCCACATGCACAGCAATGTTTGAAAAAGGTGAAAAAACTAGGTAATCAGCTGATTGACTTTTCCCGAACAAAGAAGAAGACATTACAACTTTGGTATACTAGTTGCAAAAACAGTACAGGAGGTGGGATGTCTGTATGAGGTATGATTAGCTGTCTGAAAAAAGAAAGGAGCCTTAAAAATAGAATACAGATTCCTCTCTGCAAATTCAGCCTCTAAGCCAACAAAATAAATATCAGACTTCATGCAAGACTCTAACTTACTGCATATGAGAGACTTAGTATCCTTTATAAAAAGGGTGACACCCCATGATGTCCTGGCAATGCTAGACTCCAGAAGTAACAGACTTGAAGCAGTAAAAAAAATCTGCATAAGGGGTGTGAATATGAGAAGTAATATTAGAAATGTCTCAGGTATTTATTTTTTATAGAAATTATGAAAACAGACAATAAACTAAAAACTCCAAAGAATGAGTAGAAAAACTGTTATCCAAATGACAGGTATAATTAAAGTTGTACCACAATTAAATGAATCACATGGTAACCACATAAAATTGTTGTCATAACTATTTGCTGTTGAAAAAAGTGAATAATAAATAATAAAGGGGAGCTTATATATAGATCTGGTGTCAGAGGCACATTGATATAAGTCAAGAGAATCACAAAATTTATACCAATGCTTAAATGGGCAAAGAAAAGAATATTTTATCAGGACATAGCTAAAGTTTGATAGGAGGTGTGTTTTGTAACTCATAATTGTAAATTCAGCCAAAATTTTTACAGCTGTTTTTCTCAAATATACCTTCAGTTAAATACTAAATATTCTGTGTTCAAAAGATTTAGTCATAAAAACCTAGCAGACTTCTTGTGGTGTCTAGATTTTTTCTTTAAATAACACTGTTCTTCATATAGAAAAATTCTAGCCTTTTATACGAAAAAACACTCACCATAATGTGTGTTTTGTAAATGAGGACTCCTTCTTCCTTCTTCTTGGCTATAAGCAACATTTTATTAAAAAGAAATAGGTGACGCAGAGCTTTGGCTCCAAACATGCGAAATGTTCCCTCAGCCATCAATTCTCCAAAGGTTGTAAGATCCTCACCCTGAAAATTTGTTAAAGAGACTTCCACATACTTATTTCTACAGTAGATAAACTGAAAACCTTAGTTTCAAAATTTATTTGAAAAACACTAATATTCCGACCTCACCTAATAATTGTAAAATATAAAATTTACAAGGAACTTATTATTCTGTATTCAAAAGTAATCTAAATAGACAGTTATCGAATCTATTACCAAATGTTGAATAAGTATTACAAATATTAAAACTCACTTCATTCTGCAAAATTCATTCAGTTTTTTTGTAATCAAAATTTACACTTGAACAAAAATAGAGTCAAAAGAGTAGCTCTGAGGTTTGAAAACAGCAAGGGTACATGGAAGACTAAAAATATTTTTATGACTTTAATGCTTCTTAACTGGTTAATTATCTAAAACTGAATTTATTTTAAAGTCCTGGAAAATAAGTTTTTGCAGACGAAATTGCTTTAAAAGATATTCTGAATTATAAAAAAATATTAAATTACATGATGAAGGGCAAATTAATAGTTCCTAGATGTTTATATGTCTGCATACATTTTAAATGACTGTCCATTTAGTATTGTACAACAACACTGCATACACTTCAAATACAACTGCCAAAATATTGCATTTTTAGTTAGATTTGGCTTAGCTTTACTTCAAGTTATTGGTAAACCACAAAACAGATTAAACACATTGTTTCATTAAGTACATACAATCTAAAGGCTAGTTGGTTGTCTCTTCATATCTCAATGATAAACTCAATTGCTTAACTTTACATCCATTATTTTGAATTCAACTTATATGTAGGTTATAAATCAAACTAAATACATTGTATTATTAGATAAATATCAACTAAGGACTAGTTATTGTCACCTCCATATTTCAAAGATAAACTTAATTCTTTAGTGTGAAGATAAAGCAATGCTAAAATATTGTATTGTCAAATATCAAGCTCAACAGTTTCATCAATACATTACTTGCATTTACCATTGAGAATTTATCCTCAGGATGAAAATATAATGGTTAAGACTAGCGTAGGAGTTGTGTGCTCACAGTTTATTAGAAGTCATGGATGCAATGAATGGGTCTTATCTGAGAACTTTGGACTGGTATGAAGATTTAAGGAGACTAGCAGTAAAGATGTACAATTTGTTTGCAATACCTACAGGTTAGAGGCTATTCTAATTAGAGTAGAAACAATAAATAAAGAGAAGAATAAACTGTGGCAAACAGCAGCATGGTTTCAAGAGGAATTTGAGTGTTTATATGCAAGGGATATATTAGTAGACAATTAATGTCTAAGGAAATCAGAAACAGTACTATTATGGTTAAAAATAGTAGACTGAATTGTAATTAGCATTTCCTATTAAGCATCAAATTTTAGCCGTCAGCTTGTATAAATGAGGAATTATTAAAGAGAAAGAAAACAAAAGGTAAAGAAGAATTGGAATGATAAACTTAAGGAGAATATAGTTATATGTGATTATTTGATAAGGCTTGTGGATAGAATAGTCTATGGAATAAATAGTAATAAAAGAACTAGACTGTTATTCAGGGGTATGAGAGAAAGATATTACTGACAGAGTAAGGAACATAATGAAGGAGACTAGCAATGATATAGTTTTTGTTGTGTACATAGAGGCTAACATTGTAGGGAAAGGTAGGTCAGAGGAGCTAATTGATAAGTACAGTAGATCCACAAAGACATTTAAAGAAAAAAAGCCATAACATAATTGTGTCAAAGGTTATGTTGAGAATGAATGAGATACAGGCTTGAAGCCTATTGCAAGAGTTAGCTTGGAACATATTTTGTGTCTTGACCCAGAGGTGAGAAAATTCACATTTACAGTCTTTAGTGCCAGACAGATATTTAGATAAAGTTATTGAGGAAATGAATCAATGTCGCCAGAAACAGTTAATGGAATAGCAAGGAAAATAACTGAAAGAATTAATCTTAGTGAAGAGACATTGATTACACAGTTTGTTGTTATACACCCTAAGTTAATTGTCTTGACTGATTTTACTGAAGATATCAGATAGGGAATAGAAATAAGTTCTGTAAGGACAAATAACAGCATATTTTGATCATGGTCTGATGGAAGATCCCACTTTTACTATTCAAGACAAAAGAATCAATTTTAAAAGTGCAGTAAACAAGAATTAGACTCGAAAGTGTATGAAGTGGATGGAATTCCCTAAAAATATCTTTTATGATACCAGCTATACCAACTATGACTAGGATTTCTCACATTAATTTAGTTGATAATTTAACTGATGTGGTGCATACATTACTCAACATAATAGAAGGCATTATCAGTTACCACCTAGATCAAGAACTCCATGACTTAAGTCCACAGGCTGCCCATATACCCATTACAGTACTAAAAAGAGGAGTGGTTTTACATGTAAAATGTAAGTTTCATCCTCTTGAAGTTGATAATATTGAGTTTCTGTTATCATAGTGTTTCCCACCCCATGGTATGCAGACTCTTAGGTGGATGAAAGAGAATTCTCAGGGACTCTCAAGAAAAAAATTTAAATGGTGTCTTTTTCTACTTTTTGTGTTCTACAGTTCTCACCAATATTTTAATTTCCTTATAACATATTTATAACAAAAATACCTAGGTGCAGCTACAGATTTCAAATAATATTTTTTTTTTTTTGTTTAGTCATACCTTAAAGCCCTGAGTTCTTCAAAGAAACTTAGAATCTCATTAGTTTTAATTAAATTATTTTGTTTTTTTCTTTTTTTTATGTTTCAAGAATTATATTTCAATTTTACTGGTTACTAACTGCAAACTGATAATAGTATTAGCTATTCAGACATTACTATAAACATGTTAGATAGTGTGTTACAGAAACTTTTTATTTTCACTAAATTCAACACATTCAAAAGTTATTTTATTTTACAAAATTTATTACTGCTTAAAAAGGGTTCACTGTGAAAACAGTTATTACTCAAGGGATTCGTGAAGAGAAAATCACTGGGAACTTCTGTGTTAACAGATATAAATGGAAAAGGCTTTTAGTAGGAACATGTTACAAATCATCAGATGATACTAATAAAATTAAGAAGAATCCTTGCAGTGAAATTAAGGTTTAAGCTGTTAATAATATCATAATTATAGGTGATTTTAATTTCAGGTGAATATATCAGAAAATGTTGAGAGAGAAAGGTTTTCTTCACCAATTGGTCAAGGAACCTACTAAAGACAATATTATGTTACAGTTATTGTTAACTCCTAATATAGAAATGGTTAAGAGGGTAGAAACTAGAAAAAATCTAGGAACAAATAATCATTGCTTTATTAGATTTGATGCTTTGCTCAGTTGGAGATCAGGGATAATATTTTTGTTCCAAATTCCAAAAAAGGATGTAACAAAAATTATCTGTTGTGAATTGAGCAAATGAATTATCTGAGGACATTGATAAGTCATGAAAATTTTTAAAACTAGATTTAAATATTCAAAATAAACATGTTCCTCATAGAAAGAAATGAGTGGTTGGAAAAAAACAAACAAAAACGACTGGCTCACAAATGATAAAAAAAATAAACTTAAAGAAAAGTGTGAGAAGCTTAAGAACTTGAAATTGACTGGCATGATTGGGGGTTTTTAAGATAAAGAAATGAGGTTTATCATTTTTCTAATAATTATAAGTTTATTAGTCTTACATCAATTGCAGGAAAAGTTTTTGAAAGGGCAAATAGGACATTAGGTTGTATCTACATAAATATGATACAAAGTTGGTTATAATTTCATTGCATAGGTCATTGGTTAGGCCATATTTGGAGTATTGTGTTCCATCTTAGGGTCTTTACCTTAAAAAGGACATTGAACTGTTTGAAATGATTCAAAAGAGGGCTACTAGGATGAAAATGCTGTCATACAAGGAGGGGTTAAGTCTCTTTAAAATGTTTTCTCTTGACAAAAGAAGAGTTAGAGGAAATCTTCCTGAGGTGTTTTATGTTGCTAGTGCAATTGATAGCGTTGATGCATCATCTACTTTTATGATTACTGGTGAGAATGGTAGAACCAGGGGGAATAAATGTAAATTTTAGTACCACAGGAGTCACTTTTGGCTAAGATAGTTTCATTTTTCTAACAGAGTGGTTGGTATTTGGAAGAGGTGACCTTAAGTTGTTGTACAGACAATAAGTTTAAGTAAGTTTAAAGGAAGGCTTGATAAATACATGAATGATAAAGACTGGCTTTCAGTTATTTATAGTTTTTACTTTAGTTTATTAGATGAGACAACCTAAATGGACCTTGTTGTTCCTAAATATTATTTTAATCAGTAATTGAAAGTGGTATTTGAAGAGATCTCCAAAATGTGTTTTTGATTAATTTAAAACAATACTGTATAAAAAAAATTGTAAAATACAAAAACACATGGCTGAAATTCATACTGTGCTAGTATCTTCGGCTAAATTCATAGTTTATTTCAGTGCTTACCTCCCAGCCATACAACAATGACAGAATCTCCTGAACTCTCACAGCATGTTCATGTTTTTTCTTCATGTCATTAATGTGATAAGCTATTCCTGTCATCACTGAAAGAGCATTTTTGATGTCAGGATATCCATCACTCTCTTTGTCTGAGTATTTCACAATGTTCTGAAGAGAATATACACAATTCATATCATTAACCTAAATAACTTACAGTATAAAGTATTGATTTTAGCTATACAAACATGAAGAAGAATATTATGTTGTTCCTCAACTATGAAAAAAAAAGAGAACAGTATTGAGAATAAAGGTTGATTTGATCCCTAAGGAGAAATGCTGCATCTTGGGAAATTCAAGAATAATACATCCTTAACTTTTTTAATATAATTCATATAGATTTATATATATATTTATAAAAATCATAATATTATTAAAATCAGTATGTATTACACAGGTTATCTTATGGCCACAAGAATATACAATTAGCTGAAGCACTAACATAAGAAAAAAAATGGTCTGTTTTAAGGAAACACATTAAACTGAAGATTACCTAGATGACAGAATGTGGTACTATAACTAAAAAATATGTAATAAACTGAGATGTTTCAAACATAAAAGAAAATGGTAAAGTACTACAATTATATAGAAATCTTAGATATGATGAAAAATCACACTGATGAAAAAAATACATAATAAGTTGAAGATCTCACATGCAATAGAAGATCATATTAGGCTAAGTAAATACTGAAGTAATTCTCACGTTTAAAAGGAGATGGTATTTCAGTATTCTTTGAACTGGCTTCAACAGGTATGAACCTAGAGGTAAACAGTGGTGCAAAGCTAATTGTCTTCCTGAAAGAGAATTTTTTTAATATTGTAGGTTTGAGTTTTAATTCTAATTAGTGAATAAAGAGTAAAGTGACTTTTATTATCAAACATTACATTTTATTTAAGGTGTGAATATCTAATTAATCCTAGTTCATATACACTCTGCTATAATTCCTTTAGTTTCAAAAATATTTTTGTACGAAATTAAATGAAAACAACTTTTGTCAGTAAGCTTTTCAATAATCTTTCTTACCTTGAAGATTTCTGCAGTCTCTAAATTGTTCATTAAGTCTTTGATGACTGATACACTTCTGAAATATAGAAAATTGTAATTTGCATGTGAAATCAAATGCTCCAAACCATAAAAAATAATTATAATCTAATCTTAAACACCAATCTGTTTTTTTCTTTCCTAAAAATCTGTTTATGATTAATAACATGCAACAGAAAAGTTAGGAAAGAAGCAATTAATTTGGTTTTTAGGTATTATAGTAAGGTTTCTGTTGAATATGAAATATATTGTAATTATGAAATTCTTACCAAAAGTAAGTATTTTTAATGGAACTAAAATTAAAAAATCATACAAATAAAGAGAATTGAAACTAACAGGATTTATGTTATAAACTAGTATATCAGATAACAAAAACTTTGAATGATTATAGTGCAAACCAGTAGCTGAGGAGCTTCAGTGTTAATGTTATTTTTAGTATTAAGCCTAATAATATTTATTAACTGCTAAAGAGGAGATTTAAGCTAGTTCAACATTCACATATGAAGAAAACAGTGCAAATAAATCCCAGTAAGTGTAATGAAAAATAAAAAAAGATTTAAAAATCATTTTAAACATAATAACCAAAAACCTTTAACAAAAGTAGCTATAAATAAAAATTAAATGCATTAATACTTTCTTATAATTCATAATGTAGATATATTACTAAGTAAAAATATACACAGACTCCCTATATTAATAAATGTTTTTTTTAATTGCAAGCTTTTGGCTCAATTACAATAGCTTATATCTTATATCTCACAACGATACACTAAATAATATTTTTTTATCAATGGAACACTTTTAAAGGAATCATTCCTGACACACTAGGATTCACTGCAAAACTGCAAAAAATAAAAAATAAACTTAAAATCATTGTAGTAGTCAAAGGTTCTCCTACATAACATGACAGTTCTTATGAAAGTAAAATTACCAGGTCCCAATCTTTTCATAAAGAATGAGGTTTAAAGGACTCAGTTTGAGTGCAATAAATAACATATTGCAGAAATACATTGTCGATTATGAGCAAGATTCAAAGAACACAAAAGAGATATAACAAACTGTGCTAAAACACATTTAAGAAAATTACTACAAAATAGACTTTAAAAAATTTAAAAATAGTGGACAGAGAAAAACCATTAAAGAGATCAAAATCAAAAAAAAATTATTACCATCAGTGAGAACTAATAAAAACAATAGTACTCAGTAATGTTCATACACAACTTATTAAAGATACCAAATATATCATTCATCGTAAAATCAATGTTAACCTAAGCCTTAACAATATTTCTTTTGTGTTATTCATAATAACTACTTCTATAATGTACTATTTGAAATTTAAGCATTTTACTTTATTATATTACAGCTATGATTGTACTTTTCTTCTCAAATGTGTTATATTCAAGTAATTGTTTAATTTTAAATATTCTTAAACAAATACAAAAACATGTTTTAATTATTTAATCAATGTAAAATATTAAATCTTTGGCTGTTATTCTGTACTAACCATAATTTGTTTTCATCATTTTCTGAATGGTCAATAACATCTCTTTTAACTAGCAATGATGAATTGTAAATTCAATGAAATTGATCTTCTTTGTTAAGACAAGATAATAAAAGAACAGATTAGGGCTCTACAATATCATTTCTTTACTAAAATCTGTGTTTTGGCAAGAAAAAAAAGAAAATAAACTGAAAGAAATAAAATAAAAAAATATAAGAAATGTGACAAATAATTGAATTGACAGGATTAGATCTTTGAGGGTTATATCTGTTCTTTATTGTTGAGTAAAACCACAGTACTACTTTGCTGTCACAATTTTGAATAGTGAGCGATTTATTTGAAGATTTTATGTACTTCTAGTTTGTTCTACCTTGTAAAAAAAACATTTCTATCATGTCTGGATTGTGAATCACACTCTGTAAAAAAACTACTGAATAAATAAGCAAGGTGGTCTTGTGTTGAATGTCCAATGAACTTCTTTTGCCACCTTCACTTCAAAGCACTTGCTGTAGTGATCCAGAAGTTTGTAGATAAGATAACATATATTGTGTTTTACACAGTAACTTCCTTTTGACATTTAATCTTCTCAGTGCATGTAATTTTTTATAAATCTCCACTTGGGTAATATGTATTTGGAATACATTAAACAGTCTAAATTTGTAGTTCTGTTTATCTCTTTTTACTGTTCTTAAAGTGTGAAGTTGTATATTCTTCAATGAGTAGATTTTTGGGGAGTATAACAGCTTCACAGAACAGAGAAACTTTCTTAATAAAACTCCCCACTAATCATTATGTTAGGAATTTTCTGTTCATCTTAAAATATAGGTTCTTATTTATTAAGAAAGTGGAATCCATTAAGAATACAATTAACCAACTTTTGTTTCTTTTATGTTTTTTTTTTATTCTATTTCAAGACTCATTATTAGACATTTCATTTATCATCATATGCTGGAAGACCATAAAAGGACAAGTTCTTCTAACAGAGAATTGCTTTAAAAATGACGAAAAGCAAAGTTTAGATATCATTGGATATTGCACGTTATCAGTTATTTTCATGAGAAATAATTTATGGTTCAATGATGATGAGATTAAATGTAACTTCTCTACATATGAACATCATAATTTGTGTAAAGTTTAAAAGACACAAGTCACAATCTTAGAAGTTTATTATTGTATTTTTAGATATTGTTTTCATTCATGTAAATGTTTTCACAAAGCTCATATTTTTTTTACTTTTCAGAGAGTGCCATTCAACATAGTATTATGTATTTGATGTCAGTTATTAAATGTTTTTATTTTATTCTTTATTTTTGATTTAGAAACATTTCATGGTCAATAAAAGTAAGTAACAGATGCAATATATATGATGGTATTTACAAACACTTTAAGTGTGCATTTGAAATGCTGTGCAAATACAATGTGGAAATTATACAATGATAAAACAGAAACCTTATTTTTCACATGAGCATTGCCATGTGCTTAAATATGTTAATCTAAATTAAACAGATATCATCAATATGCAGACATATCTTTGTAATTCATCTGGTTTTTTGTGCATAACACACTTTTATGTTTTACTAAAAGCTTGCTATGATTCTTGTACATACATATGATGGATTTTGAATTTTATTTAGTATTCCTTTCTCAATATTGGATCAGTCGAATTAATGAGTTACATGCATGCTCAATTTAGTTGTATTTCGTCACAAATTATGGCAATTTTTGTGCATGAGAAGACCTTATTCAAGCCTTTTTATGTTTTGAGAGTGTACAGTAGTGAGAGTAAAATATCCAAGTGGGTCAAATGTAATTCAAATCCATAAGTATTGAACAGTGTTGTTAAATGTATCATATTCAAGTATCACAAATAAATAAAAGAAGTTTTAATTTATATAGAAACAAAATATATGTAAATTAATTAGAACCAAGAATATCGTTTGCAAAAATGTTGTTAAGTAAATTGTTGTTCTTTTTTTGCATACAAGTCTCTTTTTTATATATATATATTTTGGAGTGAAAACAACAGGTTTCATATTTATGATTGGCCTTCCTGCTCCTTTGTTTTTTTTTTAACTTGCAGTCAATGTTTTATTCCCTTTATTGTGGATTCCTGTACTTCCTGTAATGGGATCCCCCATGGAAGGTTCTGTTCTTTCATTTTACCTCCTCTGGGATCTAAATATCATGGCAACCCATGAAGGGGAGGAAATAATCCTTGTGGTTGAGATGTCCAACCCAAACACACCACTTTGGACTTGAATTCCTGAAGATGGGCAGCCTTTGGTTGTCCCTCCTTCGATCGATTGGCTGTTTCACTTGGGCTAGGGTCAACCAAGTACCAGTGTTGGAAGTTCTCAACAGGAGTTGTGGATATTGTATCTGATGCTGGTGTTTGGGTATAGTGCTCACGAAATCCTGACGTTGGTGCAGTGTCCCCTCGTAAGGCTCCACGGTGGGTGGGGTCAGTGGGCACTAAAATTTCCTTTTTTCTTATGTACCCTCCAAACAAAAATTAAATTAAATTAGTAAAAAAAGCAGTCAATAGGTAGACGACCACGTCTTGACGTTTCTAAAGAGCAATATTCAACATCTGTACCACCTGTTGTTCGTTATTTTTTATTCTACATTCACTTTCAGAGCAAACTTTAGGGCAAATGTCCCCCTTTTTATTCAGAAGGGACTGGAGGGACTCACTGGCTCTCTAAAATTAGTAAAAAAGCTTCGATCTGGTGACATATTAGTGGAAACATCCACATCTCAACACAGTGAAATCCACTTGAATTTAAAGGCAATTGGGGATATACCTATTGAGGTTACACCTCATGCTACTTTGAATTCATCACGAGAACTTATTCTTGAGAGGGATTCGAAGAACATTTCCGAGCCAGAGATTCTCGCTGGTTTCTCCACTCAAGGGGTTTCTGCAGTGAGGCATGTCTCCACTCGCAAAGATGGAGTTACATTGGCGACCAATATCTTCATTCTGACATTTACATCACAGCACCTGCCACCTTGAAAGCAGGTTATCTTAACTGCATGTTAAGGCCGTAAATTCAAAACCCTCTCCAATGTTTCCAGTGTCATATGTTTGTTCACTCAAAAATGTCATGTCGTGGTTCTCTGACATGTGCTCATTGTGCTGGCAAGGACCACGATGCCTGTAAGTGTGAAACGGACCCACATTTTGTCAATTGCAATGGCTCTCACCCGTCCTACTTTCGTTCTTGTCTTAAAAGGTTGAAATAAAAAGAAGTGCAGCATTTGAAAACGATTCATGACATTACTTATCCTGAGGCTCGAAAATTGCTGTCCACCACTTTTTTCAGATATATGCTGCTGCACTTCGTTCTACAACTACAGTGGGAAAACAGAAAGATCTTTCTGTGCCTCCAGAAAAATCGTTCTCAAAACAGATGAAAGGTCTTTTGGCCTCCATGGTTATAAAAGTTGATGAATGAATTCCTACACCCATTTTTGTCCCATACATACATTCCAACAAACCACAAAATCTACGTCCTTTGGTTTTGGGTTCAGGCATTTCCTTAGATTAATCTCCTTCTTCCACCTCAAGATGCAAAACTATCATTCATTTGCGTCCTCAGTCACTGAAATCCCCATCCAACAACAAAGACCTGCCCAATCACCCCAGAGCAGAATCCATGGAGGTCGTAGACCTCCCTCGACTAAAAACAGTAAGGAAAAAGACGAAGTCGTAAACAGAAGGGTTCTCCAGCCAATTCGTCTACACATCATTAAAAATGGGCACCTTGATACAATGGAACTGTCGAGGTTTACGTTCTAATCTGAATGACATCAAGACACTGATTGCTTCCTACTATCCTGTATTCCTTTCCTTTCAGGAAACATTTCTGAAACCTGCTGATACAGTCACCATTCGGCAGTTTTCTCTGTACAGAATTGACTGACTGGGTGATGGATGAGCGCATGGAGAGGAGGCACTCTTGGTTTGTCAACATGTGCCCACCATGTCATGGTCACTCAGCACTCCCTTTGAGGCGGTAGTCATCCGCGTTTCCTACGTGTCTCCTGGAGAGACATATGATACAGACCTTAATGCTCTCATTGTACACTTGTCATCTCCATTTTAATCCTGGGGTACTTTAACGGACATCATCCCCTCTGGGGAAATGCTCTTATAGATAGGAGGGTTCTCTCTGTATAGCATATGCTCTTTGATTACAACCTTTCCCTTTTTAATATGTTTTTCTACTTATTTTCACGCACCTAGTCAGTCTTTTACTGCTACTGATCTCTCACTTTGCTCCCCTTCATTATTCTTCCATTTTTCATGGAGGATTGGCATTAATCCACGAGTCAGTGATAATTTTTCTATAATTTTGAGAGAGATTGGCGGTGGTCGATGCCACTCAACCCGCATACCTCAGTAGAAGCTGGATTAGACATACTGGCCCACTTTCACTGCTCTCGCAGAACTTGATCCTGCCATCGTCTATCAGCCATCAATAAACGACTGTGTGGAAGCAGTGACTAACTGTATTATACAAGCAGTTGCTCGATGTATTCCTTAAACCTCGACAAGTTTACCACTACATCCTCGTCCGTAGTGGAAACCTGCCTGCCACATGGCACAGAAGGCTTAAAAACAGGCCTGGGATACTTTCCGTAGATATCCCACACTTTCAAACACCATCACTTTCCAGCGGACCAGTGCACATGCTCGGTGAGTAAGACGTCAAAACCAGGAGGAATCTTTGATTAAGTTCACAATTGGTACATTTTCTGCCATCAGTTCCAAAGTCATATGGGACAAGACCACTGTCCAGTTGCTTTCACGAGCTATCTCTGTGAGACCTTAAAAAGGATGGTTAATGCTCGTCTTGTTTGGTTTCTCGAATCAAACAATTTCCTCTCGTCCACCCAGTGTGGTTTCTGACGACAGCACTTTACAATAAACCACCTGATTCGACTTTAAACGTCAATCAGAGAAGCCTTTCTTTATCGACATCTTCTATCAATATTCTTTGACACTGAGAAGGCATATGACACAAGATGGAGGTATGGCGTTTTGCAGGACCTCCATCTATATGGGTTATGTGGCCATTTGCACATTTTTATTAATTTTTTTTTGATGAACAGGAGATTACAAGTTCGTGTGTATTCGACACTTTCCCATTCTTTTCTACACGAATTTAGAGTCCCCCAGGGCTGTGTTTTGAGTGTAACACTTTTCAGTATAAAAATTAATGCCATCACTGAACAACGCCCTCTCACTGTTGCAAACGGGCTCTGTGTCGACGACTTTCACATATCATGTCAGTCGTCAAACGTGAAGTATGTTTGTCGGCAGATACAGACTGCCCTCAGTCGTTTACTGAAGTGGACCACAGGTAATTACTTTAATTTATTTCTCTCTCTAAAACCGTTTGCATGCACTTTTGCCGCCAACAGGGTATTCGTTCTCATCCTGAACTCTGTATCAGTGAAGTTGAGCTGCCTGAGGTCCCTGAGACCAAGTTCTTGAGGCTTATTTTTGACCGTAAGCTAACCTTTATACCACACGTTAAGCAGCTACGGGTCAAATGTACAACAACATTGAACATTCTACGTGTCTTCTTTACCGCCACTTGGGGAGCGGATCGATGTTTTATGCTAAAGATGTATCGTGCTCTTATTCGATCGGAACTTGAATATGTATCACTGGTCTATAGCTCTGCCAGACTCTCGGCCTCAAAGATGCTGGATCCCATTCATCATCAAGGACTTCGGTTCTGCACTGGGGTTTTTTGCACCTCCCCATTTCACAGCTTATACATAAAGTTTCTTGAACCTTCTTTGCACCTCTGCCGTTTGCAACTGTCTTTACTGTTAGTAATTCAATAAAGAAATTTCTTTCTTCCTTTCTTTATTTTATGGGTGTACATAAACCTAAATAATTAGACAATAGAACATTGATGAATGAGGACTTGTTGTATTGCGTGTATGAGTTTGGAAAGTTGTTACCTGGATTATCTTCGAGTGTTGTCATTAACATAGTTTAAATAGAACATGAATACCTTTCCTCCCACCAATAGTCGTAATTCTAGAATCACCATCACCTTTTTATAGATGAACTCCTGTTATGTTTCCCAAATATTAAATCCACCAAAGAAATTCAAATGAATCGTTCATTGTAAAATTTTAATAGAAAGCATTACGTAGTATAAAAGATAACCTCCAGTTAACATATTAAGAAGTTAAAATTGTATCAATCTCAATTTAAATGATGGCTGTACATGTAATGATAGTTCATTCAACTTCTTGTTGATTATAAACGTCTGTCACAAATCATGGGTGAATTAACTTATGCTTCAAGCTGGCAGTGAGAGATTATATTAATGTACTTATCGTCAGAAATAAATGTTAAACATATTGTATTTATAATACTATATCTAGTCCCATAAAAACTTTTGACAATTAGAATAATATGTAACAATAATATTCAAATCACCTCAACTTCGACATGTCTGTTGCATACGACTCATTCATCAATAAAGAGTATTTTTTAAAAGATATGCCTAATGCTAATATATGGTCAAATTAAGGATATTAGTTTGGAGATAAAATTCATTTTGGTCGTTATTAGTGGACATAAAAGAAAAGACCTTTTTGTGGGAAATTCTAAGAAACCACAATAGCACTGATGAAATTAGTGAAAATCTTTACAATCAGATTAAGATTTCAGCTCTTTATCAAATCATGATGGAACATATATATTGGGAAATATTAAAGTCAAACCATGAGTGAGAAATGCTTTTGGAAAGTGTTAGCTTCTTGAGAAATTAGTCAAGGAACCTATTGAAATAAAGCCATGTTAAATTTATTCTTAACTTCAAATACAGAAATGATTATGGAAATTGGAGAACGTATGGATGCGTATGATTAGTGCTCTATCAGGTGAAATGTTCTGTTGCAAATAGAGATATATAACAACGATATTTGGGTCATAATTTAAAAAAAAAATTGGAAGGATGCAACAAGAATAATCTGTTCTGAATTGGTCAACTGAGTTATATAGCGACACTGATCACATGTATAAACATTTTAAAGGTAAATTCTTCAATATTCAAGATAAACATATTCCTTATAGAATAAAAAGGGTAGCTACAAGGAAACAATAAACAGGTTGACTCACACACAGTTTAAGAGATAAGAGTTATTAAAATCATCATAAATTTAAGAAATTTGAATTGACTGGTATGAAACGAGATTCATAAGGTTAAAAAGTTGTTGAAAAAAGAAATGAAAATATGAGAAAATATTGATTGTAAATTCAAAAATTAAGAGTACGGACTTTTTAAAGCACACTAAAAGAAAAGAAAATATTGTTTTGTCATACGTGGAGATAGTGATGCATAATCGTTTGTTTTTTTCCAAATTTGCCAACGAAAATAGTAGAACTAGGGGACACAGGTTTAATTTGTGGACTAGTAGGAATCATCTTCAGCTAAGGTAGTTTTAATTATTTAAGAGTTTGGTTGGCCTTTGGAATGGGGTATCTTTAGACGTCGAAAAAGCAGTACATAAGAGTTTAGATAAAAAGCTCGAAAACTGTATGAATGATAATGACTGGCTTTAATTATTTTTAAATTATTCTAATTTGGTTTAGAAGATGACACAACCGAGACTGACTCATGTTTTTCGAAAATGCTATGTGAATAGTGTCATTGTGTGTAGGTATACTGCACAATCAACGTCGTGAGAATATTAATAAATTGTAAAAAAGAAATATTTCCAGATTATTTTATTGTAATCGTGTTACCGAAAATCATTATTGAGTTAATTTAATATCTAAGAGTTCGTTAAAATTATTCTACAGTATCATCCTTTTTCAGGATGATTTAATTGAATGGTAAGAAAAGCTAATCAACTGATAAATTACTGATTTAAAGTGATTGTATTAATTATATATTGATTATATTCAGTGAAGCTTTGTTCATATCTCTTTCTGGATTGATTCCTCTGTAGCAAATCTGTCTTGAATTCTGTTGGTGTAATTTCATCATTTGAATAATAAAATCCAAAACAAAATTTTGCAATACATTTAATATAATAAATAATACAATTTAAACTGTTCTTAAATTATTATTTTACAATTTTAAAAAACAAGAGACAACATATATAAATACACAAATTAATATTTATAATGAAAAATCCATTTTATGTTCTTCGCATCTATTCATTTCTCTTTCCGATTTACAAGAGACACGGTTGTTAAGCGTATTTTCTTGGTTTTTATTATTACATTGTTTATTTCTATGATATTTTTCTGGTCAACACTGACGCTATCTTTTTCTAAAATTTCGTCACCGAGATCAAGGATCCCAGTGAGCGAAATCAATGTTTCGAAGTTTCTCATTGGGGTGACGAAAACTCCTGAAAGTATTAAAACAATATATATATACATATATATGTATTTATACACTTTACAGTGATTTTTGCTATTTAGTCTATCTTCTTAACTAAAATTCGCATATAAATTGCTTACTTGCTTTGTTCAACAATGTTGGTGAGGTAAGACGCGAATATAAAATAGCTTGAAAAAATATTCCCCGTAGAAGGAAAGAAAATGTTTGAATATTTAAATCGCGTCAACCAGTTAAAATCCTTCTTCTTTTCTTTTCACAACAAAAACATTCCTTAAAGTGACAACAAATCAATGAAAGACACGTGGAATAGCGACTTACAATTATGTAGGCATGATAACGTAATTTTTTCTAGACTCTGTTACACAACTTTTGGTAATACAGCGTGCTCTGAGCAAATTTGTCTTTATTGACTGTGCTCAATCTAAAATCCGGGTTTCGATACCCGTGGTGGGCAGAGCACAGATAGCCCATTGTGTAGCTTTGTGCTTAATTCAAAACAACAACAACAACAACGACTGTGCTCAATTCGTATATTCATAACATTACTTATCCCTCAAATTATGGACTTGGCTGTTAACTTCAGGAGGGAAGACAACATATGAAGTCATGCCGAATAATTTTTTTTACCAATTGAAACTGTTAAATAGGCAGGATGTTGCTCTGGAGTAGGCTGAAAAGGACAATGGTCTTATTGAGTAATTAACTTCTATCTTATAAGTTTGAAACCTGGAACTGCTATGCGCAGTTATTCCATAGGTAGCTTTGAGTGAAGAATATGTTAAACCATACATTAGTCAATCTGTTACAACAATTCGGAGTGAATCTGTGTGTGTGCGCGTTTCATCTTAACAAAGGACTATCTGCACTATGCTCACCCTAACTATTTTACATACTTTATTTTTCAAACCAGATTAAGCGCAAAGTGTAAAACTAATAAAGTTTGTCTGTTTCTGAAATGCTCACAAAGCTTCACGAGGACTATCTATGCTAGGCGTTCCTAATTTGAAAAGTAATACAACAGGGAAGGCAGCTAGTCATCACCGCCCATAGCCAACTCTTGAGCTACTCTTTTACCAATGACTAGTGGGATTCACCGGAGTTATAACAGCCCCACGGCTGAAAGGACGAGTATGTTTGAGGAGATGGGGATCCTTGGATTACGATTTGAATGTATCAACCACCGGGCCAAGTCGAGCTCAAAACTATTGAAGTGAAATTTTAAAACGTTAAGATAAAATTGTTTCAGTTACGATGCAAAACCTGCTAAACTAAATAATTAAATTCCAAATACAATAACAACAACTTTTACACCAGGTAAATCCTGACTTTAATAACCACATCATATCGACCTTTAATACGACATCATCATCATCAGTTCAAAACTGACGATGACCGAAGAAGGTCAAAACGTTGTTCGCTCTTCTATTTAAAATATTTTCTCAACCAAAACGAGCCGTTTTTGCATATATAATTCTCAACAAGTGAGTTTCTCAACATCACTGATAACTTATGATTTACTAAAGTTAATATAACAAACTGCCTTTATGTACATATTGTGATAAAGCATAATATAAGAAAACCAAAATCTATAATGATATTGTAATTCACTAAATTATGTTATGTATCCTTGTTATTAGTGACATTTATCACCATCATCTCAATAACATTGTGAAATTTTTCTAACTTAAAAGATTTAGGTTAGCCCTAAAACCATACACTAAAAAAAACATTACAAAATAATCTTCACAATAAGAAAATAATAACATACAATAATTGTTAGATTATTTTAAACCTTGTTATTGATAATATTAGAATAACATTTTCATGAAAAATTCTCAACCCTGATTAGACTAAATGGGATTTATATTTATCTAAATTTGAAATGCTCATATCTACAAGTATGATTCTAAAATACCCATTTGTTTACTTACAGAAGGATTTTTAATGCCACTGTTGCTTTTTCTGCCATTAGAGGTCACAGGAATATTCAAACTGTTTTGACTGTTATTATAATTAATTTGACTGTCTTCAAGTTTATAAAAAGATAAAACATCTTGGCTCGTGCTTCGTAACCTTCTCCCCCTTTTGGTTTCTGACAACGACTAGAAGATTTAAAATTCGACTTTTAACTAGTATAATATCGTATAAGAAACATCAATATCAGATCTTTCTAAAACACTGAGTTCAACTACTTCATACATTTCTGTAATTTTTTTTTGCTGAGAATTATTTTAAATATTAATACTGATGTTATTGTACGTATTTATATCCATCTATAAGTTTAATGTTATGTCTGCTTATGTGGTGTTAAACCACAAAAGTTTTGTGAGTATAAAACAGGTAATGCCATTAGTAACCTGCTTTTTTATTTCAATGTAATTAATCAGTATAGATACATGAATAAATGTTTAAAACAATACTCACATTTTTTGAGCTGGTGAGAGTATCATTCTAAGAGATGAGAAAAAAAGGAAAATAAATGGTACAAATAGGTCATTAATGTGTTAAAAATAACAAAATAAACTTCATTAGCATACATTTTTGTAATATGCAAATAAGATGAAAAATTATTTCAAAGCAAATTAACATTAAATCCTACATTTAATGCATAGATTTATTAATATTTAGTGAATACTTTAAAACAGCCTGAGGTATCAAATTCAACTGAAATATTTTTACTTTAGTGCTTTCAATTAATATATTATTGGCGGAATTCTACTTTTTTGAAACAAAAGTTTTTAAGGGTATTTCCAAAGTCATGTCTCAACATACCATTTGCACAATATAATTAGCACTTCATCACAGGTTCACCTGACGATGACCGAAGAAGGTCGAAACGTTGTTCGCTCTTCTATTTGAAGTGTTTTCTGAGCCCAAAAGAGCCGTTTTTTGCATATAAAATTCCATGATAATTTTGTTTCCCCTGTAACTTATTAATTTAAAAATAATAAATTGAACACATAATCCTATCATCTTTCTTTAGATTTGCACTCGGCCCTGCATGGCCAAGCGTGTTAAGGCGAGCGACTCGGAATCTGAGGGAAGCGGGTTCGCATACTCGTTGCGCTAAACATGCTCGCCCTTTCAGCCGTGGGGGCGTTATAACTTGACGATCAATTCCACTATTCGTTGGTAAAAGAATAACCCAAGAGTTAGCGGAGGGTGGTGATGACTAGCTGCCTTCCCTCTAGTCTTACACTGCTAAATTAGGGACGGCTAGCACAGATAGCCCTCCAGTAGCTTTGTGCGAAATTCAACAACAAACAAACAAACTAGATTTGCACTCACGACATATATTAATCATCTTGATGTTTGGTGAAGGGACCTCTGACGTGTTTTATATCTAGAGCAGATTAAAACAAAATGAATAGTAACAAATATTTTTATTTCTTGCTGTTCAAGTTCATACTTCATACTGTGTTGTATCCTACAGATTGTATAATTATTCTCGTGATTCGTGGCATGTGCACGATTCACTAACGTCACGGCAGTACAAATTGCAATGTTAAGCGTTTTTTAAGTAACAACATTTTACTGTCTAGTAATCAAGTTATAGACAGACAACACACTACCATAAAGTGGTGTAAATGATTCAAATAGGTGATCTCTTCAGGTCATCTTTTACTGTAATAATAATAATAAAAGAAACGCTATTCTGATACAAACAAGAGACTGCTTACCATTACGATCCACTTCCACTATGGTGAGGTGTCCATCTCGATAATGGGTTGGCTATACCTTTCGGCAATGGATAAGGTGTTCATTTCAACCACAAGTGAGGTGTTCATGTTCTCAATTGGTGATGTGTCCATGTTCTCAATTGGTGAGATGTCCATTTTTACAAGGCATGATGTATCAATTTCTTCAATTGATGACATGTCCACTTCCTCACTAGGTGAGGTATCCATTGCCATGATGCATGATGTATCCATTACTAGAATGGACGAGAAATCCATTTCTAGAATGGGTGATATTTCCATTTTTATAATTAATGAGCTACCCATTTCTTCATCGTGTGAAATATCCATTTCACTATCATTGCTACAAGAGTGTGTTTTGGAGAGAAAAAAATGTTGTTAAAGCACAGATTGTTGTTTCCCTTTTATACAAGCATAGATTAAAAAGGTGAGACATGCAATTACTGTCATGCCACGCGGATTATAGTAAGAAATAAACAAAAGAGAAACTACGACATGGTTGTTCAAAGAAGTCCAACGAAGCTGTATGATATACAAAGTCAATACAAGCTAAAGTTTAATATGAAACGTATTTCAAATTAGAAATCGTTGATTACCCAAAGGACATGCTAAAATCTGTTGCATTTTTCACATCACACTTCCTTCAAACAGATCCTTTCAGAGATTAAAAGATAACATTAATTTATACTTATTATATTCTACTTGGACGGGCCAGCAGTAGCTGATATTCAGTTTGCAGGGTTGCGTTTTCCGTGTCTAATATTCGAGCCAAAATGCAGCTAAATACAGCCCGTAATTTCGGTTGTGCTCGGGTTATAGTAATGGCAGTAAGCCCCATTCTTCGGGTCGAATAGATGGCTGAAGTTTCTTGTAGGAATGAGTAGTTGGTCAGTTGTTTAGAATTAGGAATGTTAAGTGATTCTAACCTGCCATTTATCCCTTGTGAGCATAGAATACCCATCAATTGAAAATATCGGTGTCAAGCGACTGAGAGACTTTCCAGGAGAGTTGGAAAATTAAGAACTCTCAGTTTTCAACCAGAGAATATTCGTGTTGAAATGTACGAGAGTCTCATACAAAAACAAAAAGAAAACGCCTACTTCATGTCAATTGGATGTTCAAGTTATTCACCCTCTAGACATTTAGTCTCAGGTAAAAGAGAGTTAAATAGTCAGTATAGCTTTCACTCGTGTGAAAAAAAATTACTCAAATGGCACACAACGTTGTTCACAAAGCCATTTATCCCAATAGCTTTAGTGCTTATCCTTCGGCTAAACTGTAGTAGAAAGAAATGTATATTTCTGAGAGGGCCGTAAGAAGCGATAAGTTCATTCAGACTTTTTTTGTAAAGCTATACATCACATTGAGTATATGTGGTATTAAAATACGGTATCCCAGTTTATTCATAAAAACCTAGAACTTACGAGTCGTTATACCAGGACTCTGTATGGTGGAGAGGATCTGTTATTTTTCTTTTTATATCCTGCTTGTGTCGCATGTGATGATGTTTGCGACTAATCATCCTTCTCAGGCCGTTCTGAATTTTCTTTTTCAGTGGTATTTTTTTCAGGGGAAAGTCACTGGAATAAAAGCAATACTTACAAATAATTTATTTGTCATAGTATATTTACACAAAATTGAATTGTATGAGAGAAGATCAATATTTATTTAAATGAACTGTGTTATATTGATAAATCAGTACCTTAGTGTTAATGGTTAACAACTTAGTTAAAATTGGTAAATATCACGATCTACACTAAAACAATTATTGTTCAGACAATATAACAGTATGAACAGTATTTCAATAACTACTAGATCTTTCGTGTACAGTTAAACTGTGGAGTACTGGCGTTACACAGAGATTCTTGATAACAGTGGATATAGCAGATGTAATGGAGTTGACGTATTCTTCTCTACTTTCATTCACAAGTTACAATAATACCCACACTAAAATTACTTATAATGAAAAATGGTTGCAATTGTGTATGGAGGAAAACAGTAGTTGAGGCTCGTCAAATGATTATAAAACGTACTTGAATATTTATATGGTGAAATAGACAATGAATTATGGTTATTACAGGGTCACATAAAACATATGTCACCAAATTTGTCTGCTTGAATCAAAAATACAAGAATTAAGGTCCGAAAACAAATTATAAGTGAAAACGACTCTACAAAATGTTGACGGCAAAGATGATATGACACGTAGCGTTTAACTAGTTTTAGCCAAGCAGCAAAGGTGCAATGTACTTGAAGAAATACACAGATTATGTAAGTAACTATGGAACCTAATTACATCATTGGATTACACACTTTTCATTGAATTTTAAGTTAATAGTTTTTCTGCTTGATAACATATTATAATTATCAATAGTACACATTCTTATCAAAACAATGGTGAGATAAAAACAACTCAGAACAACAATATATAATATACATGAACTGTTACATGTTTGCTGAGAAACTTTTTAAAAATATTTTTATAATTTTAAATTTTTTTAAATACTTAGTTTGTTTGATTTGGTTTCATTTAAATTTTGCGCGAAACAACACGTATGCTATGTACATCAACAATCTTTTCAGCAATTGTAGTCTAAAGGAAAGACACCTAGTCAACTATTGGGTTACTCTTAGATCAACGAATAATGAAATTGACCGTTATAGTTTAATTTTCCCTTACGGCGAAATGGATTAAATGTATTTAGTGTGACAGGAGCTCAAAAAGCTTTCTGGGTATTGTGAGCAGAGCGTTCTGGCAACCACTTAGCTAAAAGTCAGGATTTACTTGAGAATACATACCTTTTAAGTTTTAAAATCCCCGAAGGAACTGATTCTTCTTGGTTTTTACAGCTTTTATTCATGATTGCCCTGGATTTACCTAAGTTAAGATAAAAAATGCTGATTTCTGCAAAATTAAATTACACCTAACGAGTTTTGCTTTGATATCTAGTGAGGAATCTACTAGATTAAATAATTAAATTCAAAACACAACAACAGCAGCTTCTACACGAGGTAAACTCTGACTTTAATAACCACATCGTATCGTCCTTCTTTTTTTTTTCAAGTTCGTGCAAAGGTACACAAGGGCTATCTTTGCTAGCCGTCCCTAATTTAGCAGTGTAAGATTAGAGGGAAGACAGCTAGTCATCACCACCCACCGCCAACTTTTGGGCTACTCTTTTATTAACGAATAATGGGATTGAACCTCACATTATAGCGTCCCTACAGCTGATAAGGCCAGCATGTTTGGTGCAACAGGGATTCGAACCCGTAACCCACAGATTACGAGTCGAATGCCTTAACCCACCTGACCATGGCGAACCTCGTTCTTTGATATAGCATCTTTATCAGCTCAAACTGTTTGTTATTGTAATCGTAATTTAATGGTTACATTATTTTCTGAGGGATCATCTCATTATATTTGTCTTAATAATTTTGTTTTCCCTTTAATGAATCAAACTGAAGATTTAGAACTGAATTGCACTACTTAGAAAATGTAGTACCACCTAAAGGTTTAGACAAACTTATATAATAGAGCTTCTATTGACGTTCAAAACCACACAATATATTATAACAACCAAATCCATTCTTCCGGCATACCATTTCATGCTCTTTTCTAGTTTTGCACTACTAAATTAGGGATGACAGCGCAGATAGCTCCTGTGTAACTTTGCGCGAAATTAAAAACAGAAACAAACAAACAAACCATTTCATACCAGAAATTTCTTATGAAATTACCAGCCTCTTTAATAAATTGAAAATTATAGTAAAGCTTGAAATAATATAAACGTCTTATTCTCTAACCCTAAATAACTACTAATAAAGGAACAAAATATATCATATACGTAGAATCCCGCAGGAATGTATTGTGAAATATAATAGATAAATATCACATTTCTTGTAACTAAATCATAAAAAGAATATAAAGGTCATATGAGTAGTGATGAATTCCAGATATCGTTTTTAACATGCCAGCCATTTGAGCCTGGTCACAAAATACTTTGTAACTGTACACTTTACTCGTACGCTATCCTGCAACTGAAAACGAAAATATTCTGTTTAGAAAGTTCAGAGATCAACAAACCAAACGGCATTTCTTCAAACCGTGATAATGTCTCTTGCAATATCAACCATATTTCGTTTCGTTCATTCACCAACCATAGACTTTACCAATATACATTTTGATATTTATATATAATCTTTTCATACGATGGAAACACTTCTTTTACTCTAAATTATTGAACCTCTTGTATATATACCATGTATTGCTTTGCTAAATACCATATCTGAAGAAGACAGACCAACACTCTTTCGAAAAGCGTTGTACGTTCTCCCCAAACTAAATCACTTCATTATATTTATAGATTGTTGTTTACCAACTCATTGCTTTACTGAGCCTAAAGTACTTCTTTACTGAAGCATTAGAAGGAATGCTCCTTGTGTCTTATTTTGTTTAACGTGTTGAAAATCACCAAATATCTTATCCTATATTTTAATCGATGACAAAGATAAATCACATTTTAGGTAATACAAAAAGTAACATTCGGTAAATATAAAATATTTAAATTTATAAATATGACTTTATTTTAGACGTAACAGTCAAAAGGGAAATGTTATTGTAACGATTGTTCTCCGTTAAATCGCTTGAGACTAGTATTTGAATTGTTAGATCATGATGGATACGGTACTGGAAGTTGTATACAGTTTGTACAAAATATATAATTATTGCCACTATTGCGGCATGTAGGTTGATTATTTAAAAGTTTGAAACGAAACTCAGATTTAATTTGTTTTCGTAAAGATAAAACAACTGTTTAGTTTTTTACTAAGACATCTGACTTTGTTTAGTGCTTGAAAAGGAACAAGAAGTTCAGTTTTAGAAAGTGGAAATTCATGTGTTGAAATAAATATATTGATAAGAAATATTTTCTTTGCAGATTTCCTTTCTCCGATTTTGAATTAAAATTGCTTGAGAAATCTTTTTGTGGTTGTTCTGGCGAAGAGAAGTAACTGAACTTAGGTTGGTTTTTTTTAATTCCATACTTTCAATGCTTGTATTGCAGTTTTGCAATTGGTGCAAATTTGATAAGTGGGAGGTAGAGGCGGTTTTGTTCTTGGGTCTGATATATGATAAAATAAATATTTTAGGAAAACATTTCACAATTTTTAAAAGATTTTGCTGGTACTTTTTATATTAGACAACCAAAAAATAGAGATATTTTACCTTTTTCTTTGGAGATTTTTTGAATATTATTCAAGTTTTTAGGCTTGATCCTAGGTCTTCTTTTTTTGGTATTCTAATGAAACAAATATGTATATTTAACCAAATTTTTGTCTCTTTATAAAGTTAAGATAAAGATACACAAATAGCTCTCTGCGTTCTGTCTATGACGGGTATCGAAACCAGATTTCTAACTTTTTAAGTCCGTATATTTACCGCTTGCCCCTGGGAGTAATATCCAAAATATCGAAATGATTTTCTTGTGGATATGAATTCCAAAATAGTGGAATATATGACTTTTATTTCCTTGTTTTACCGGTTTCATACGTTTCACCGTTCAAGAATTAGTTACACCGAGAATCTCCGATATCCGTTGTGAGCAAAGCAAAGATAACCAGTTGTGTAAATGTGTTCTTAATTTCAAAATATAAATCATTTAATTAACGTTTGTCTCCTTTTTAAATAGCTAGAAGTGAGGGAGCAGAAGAAACTGGTTGAGTACAGCCATCCAAGAACTGTGAAAAGTTGCTGAGACTTATAGATATGAAAAAGTAAGTTAAAGTTTGAAATTATATCACAAACAAATTGTATTTTTATTATAACAACAAAAGTGCAATTAGAATAACATTTTAATTTTAAAAGGAAAATATACTAAGTAGTTATTGCTTAATAAATAGTTTGTATGTGGACTTTATGATGTGTGTACATATGGCCAGCACATTTACTTCAGATTGTTTATGTTTAATTCAGAAAACGGTATTTGCATGTTTTGTTCTTATCGCAGATTCGTGGTAAAACGGCCCGGTTTAGCCAGGTGGTTTAGGCGCCCGTCTTGTAATCTGAAAATAGCAGGTTTGAATCTGCGTTACACCAAATATTCACTCCCTTTAAAGCGTGGGGGCATTATAATGGGACGATTAATACAATTCTACTATTCGTTAGTGAAATAGTATTCAAAGAGTTATTAATAGTTTTTCATAGCAACTTTTTATGTGAATATTAATCTGTCTTTCTTATAAATCAATAATAAAGTGCCATATCTACAGTCTGCCGCTGGTACAGCGGAAAGCATTCAGACTTACAAGTCGAAAACGGGAGTTGTCAAATCTCCCTGGTGGACTCAACAGATAACCCGATGTGGTTTTGTTGTGAGGAAAACACGTTGTTAGAGTTTAAGGTTGCTTCGGTAAGTATGAAAAAAACAGAACCACAGTTATTAAAATGTTAATATTATTTTTAGCGAAAATGATATTTATTAATATAATTCACGTTCAATTCAAATTTACATCTGATTTTATTTTGTGATAATCGGAAAGAAAATGCGTTAACAACTTGGTCCAACAAAACTTTTAATGTGGAAATGGCCAGGTGATGAGGGCGTTCGACCCTCTATACATTGGTAAAATAGTAAACAAGAGTTTGACATGTGGTATTTCCCATAATGTACTTGTTAATGTTTATATTAATGTTTCGTTTGCGTTTATGGCATAAAATAAGTAAATTTATTCTGAAACTCGATGCAACGAAACGCTGAATACAAGAGCAAAAGGAGGAGGATGAAAAAAACATGGTGATAAAATTATATAATAGCACAGACAGCCTTAACTTCTTTTATAAGTGAAGAAAAAAGAGGCATGGAAGTGTTTGAAGTAGTGCCCTCACAACAACAGATGCTAGCGATGATTGTGAGAGTAATAATAATAATAATTCTTCTCAACAGAGAGCTGTTAAAACATCCGAAATAATGTCTCCAAAACAAAAGCTGAAGAAATGGCACATTATATGACAGAAGGTAAAAAATCCAGTTCAAGTCCTTCCTAAGTTTCAGACAGAGCCGTTCTTTATTTACAACTGTCAAATAGATGCAGATAACTATTAGCAGTAGTTACCGCTCTTATGTAACTATTTTTAACTGAATAACGCTACTGATTATAGCAGTTAAAACACCCTTCAGTTAAAAGTGTGAAACGTATTCACGATACATTTTGCTCGAACATGGGACCATCAATTAGTGAACACCAACACCAGACATTAAACAACACCTAGCATTTATACCACGAACAGAAATTTGTAAGACCCGAAGAAATTTTGCGTAACCTGTGGTCTTTTATGTCATGATGTAATTAGTACAGGTGTTTTCTTGGTGTAATATTTTCTTGTTACTGAAATTTACAAGAATTCCATTGCATATACTGCTTATTTTGCATATTATAATAAAACATATTCTTCAGATCTATTTCAAGTTGCTTTGTGTCTCTGTGTGAGGAAATTCATATTCGTAGTCGTGTAAAATATACTAAAAAATAAACCAGCAAAAGCACTTCGTTTCAGTCAGAGCTTTAAAGTTGGGAAGATACCAAATGTATTTTTAGTTTATCTTGAGTTTTCTCATTAAATTATTATAAAGACATATTTCTACCAAACAGATTATGTTCTTCAAATTTTTATATGAAAAGATGAAATGAATACACACTGAGTATATCCATATTCACAACTTACTGCCATGATTTCTCTTAACATGTATCCACAATGGCAGTTGATCTTGTTTTGTGGTGCCAAATAAACTAAATAAAAAAGTAAATAAAATTGTAAAAAGTATCAACGTAATCATCTTCATGAAAATATTTAAGAAGGTGTTTTATTTGTGTTTGCACAGGAAGTTTTTATGACGATAGGTAAAATTTTCCCTTTTTTTCTGTTTAAGTATAAATTTACTTTTAAATCACAAGTAATGTTTACAAATCTAAATGATCAGTTAGTTACATGTATTGAGTTGGAATGTTTAAATCACACCGCCACGAAATAACATTTATCAGTCTCATGTCTGCTTTATATCCACGGTCAACATCTTTGATTAATTTGAATATTTTCACCCAAATTAATACAAAAGACCAGAAAGTATGTCTAAGAATTATGAAAAACATTCCAATAGAGAAACTTGGCCCGGCATGGCCAAGTGTGTTAAGGCGTTCGACTCGTAATCCGAGGGGCGCGGGTTCGAATCTCGGTCGCACCAAACTTGCTCGCTCTCTTAGCCATGAGGGCGTTATAAGGTGGCGGTCAATCCCACTATTCGTTGGTAAAAGAGTAGCCCAAGAGTTGGCGATGGGTGGTGATGACTTGTTGCTTTCCCTCTAGTATTACACTGTTAAATTAAAGACGGCTAGCGCAGATAGCCCTCGAGTAGCTTTGCGCGAAATTCAAAATCAGAAACAAACTTATATCTGCTTTATAGTCATGGTTAACATTTTTAATTAATTTGAATATTTTCACCCAAATTAACCCAAAAGACTTGAAACCGTGTCTAAAAATTATGAAAAACATGTAAACAAAAGTAACTTCGAACTTCTGTTATAAAATAACTGTGTTTGTTTGTCTTGAAGCGAAAAGACAAAACGCTTTTATTCATGTTCACATAATTCAGTAACCCATTGGCCAGGCGTTAAGGCGTGCGCTTCGTAATCTGAGGGTCGCGGGTTCGCACCAAACTTGCTCGCTCTCTTAGCCATGAGGGCGATTTAAGGTGGCGGTCAATCCCACTATTCGTTGGTAAAAGAGTAGCCCAAGAGTTGGCGGTGGGTGGTGATGACTAGCTGCTTTCCCTCTTGTATAACACTGCTAAATTCGGGACGGCTAGCACAGATAGCCCTCCAGTAGCTTTGTGCAATATTCCAAAAACAAATAAAACAAAACAGTAACCCATAACATACTTTGAGGGGAAGAGGAATTCAAACTGTACTTCATTTCAATTAAAATGTTAATACCAGTACCAGCCGACTTTAGAATACATTTTTCTCGAATGGGTTTTTCCTCATCATGAATCAGTACAACGATTTCTTGCTGGTTTCATTTCCACAAATTTTTTATCTGGTATACAGTATTACATTGGAAATGACCCCGATTAAGAACTCGTACAACCCAAATTAAAAGGACATCTGTATTAGTTTTATATTATGATTTTATTTCCTGCAGATACAATTGTAACGCTTTAGCCTCTCCAATCGTAATTAACAGAAGCAGTGACTGAGGGTTTTTCGGTTGGAAAAAAATGGCGCGAAGGAGCTACTGTATTATTTCGTTTCTGGATATAATAGTACATGTTTTTCACATTTGTAAGAGATAAAATAAATTTTTCACACATTTGGGTTGGGTTTTGACAGCAAATATAATTAAGTAAAAATAATACTTCTTGATGTTAATTCCATTATAAAATCTTACTTCTCTTTTTATAACACGAAATATCAATATTTTGTAGGCGTCGTTCTACTTGACTTGCTTTCCGAAATTCTTTTTTCTACGTTTAACGTTGCTAAGATACTCTACAGTATAATCAGTATTGACGTCATTACTTGCAAATTATTATTGGATTCCACGAAGTAGATGTCCAATCACAGTTGTATAAATTTTGCATGTAACAATACATATATGTTATTCATTTTTAATGAGTGTTTTTCCACAAGACATTAAAAGAAATAATTGGATAAATATTAAAAAAAGAATTGGGAGTTCGAATCCACCCGTTACATAACATGCTCTCTCTTTTATCCTTACTAGTGTGTATTCTTTCATTCATAAGGACGTTATAGAGTTCAGTAAATCCCATTTTAGCCGCTCAAGAGTACGAGCCAAGTTCCTTGAGCACGTCGCTAGGTACCAAAGAAAATTAGTGATGAAGGTATACGACTTTTGTGTAGAATTTATATAATTGGAGAAGCTAGAGGCAACGAAAAGAATTGTAGATTATGGAAAATGGAAGCAGTCGTCAAAGGGTGAATAATTTATTGATATGAAAGGAATATATCAGATGACAGTGACTTTCAGGATGATAGAAAGAGTGCTATTAGTATTAGAGTACAAAATAATGAATTTACTTGTTATGAACCTATTATGTTGACAAACAAATTTCAGAATTTGGATTCTGCACATGAACTGTTGGAGAGAATGAAAATAGAAGAATCAGAGAAGGATATGGAAGTTGTAGGTGATTTATCGACAAGATATATGGTTAGAATAATCTGTTGGGTAAATGAGGACAATATAATTAGACTATGCTATGTGGGAGAACAGGTGGAGAATATAACCGAGAATTAACTGTGTAAATGAAGTTATAAGTAGGTCACAAGGGTCAAATGTTAGGTTTAGGTTTTAGTAAGTAAACTGTATGGATGAGCAGACTGACTGGACTTGTATCGATCAAGTTCATCGGAAGAAGGGAGCTTTTGGAGTGGGTGGTTTACATTTAAATACCGTAACAGCTGGTTTGTTTTCTAAGACTATTAACTCAGCTATAAGGGAGGTTTTAAACTAAAACTAAACAGTGGTGAGGGCCAGAAAAACAACACAAAAAGAATAAGAGGAAATGAAAAATTTAGCATGTTAAGTTACTACAGAAGTAGTAGAAAAGGATAGACTTGATTGTTACTGTTGTAATGCTAGGAGTATAAAAGAAAAAGTATATGATTTTGAAGCACTGGTATTGGAAATAAATTTGGAAAAACTAGTTTTTCAAAGTAAATGTTTCTAAATGATATCCATAAATTTACAGAAAAAAAATTCATTAGGAATTTTAAGTAATTCTTTTAAATTTTAATTTTAAGTTGAAAATTGGAAGACACTTTCAAAAGTTACAGTTTACTTGAGATTGATTAAATATAACTGTTCTCATCTTTGTTCACAACTAATTATGCAGTGAACATCATTTCATTTTTTTAAACTTTTTTGCTACTGAGTTGTCTTAATGGATTACACCGACTTTGTTACGAGTTTTCATTCTTCTTCATGGTTTTCCTTTGTAAAGAAACAGTGTGTGGATGATGCTTTCACTGAATTTGCATTTTTCCAGTATGTAAAGAGAAAAATATCTTTTTCTTTTACATAGCTTTTTAACTACTTTAAAAGAATATTGAATATGTATGTCTGCATACTGTTCCATTGTATACAATGCCCCATGCTATTGGTTCTATTTCAGCACTGGATTCTAGTTGTATGTGAATAGAATTTAACATTTTCATGGACTGAAATGTATTACTGATGGATACTTCCTTTCACACTTTTCATCCTTCCTTTAATGCATCATTTCTTGCTCTTATAATGATGGTTGAATACAGAGGGAATGAGCTGTGCTATTAATAAGTCACACTTTATATAATGGAGGATTTTCATGTTCTTATTACTTTGCAGCAATGTCATGTATAAATATGAGCTTAAGTGACAGTCTTAAGGACAGTGGGAAGTGAAAACATTTGTATAAAGAGGGCATAACTGAATGAGAAAATTATGTGTGAATAGCCACTTATTTATCACCAATACAATTTCAGTGTATTTGAGCAAACTGGAAAATGCTTACATTAAAATGAAATTCCTGTACCTCAAATTTGAAGGCATTTGATGCTCTTTAGTTTAGTATTGTAGAAATATTTTGGTTTTTCTAGCAGTGTAGAAAATAGATGAGCAAACCTTAACAAAAATAAAAATTTGTGTAAGCTGATTAAAAAATATACCAGTGACATAGGAGTGGGGTGGAATCAACGTGTCTTTGAACACAGGCTGGCATTATGAGAATGTCAACTTACAGAAAGTGTAGAGAAAACCTGTAAAAGGAATTGTTAGTTTTATCTTTACTGTTGTAATTTTAACATTTTTAATGTTTTTTTTTTTGAATGGGATGGTTGAACTGTGTTAAATTCAAGTAAGTGACTTTATCTTCAGACTTCATCACCTTTAACTTATTACATTTGTCTCAAACATCCTGACATTTTTCTGTTTCCATACATGATATTCAGGTTTATGCAGCTTCTTTTCTATGGTATTTTAATGTTGAATCTTGTTTTATCCACAAGCGCTATTGGTAAAATCACATTTACATGAAATATGACTAGATAAGATTTTTCAGGATTATATCTGTACAGTATTGTCATGTCAAACCACAGTATTACTTTTCTGCCACAGTTTTGAACAGTGAACTTTTTTTACTGAAGATTTCCATTTTATGTACTTCTAATTTGTTCTACCTTGTTAAAAAAAATAGTAGTATTTGTTCACAATTTATGGGAATTTTTGTATACAAGAAGACCGATATGTCTTTTATGTATAAAGTGTACAGTAGCAGTGGTAAAATACTCCAATGGTTCACATGTAAGACAAATCATTTAGTTTGGAATATTATTATTAAATGTATTATATTGAAGCAAAACAAATAAATAAAAGGTTTTTTTAATTTTATTGAAACAAAATATACATAAATTAATTACAACCAAGAATACTGTTAGCAAATGTATTGTTACCTATCTTGACCTTCTTCTTAACATACAATACATTATTGTTTTTTGCATACAAGTCTCTTTTTAATATATTTATGATTAGCCTACCAGCTTTATTTCTTGATTTTAACTTCCAGTCAGTGTTTCCTATTTAAATGTTGTGTAACAATGCTGGTATTTTTTCAAAACAAGAAGGGTTAAATAGAACTTTTTCAACCAGTGAGTTGTTTAATGTATTTTTTATATTTCCTAAATAAAATTGAAATATGTACCAGGTTTTTCTTATTTTTATTGAAAATCAGATTTACATATTTTGACAGTTGTAGTTTCTCTTTCACCAGATTGTAAAAATTCTAGAAGATGAACCTCAGAGCAAATTAGGAAAAGTTTCACATGGTGTTCAAGAAGCAACTGTCCTGTTGGTTATCACTGCAACTCATCATACCAAAATGTTCTTGTATCTTTTCATGTGTGTGCTAGATATTGTATCTGAGTGAGATAGCCTTAACTATGCAAGGACATAATGACATTCAAATAAATTTCAGTTCTTCAACTCTATTGCTCCTGTTGAATTCTACAAATGTAAGATCAGTTTCAAAATTGTATATACCACTTTGAGGTGATTATAAATTTGAAGTATATAAAATATATTAATTGCATTAAATATAGTGAAGTTTGAGCTGTTGAAGTTTTCAAAACAATATTATGCCAAATTCACTTAACCAGCAATGACATTCCTTTATAGTTTAAGCAGTTTGGATTTTGTCCAGTATTTCTGGCAGCTTGCTTTAGTTTCTTGAGGATCAGGTGACTTTACCTTGATACTTCACCAACTTGATATCTCAGGTATGTGATGTTCTTTCTGCAGGTTAATGAATGAACTTTATTACATTTGTCTCAAACATCCTGACTTTTTCTGTTTCCATACATGATATTCAGGTTTATGCAGCTTCTTTTCTATGGTATTTTAATGTTGAATCTTGTTTTTATCCACAAGCTCTATTGGTAAAATCACATTTACATGAAATATGACTAGATAAGATTTTTCAGGATTATATCTGTACTGTATTGTTATGTCAAACCACAGTATTTCTTTTCTGCCACAGTTTTGAACAGTGAACTTTTTTTACTGAAGATTTCCATTTTATGTACTTCTAATTTGTTCTACCTTGTTAAAAAAAAAACATTTCTATCATGACTGGACTGTGACTCGCACATCTGTAAGAAAAACTTTTGAAGTCTTGTGTTGAGGGAGCAATGCACTTCTTTTATTACCTTCATTTCAAAGCACTTGCTGTAGTGATCCAGAAATTGGTAAATAAAATATACACTCAGTGAATTTTACACAGTAACTTCCTGTTGATATTTTTCTCATTGCAAATAATTTTTTGTAAATCTCCCCTTTTGGTATATGTAATTAGAATATATTAAACAATTAAAATTTGTAATTCTCTTTATCTCTCTTTACTGTTGTTATAGTGTTAAGTTGTATATTTTTCATTGAATAAATTTCTGGGGGTATAATAGCTCCAAGAATAAAGCAACTTTCTCAATAAAACTCCCCATGAATCATTAAGTTAAGAATTTTCTGTTCATCTCAAAGCATAGGTTCTTATTTTTTAAGAAACTATCATTCATTAAGAATGCAATTAACAAACCTTTGTTTCTTTTATGGTTTGTTTTCTTTATTTGAAGACTCATTATTACACATTTCGATTCTCATCATATGCTACAAGACCATAAAAGGGTAAGAGCTACTTACAGAGAAGAGCTTTAAAAATGACTAAAAGCAAAGTTTAGGTATCACTGAATAAAGATTATCAACTAGTTACATGAGGAATAATTTATGGTTCTGGGATAATTTGATTAAATGTAACTTCTATACATATGAACAACGTAATTTAGTGGAAAGTTTAAAAGACATCGACATAAGTCACATTCTTAGGAATTTGTTATAGTATTTCTCAATATTGTCTTCATTCCTGTAAATGTTTTCATATTTGGCCCATTTGTATGTGTTGGTATCAAAGCTTATATTTCTTTACTTTTTAGAGAGTACCGTTCAACATGGTGTTATGTATCTGATGTCAGTTATTAAATATTTGTTTATTTTATCCTTTATTACTGATTTAGAAACATTTTATGGTAGAGGAAAGTAAGTAACAGGTGCAATATATGTGGTATTATTTACAAAAACTTTAGATATGCATTTCAGATATTTTGCAAATACAACATGGAAATTAAACAATGATTGAAAAGAAACCTTACTGTTCACATGAGCATTGCCTTGGACTTCGATATGCTAGCTTGAGTCAAACAGATTCTGTCAACTCACAGACATATCTTTGTAACTTGTCTGGATTTTTTGTGCCTAACAGACTTGTATGTTTAACTGCAAGCCTGCTATATTTCTTGTAAATACTTCTGATAGGTTTAGGGTGTTAGTAAATATTCCTTTTTGAATATCTGGTCAGTCCAATAGATCAGTTCCATACACTTTGAGTTAAGTAGTATTTGTTCACAATTTATGGGAATTTTTGTATACAAGAAGACAGATATGTCTTTTATGTATAAAGTGTACAGTAGCAGTGGTAAAATACTCCAATGGTTCACATGTAAGACAAATCATTTAGTTTGGAATATTATTATTAAATGTATTATATTGAAGCAAAACAAATAAATAAAAGGTTTTTTTAATTTTATTGAAACAAAATATACATAAATTAATTACAACCAAGAATACTGTTAGCAAATGTATTGTTACCTATCTTGACCTTCTTCTTAACATACAATACATTATTGTTTTTTGCATACAAGTCTTTTTTTAATATATTTATGATTAGCCTACCAGCTTTATTTCTTGATTTTAACTTCCAGTCAGTGTTTCCTATTTAAATGTTGTGTAACAATGCTGATATTTTTTCAAAACAAGAAGGGTTAAATAGAACTTTTTCAACCAGTGAGTTGTTTAATGTATTTTTTATATTTCCTAAATAAAATTGAAATATGTACCAGGTTTTTCTTATTTTTATTGAAAATCAGATTTACATATTTTGACAGTTATAGTTTCTCTTTCACCATATTGTAAAAATTCTAGAAGATGAACCTCAGAGCAAATTAGGAAAAGTTTCACATGGTGTTCAAGAAGCAACTGTCCTGTTGGTTATCACTGCAACTCATCATACCAAAATGTTCTTGTATCTTTTCATGTGTGAGATATTGTATCTGAGTGAGATAGCCTTAACTATGCAAGGACATAATGACATTCAAATAAATTTCAGTTCTTCAACTCTATTGCTCCTGTTGAATTCTACAAATGTAAGATCAGTTTCAAAATTGTATATACCACTTTGAAGTGATTATAAATTTGAAGTATATAAAATATTTTAATTGCATTAAATATAGTGAAGTTTGAGCTGTTGAAGTTTTCAAAACAATATTATGCCAAATTCACTTAACCAGCAATGACATTCCTTTTGTAGTTTAAGCAGTTTGGATTTGTTTCTCTATATCTAGTTTGAAAGTGAAGTAAATGTGTGAAGAATTACTTTTAATGGGTCATTCACTGGAATAATTTATGAAAATTCAACAAACCCATAAATTAACTTAGTTTTTAAAGCAAAGAATAAAATATCTGATCTATACTGTCGGGCTCTAAAGCCATCTCATGATCTGCAGAGACTCCAGTGTAATATAAATTATTTCATTATCTCCAGATATGTTTATATCTTACTTGAAGAGGGGGTTATACAGATGAAACAATACTGTTAGGACATGAACCCATGATTATTAAGCACTTGTCCCACAATTAACCTCTTTAACTTGTTAGGGTCTTATAAATCATTGAGGGGACTAAGAACACAGAATTTGATGTATTTTATGATAAGAATAAACTATGAAACAACAATTTTAGATACAAAGAGTATGAAAAGGTATTATTTAAAAAAATTAACTCCAAAGATAAATTATAATGAGCATTTGTTAAGTAAGTTTGTAATATGACGTGAAAAATGATTAAAAGGCCAATGTTAAGAAAAGGGAAAAAAAGGAATTCAAAATGAATAAATAAATGTTATCATTAATAGACAATAACTATTAAGAAAAGATTAGGGTTGCACTAGAACTGTAAATAATTTCTCAAAATTTTGTTTTTCATATAAGTAAAGGAACAGATTTGTAAATAACAAACAATAGTAATTGTCTCTAATGATTGGAAAAGTGGAAGTTAATCTATCAGTTTAAATTATTTTCTCATTCTTAAAAGTGTTCCATTGTATCATTCTCTTGGTTTTACTCAGAACCAAAGCTATAAGCTAATTATACCACCCACTGAGTGAAGCAATTTTTTTAGCCATTTGGTGTTATGTTAAGAGTCACTCAACAGTAACATATGGTAAATCTACATTTTGATTGTTTCAGTTACATTATATTTTGAAATGTGAATGATAGTGTGATTTGTTTCAAACAATTTAGTGTAGAATATACTGCTTATGAAATAAAAGTTGGTTTCAACATTATTTATGCCTGTTCTCTTGTCATTATAAAAATGGATGTTGAACTTTTCCTATGTACACATCTCTCGAGATCCAGAGTTGGAAGTGGCTGCTGTAAATAGGAGATAGGTAAGTGCTCAAGCAGACAATATAGATCACTACATATATAAGATAGCATTGCCATGTGCTTAAATATGTTAATCTAAATTAAACAGATATCATCAATATGCAGACATATCTTTGTAATTCATCTGGTTTTTTGTGCATAACACACTTTTATGTTTTACTAATAGCTTGCTATGATTCTTGCACTTATATATGATGGATTTTGAATTTTATTTAGTATTCCTTTCTCAATATTGGATCAGTCGAATTAATGAGTTACATGCATGCTCAATTCAGTTGTATTTGATCACAAATTATGGCAATTTTTGTGCATGAGAAGACCTTATACAAGCCTTTTTATGTTTTGAGAGTGTAGAGTAGCAAGAGTAAAATATCCAAGTGGGTCAAATGTAATTCAAATCCATAAGTATTGAACAGTATTGTTAAATGTATCATATTCAAGTATCACAAATAAATAAAAGAAGTTTTAATTTATATAGAAACAAAATATATGTAAATTAATTAGAACCAAGAATATCGTTTGCAAAAATATTGTTAATTAAATTGTTGTTCTTTTTTACATACAAGTCTCTTTTTTATATATATATTTTGGAGTGAAAACAACAGGTTTCATATTTATGATTGGCCTTCCTGCTCCTTTGTTTTTTTTAACTTGCAGTCAATGTTTTATTCCCTTCATTGTGGATTCCTGAAATGGGATCTCCCATGGAAGGTTCTGTTCTTTCATTTTACCTCCTCTGGGATCAAAATATCCACCCACGTATTTGCCGTGCATGGCAACCCATGAAGGGGAAGAAATAATCCTTGTGGTTGAGATGTCCAACCCAAACACACCACTTTGGACTTGAATTCCTGAAGATGGGCAGCCTTTGGTTTCCACTCTTTCTAGCAACTATTTGTAAACAGTGTTCATGTATTATTACATTTTATACAATGTCCCATCCTATTGGCTCATTTTGGGTGTTTCCTTGATTGAAAATGTATTTCTGATAGACACTTTCTTTCACACTTCCCACCTTTCCTTTATTGCATCACTTCTTCCTCTCGTAATGATGGTTGAATACAGAAGGAGTCAGCTGTGCTGGGATGGGTTCACACTCCTCTTAGTCGAGGATTTTCACATACTTATTAGTATGGAGCAATGCAGCAATATCATGTAGAAACATGAAATTCGGTGAAAGCTTTGAATCTAGTGGCAAGTGAAGACATTTGTGTAAAGAAGGCAGTACTGAATCAGAAAGTTAAGTGAGAATAGTTGTGTAATACAATTTAAGTGTATTTAGGTAAATTGAAAAACTTATGGAATTTAAGTACCTCAGAATAGATAAAAATAAAGACATTACTTTCACTTGTTAATGCACATGTTATAGGGTGATGGTTGTCCTGGTCCTTGATGTATTTTCTTCCATAACTAGAACATCCTCATATCCATTGTAAGTTTTGTAAGGTATTTGGGAAGGATTGCAATTTCCAAATTTATAGTTCCAAAAATTAAAAGGAAAGTAGAAACATTTTCAAAATAAACTCTTAAATAACAAATTATTGGCTTCAATACCAAAGTAGTAACTTGCAATTTGACTGATATTTTGGTTCACTGATGTTCAAAAGGTAATTATAAATTATTGCAATAACAAAAAGTTTTAATGATTCGTTTGAAAGAAAAAATTACTTATACCATAGAACTATTTCAACACAGGTGAGCAAATCAGAATAAATTATGTTTTGAGAGTGCACAGTAATAATAGTAAAATATCCAAGTGGGACAAATGTAACTCAAATCCATAGGTATTGAACAGTATTGTTGCATGTATCATATTCAAGTACCACAAATAAATAAAAGAAGTTTTAATTCATATAGACAAAAATATGCATAAATTAATTGTAATAAATAATATTGTTAGCAAAAATATTGTTACAGTAAACTGTTGTTCTTACATACAAGACTTTTTTTTTTTATATAATTTATCACCCTCCCAGCTATGGGGCATTATAATTTGACGATCAATCCCACTATTCGTTGGTAAAAGAGTAGCCCAAGAGTTGGCGGTGGGTGGTGATGACTAGCTGCCTTCCCTCTAAATTAGGGATGGGTAGCAAAGATAGCCCTTGAGTAGCTTTGTGCGAAATTCCAAAAAACAAACAGGAAGTTCTAATGACAACAGGTCAAATTCTGTGTTTCTTCTTCTGTTTAGGAATAATTTAAATTTTAAATTAGAACTAATGTTTACAAATCTAAATGATCAATTCGTTAAATATATTTAGTTGAAATGTTTATATCACACCACTTAATCACATTTGACAATTAATTTGAATATTTTCATCCAAAATAAGAGAAAAGGATAGAGTTGATTGTTACTGTTGTAATAGAAGCAGTATAAGTATGAAATTTTAAAGCACTGGAATGAGAGGATAATTTTGATACAATAGAAATTACAGAAATATATGTAGATATGAAACAGGCTTTTAATGGGAATTTCTAAAACAAGAACATTAAATAAAGGATACTTGGCTAGTGTGATAAAAAAATGAAAATTTTATCAAATACCTTTCTGTCACTTATTATACACGTGTTTTTCTTGTCTCGGGTTTTCATTATAGATATAATTAGGTTAAATATCACTGGATATAAATTTGAAAAAACAATTAGTTTTTCAAAGGAGATATTTCTAACTGTTGTCCATAAATTTACAGAAAAAATTTTATTATGAATTCAGAGTAACTCATCTAAATTTTAATATTAAGTTGAAAATTGGAAGACACTTTCAGAAGTTAAACTTTACTTGGAATTGATTAAATATAACTGTTCTCATCTCTGTTCACAACAAATTATGTTGTGAACATCATTTTATTTTTATGAAACTTTTCTGCTACTGTGTTATCTTAATGGATTACACTGACTATGTTACGAGTTTTAATTCTTTTTCATGGTTTTTCCTTGTCTGTAAACAAACAATGTGTGGATGATGCTTTCACTAAAGTTGCCTTTTTTCAGTGTGTAAAGAGAAAAACATCTTTTTCTTTCACAGAGGTTGATGACCACAGTCAATTAAATACACTGTGGTCACAGACATGCTTTCCTGCAAAAGTGATGTTGTTATTTTAGAAATGGTCCTGTCTAAAATGAGGATCTATATATGAGCATATCCAAACCTTTTTAACTACTTCTAAATAATATTGAGACTGCAGATAGTTTGATATGGTTTACTTGTACAGCTTAAAAAATTATTGGTTTTTCTATGCATTCACTTTTAAATATCCTTATGTAAATGCTACAGAAGGGCATTAAGCAGATATAGTTAAGTGTTATCAAAAGAGAATTAGTACACTCATGTATTAAGGATGAAATGATGTACAGAAATGTGATATTTTGTAATATTTTATAAAATGATACATTACATAATATAACTATGAATAAACTAACATACGTTTTTAATTTTAATCTGCTATAGCTGTTAAATTATAAGTCACAAATGAAAGTTTTAGTTTTAAAATATGATAGCTATATGTAAATTGTACAAGGTGTATCCCATAAGGCAATGGGAATATGTAGTGTAGAGTGTAACATTCATATGCACTTTGATTGATGGATTTTCATTCTGCCTCTTTGGTTCTCAAGTGAAGATCATGAGGACCCTTTAACTGTGGCCTGTATGAAACACTTCCATTGATGCTTCGTTTATCAGTGGAGTTTATCAACCATGTACAGTGTGACATTCCTAGCCACACTATACATGTAGCACTTGTGTGAGACAGTTCAGATTCTGTACTGTGCTTATTTTCACTCTTTCTAGCAACTCTTTATAAATAGAGATTGTATATTGATGGCTACAAGGTGTGGTCTTCCACTAGTATTTCTGTATACTATTCCATTGTGTACAATGTATCATGCTACTGGTTTATTTTGAGTGCTTCCTGAAAGGGATTTATTCATACAAGTAAATGTTGCTTTTGTGATTCCTTCACTGTTTCAGTGCTGGATTCTAGTTGTATATGAATAAAACATAACATTCAACATTTTCTTGGACTGAAATGTATTTCTGATACATACTTCCTTTCACACTTCCCACCCTTTCTTTAGTGTATCTTTTCTTGCTTTCATAATGATGGTGTGCTATTAATGAGTCACACTTCATATAGTGGAGGATTTTCTTATACAGTACTTACCAGTATGCAGCAATGTCATATATACACATGACCTTGGCTACAAGTCTTGAAGCTAGTGGGAAGTGAAAACATTGATATAAAGAGGGCAGCACTGAATGTGAAAATTACGTGTGACTTGTCACACATTTGTCAACAATACAATTTCAGTGTATTTGAGCAAATTGGAAAATGTTTACTTTAAAAAGAAATTCCAGTACCTTAAACTTGAAGGCATTTGATGCTCTTTAGTTTAGTATTGTGAAAATATTTTGGTTTTTCTGGCAGTGGAGAAAATAGTTGAACAAACCTTCACAAAAATAAAAAAATTGTATAAGCTAATTAAAAAATATGTCAGTGACATATGACAGTGTACATGTCTTTGTACACAGGCTGGCATTATTGGAAGGTGAAAGTGCAGAAAAAATCTGTGAAAGGAATTGTTAGTTTTTATCTTTGTTGTAATTTTAACATTTTTAATGTGTTTTTTTTTGATGAAATGGTTGAACTGTGTTAAATTCAAGTAAATGACTTATTATTTATCACAAATGTACTTTTGTTAAAATGGTTGTGTATGTTGTTTGAAAAATATTTCTTTTATGTCATTTAATTAGAGATGTAGTACAGATTTTGTGTGTTGCAATGTATTTGTCTTACTGTGGCTCATGTATCATGATGTGATAAATAGAAAACTATAATAGATCTACCATCTGACATAAAATGCAAGTTTATAGTAGTATTTTGTCAAAATATCAGATATTGCCTGTTGTTACTCAATAAATCTGATGACCATTTATGCAAACGACCCCCAAGTAAAACATATTTATCCAAAATTACTACAAATTCAAACATGCATGATGTATACAAATACACTTATGATAGTTATCAAATTATGATGTTGCATTGATTTCGTTCTTGAAAGTCAAAAGGTTTCATTTACTTAATCTGATATCAATACATTATACTTGTCTATAATAGAGCTCAAATTAGTTTGATTGTTATATACATCTTACAAGCTTACACTTCGTTGTAATGTTATTTGTTAACATTATTCTGCAGTATTTGTTGTGCTTGTTTCTGTAGCTTAATATAAAAAAAAAACAACATTTAAGAAAATATTAAACATTTCCATAATTACTTGTTTTCGCATTGCAATTATTGCATTTATATTTATTTTACTATAAAAAACAAAATGTTTGATACTCAAAAGAACCTTGTTTTCTACAGTAACAGAGAGCCTTGGTTTTATAATCACTGACAACTGTGTTTTAATGCTAAAATACCAATATTTTTATGCAAACATAGACCTTATAATTAAATATAAACCATAAGATAAATTTTAAAATCAAAATTTAATCATTCTGATAAAACGTATTATTAAGTTTTATACAAATGCATATTTGCTATGGTTGAATAAAAGACAACTAAAAATGTCATATTTATGATGTATGGTTAAGGATAAAAGTATTTAGCTTTGTTTCTTTAGTATTTGTACTTGAGTAGCATTATAAGTGAAAAACAAAATTCTATGAAACAGTTATAATTTAATGACAAGTAATAAACTGAATGATGCCTTGGTTAATATTTATTTCAAGTATTAGAAGTTTGTTACCTGGAAAGGAAAATATTTTTTTCTTTTTTTAAATTGTGTTATATTAGCTGCTATTACAGTTGTTTTATTAGTTGTTAATTTTTAAATTGTGTTATATTAGCAGCTATTACAGTTGTTTTATTAGTTGTTAATTTTGTTTATGTTTTGAATGAGGTATTAATATTTCAAACTTATTATGGAAGAGACATTAAAATATCTAACATCTACTCGTAGCTCCATAAAATTAACAAAAATTCAGTGCTTAAAGAACTGTAAAGTCTGTCTTTGACAGTTTAAAGAACAAAAATATATGTGTGTATATAAATAAGATCTATGCTAAATATTTTCACAAAATAGTTTTATAATGTGAATTTTTTTTTCAAATTTTGTTTTAAATCGACTGTTTCCTCATCATAGCTGTCAGTTGATCTTATATTGGTGTTGCAAATCATATACTAGAAAATTAGTTTCTTGTTTATGTTAGGATATGCCTTAATATTTCATATTAAATCTCAAAGAAAGCGTTAAATTTATTTTTTACTTATGTAAATGTAATATTTTTAATGTTTGTTCTTAGAAGGTTGGGGTAAATAAAGTTAATGCAGTTGATCTGGTGTTGGAGATTTAAATATTATAATGCAAAATGAGTTTCCTCTTTGTGTTATTTTATTATAAACAAAATTACTGTTATTGTGCCTAACGTGGTTGGCTCTGTTCTACATTTTATACCTTAGAGCCAGGACTTATGGCCTCTTGCTTTTGTAACTTGTGTATTTGGAAGATTTTGTTCAGCATTTCCAACAGCTTGCTTTTACTTCTTGTTATTCAGATGAAGATCAGATGACTTTACCTTCAGACTTCATTACCTTTAACTTATTACATTTGTCTCAAACATCCTGACATTTTTCTGTTTCCATACATGATATTCAGATTTTCCAGCTTCTTTTCTGCAGTATTTTATTGTTGAATCTTGTTTTCATTCACAAGCTCTATCAGTAAAATTACATTTACATGAAATGTGACAAATAATTGAATTGACAGGATTAGATCTTTGAGGGTTATATCTGTTCTTTATTGTTGAGTAAAACCACAGTAGTACTTTGCTGTCATAATTTTGAATAGTAATCGATTTATTTGAAGATTTTATGTACTTCTAGTTTGTTCTACCTTGTTAAAAAAACATTTCTATCATGTCTGGACTGTGAATCACACTCTGTAAAAAAACTACTGAATAAATAAGCAAGGTGGTCTTGTGTTGAATGTCCAATGAACTTCTTATTGTCTCAGTTACGATGCAAAACCTGCTAGACTAAATAATTGAATTCACAATACATTTACAACAACTTCTACACTAGTTCAAAATTGTTGTTTTTGTAATTTTAAATTAACCGTTACCTTATTTTCTGCCGGATTATGCCACCATAATTTTGTTTCCCCTGAAAGTAATTAACTTAAAAATAATAAATTGAACACATAATCCTATCATCTTTCTTTAGATTTGCACTCGGCCCGGCATGGCCAAGCGTGTTAAGGCGAGCAACTCGGAATCTGAGGGTCGCGGGTTCGCATACTCGTCGCGCTAAACATGCTCGCCCTTTCAGCCGTTGGGGCATTATAACGTGATGATCAATCCCACTATTCGTTGGTAAAAGAATAGTCCAAGAGTTAGCGGTTGGTGGTGATGACTAGCTGCCTTCCCTCTAGTCTTACACTGCTAAATTAGGGACGGCTAGCACAGATAGCCCTCCAGTAGCTTTGTGCGAAATTCAACAACAAACAAACAAACTAGATTTGCACTCACGACATATATTAATCATCTTGATGTTTGGTGAAGGGACCTCTGACGTGTTTTATATCTAGAGCAGATTAAAACAAAATGAATAGTAACAAATATTTTTATTTCTTGCTTTTCAAGTTCATACTTCATACTGTGTTGTATCCTACAGATCGTATAATTATTCTCGTTATTCGTGGCATGTGCACGATTCACTAATGTCACGGCAGTACAAATTGCAATGTTAAGCGTTTCTTAAATAACAACATTTTACTGTCTAGTAATCAAGTTATAGACAGACAACACACTACCATAAAGTGGTGTAAATGATTAAAATAGGTGATCTCTTCAGGTCATCTTTTACTGTAATAATAATAATAAAAGAAACGCTATTCTGATACAAACAAGAGGCTGCTTACCACTACTGTTCTTAAATATACCCTTTGCATAGAACTTTGTAATTTTATAGGTGTGTTTATATATATATAAACATACCCATAAAATTTGGACTTCTTTCAAATTAGAATTGAAGGATACCCTATTCCAACATTTTAAATGACAAGGGTAATATTTGGAGAACTCTAGTTAATCTGGGAATGTACCTGTCATGTGGAAAACTTTTTACCTAAGAACTCCTGTAACATAATCCATCTAGTTTGATGATGGAGTGATGTCTTGTGTTGCTTTACTTAGTTTTAAGTTGTTGATATCAGTAGATGGAGATTGTATTGTTTGTCGAGTAAATGTTCATATCCATTTGACAGAAGGTACATTTGAGGGAAAAAACGTGAAACAGAGGATCAACTTCTGAAATAAAACATTGTTAGCAGCCTTACAGCTGCAAGCACACTTTGTGTAACTCAAAATTGAATGTTTTAAAAATATATCAAAATATAATGAGGTGATATGAAATTTTAATTGTAACAGCTTTCACATTACAGAGAGCTGTTTACTTTTTTTTTATAATGTTGTTCATTGTACAGCTACTTTTAACAAAACATCTGAAAAATTAATTTTTAAGTTTGCCAGCAATTCAAATTCTCAATATTTTGTGTTACAAATCTGAGCATGAGCAGAGCATGTTGTGTTGTTATACCACAGGTAATAATCTAATTCACTTTTTGTACTGTTTTCCAGGCTATAGCAAATTTTTATCCAACAGACTTGAAACATTTAAAAGCAAGCAAAACACCTTTACTTTCATGCAGTAACTTTTTGTTTAAATTACATGGTTTATTGAAATCCAAAACTGTGACAATCTGGTACATTTTTAACAAGCATAAGGATCTCTAAGACTACAAGTGATGTATGCCAATAATAAAGCTGTAGTGAAAGATTGGAAATGAAGTAAAACACAGATTATGTACAAAATATGCTGACAATTGTCTGCAAATCACCAAGAGATAAGGACCTCAGGATTTTTATTAAACATTGTTGTCATCAGGGTTACAGGTTGTAATTACATTTATGTATATAAAACTTAGAACCTGTAGCTAAACAGTCAAATATCTAATACTGTGTGTGCTCACTTGTAGATGGGTGTACATTGTATGTTGATCTCTTTGCTTAGAAATACTCTAGAATATTCACTATAATACATGTTAATTTGTATTATATCATCAGAAACTTAGAATGATAGTCCAGGACTTGTAAGTTGTCACACCTTCATTTCGTGTTATTAAACATTGTTCTCATCAGGGTTACAGGTGTTAATTACATTTTTGAAAACCTTGCAGAAATGAAATATCTCTCATGACTTGTCAAAGTACCATGGTTTCTAGTCTTAGGTCTTTGTAACACATGATGTAAGTATTAGTTTTCTGTGTTAGATTCCTGCAGTCATGAAGTTAGTTTTGACTGATAGGTTCCTATAAATCATGATCTAAATGTGTACTACAAGTTTCACTTTTAAGTACTGTACACAATGGTTAGTGAATGCCACTACCCATTAGATGCCTTAGAATTTCAATGTTCCTGATAAAAAGAAAGAGAATACCAAATGACACTGCTGAAGATTGGTTTATTACTCTAAAGCATTGTGATAATTTTGTTCATTTGAAGTGCATTCTGTCACAAAAAGGCAATTATTATAATTTCTTGCAACTAGAAACATCTCAAGGAGCAAAGAACAGTATAGTGTATGAAGAGAAATTTTAGAACTGATTCTGTTGAAAACTGGTCAACAACAAACGTAACAAATCCTGTTGTAATTATCACTTAATTCAAAGGAATTAAATATAACTTTCAAAATTGAATTTATTAGTGGAATATTCAAACTCATCTAAAACTTTTATGGAAAAGCAAACATTTATCCTAAATGAATGAAGCATTAATATTAATTTGCAACAATCAATCTCTTATAAAACATTCAATACTATTGGTACCTGTATAGTTGGGCAGAGGCTTAATTAAGATTGTTGGCTTGAAATAGTAACAAATACAACACAGTTTCAAATGAATTTTCTTCATGTGCTATTTCCTGTAATGTTTTAGTTCAAATATTCTTCTTATGTAAATATATCAAAAACTAGGAATGAATATACAAAAGTTTACTGTGTAAATGTTGTATAAAATTTATAGTTTGTCACATGGATTAACAACTAGAGGTAAAAACCAAATTATAAATATTCCCTATTTTCTGGTACTTTCTTGTTCTTTATTTTAAATTTAGGTTACAATTTTTTAAAATTTAAGTTTTTAAAAGTGGTAGACATGAGCAGTCACTGCATGCATTAAAATGACAAACTAATACTTGAAAGTATAATAAATTTGAAACATGACATACAAATATGAGAAAATGTATAACGTTACAAGCTATAAATACTCTTCCAAACTGATGTAAGATTTTTGGTCCTTAAGTGTTGACGCAGAATTATATAAGAAAAACGATGATTATCCTGTGCATTTCAATTCATAAGTTAAAGAAAGTTAACATTTTCCGAAACTAAAATGTATTTTCTATACATACCTCTACTCATAAATAAATTCTCAGTTGATACTACCTTTTATCAACATAAATTTTCAATGCTTGCCATGCCTTCCACTTCTACAAATCCACATGTAAATGATTATGCAGTAGCTCTCCACTGAAAGGAGAGTGACAAAACTCCTATCAAATCTAACACCCTCTCCACACTTTCACTTATTTATTACTTCCAGATTGATCAGAAGACCTGTACCACATATCATCAGAAGTGGGGAGGCTGGGTGGGAAATGTGAAAGGAGGTAAGTATTTGTTGGAAATACATTTTTAATTTAGGAAAATGTTCAGTTGGGATACAATATCTCACCTCCTCTCCCAAAATGATAGAATCTCACACTGAAGTGTTAGAGGGATCATGAAAAAAAATCCTCCTATAGGAATCACACAAGGAGAGATGAGGAAGTGTGGAACCTAAAAAGAAAATATCACACTTCAGTGGAGGCTGCACCACATCTGATCCAAGCATATCTTTTGCTCTCTTATTACTGTGTTGTAAAGACGAAGGAATCTCATAATATGTATTACTGATTTATGGGACCCTTGGGTGTTGAGTGGCTTGGGTGTGAAAGGATATAGTGGTAGTTCAACCTCATCCAGTACCTGCAAGTATTTGGAATTATACAACAGGTCTGTAAGAGGCATATCACCTACCTCTCCATCTCAATATGGAAATTATTAGGAAAAACAATAATCCATACCAAACTTTGTCACTATGAACCAACATCTAGTGGATTGTAGGAAAGAGGAAAGCCCATATTGGATGACATTTCACATCTAAAAGCTGGCAGCATTGGGTATGGTTCTTCCAAACTGTTGTAACAAGGGAATATTTAGCCATACAAAAGTAGGAATACATATGCTGCATCCCACAGATGGTAGGAAGAGAGACTGCAAACCTGGGGTGTAATGGGTATTTTTCATTCAGTTTGCAGTAGGAGGAGAGATACTATAAAACATGAGAGGACATAGTTAGATATATCATTTTCAACCAACACCTGACTCCCTGAGAACCACATCCATAGGATGGTAGGTAGGAGGAATGTCTCAGCTTGAAGGACAAATTGCAACACATATAGTAGTGACATGATAGTGCTTTAACCAAAACCTGGCAGTGTCTGGAATTGTATGTCAGATTTGTGGTAGGAATGGAGTATTGTAAAATTAACACATCTTAATTGTAATTGGGCCATCTCTAACCAACACCAGACATACTGGAAATGTGCACCTGGAGGATGGTAGGAAGGAGGAATGCCACAGTGGGAAAAGCAATTTGTGTGAGATATACAACACCAGTAACAACCAAAACGTGGAAGTACCTGGAAATTTACATAAGATCCATGGTAGGAAGTGCTATACACCACTGACACCAGCAGAATGCCACAGCCCTTATCTTGACTAAGTTGTATGATGCATCACTGAGGAGGATAGGCCTCTCAGGTCCTCCACTTCAGCAGCTACAAAATGGTAAGTAGCAAGGGCTCTCATACTCCACTGGAAGAAAAAAAATTAAAAAAATGTCAGAGAGCCTAAAGGACCACATCACAGGAGACAGTGCAATAGGTGACTGTGATACCCTATGTAGGGTATCACAGTAGGAAGAGTTTCAAATCAACAGGGCAAAGCAGATTGGCAGCAGTCCTTATTTGTTTTATTCATGTGTGTCCATGAGTGTACAGTTTGAAATGAACATACTTATGAAGCAAAAGATCACGAAGGAGAACTACTAGTGGTCCAGGAGAGCCCCTCATTTCTATAATGTGTGTAACCTAATTCTCTAACAAAACTATTTTAGCATAAATGGCAATTAAACAGAGACACACAACCTACATCTGGTGGCATCTGTAATTGCATGTTGGTAGGAAGAGCCACAACATAATTGAGATTGAGCATGGTTACAGAATAGACAGAGCAGATTTTCAAAAAACAAAAAAAAGTATACCTTGTCAGGCACCACTTGTCACAGAATCTGATCCATAATACATTAGTTGAAACACTCAGATAAGGAGAGAAATAGCAAAAACATTGTAAAGAGAAAAACAAGTCCATAATATAAAGGAGTATGCTGACAAATTTGCAGTAAAAAACAAGCATGTCTGAACAGTACTATTGCCAATTAAGAAGTGATTAGAATCTGTAAAGGTGGAGAGGGTGCTTGTTAATATAGTGGTTGTATTGTGCTTCTATTGGTGGAAAGCTGCTGCATAGTCATTTACATGTGGACATAGAGAAGTGAAGGACTAGTGGCAAGTGTTGAAAATTTGATTGATAGAGGGTAGTACTAACCATGAAAAGTTATATATAAAATACATTTTGTGAGTGGAGGTAAGATATTGTATCGGAATTAAATATTCTTTCTCAGAAAGTTGTATGTGGTTTAAAAAAAGTTTCAACTGCACACTCATATCAGCTTGTTCGTTTTTAAACTAAAACACATTTTGATTTAGTTTTTATCAACTCTGAACTTTAAATGCCTTTGTATATAAACATCTATTATTAAAAAGTGTAAAGATGTAATTTTGACTTTTCAGTGGACCTGAAAGTCAATAAGATAAACCACAATGTGCAGTAGGAGTTCCCAAACAGCATTCAGTGATCATTGCATTTATAACTGCAAGTAGAAAGTTATGACCATATAATATTTCAAGGATGTATTATGCACTTAGTTTCTAAAGAACATTTAATGGAGAATATGCTTGAGCTGATTTTACTTATTGAAAGCAAAGCAGGGCGTAACAACATGAATACACTGCTTAAACCATTATTTATAGGGTAAACATGTTTATACTGGCTCTTTAAGTAGATAGTTAGGTAAATTTCAGATGAAGCAAATCATCAAACAGTGCACACTTGTATGTCCTGTACATATTTCTATGTAATATAACTTCATACTCTTCATTTTTAAATTTTGAATAAAAATACAGATGACAATTTCTCCTGATTTTAATTAGTTCTATTAAAAATAAATATTTGTCATTACTAATTATGTAGAAACCCTGTATTCATCAATTTGAAGGATAATTATATGGTATTAAAAGCTATTCACATTTCAAACAGTTTTAAATAAGCTGTTGTGGTAAGATAATATTTAGTATTTGGAAAAAATATGTAATCTTTTAATAGCTGACAAATGATATCATCTAAAGCTTTCTCTGTTAGTCTTAAAACTCAGTATCTGTTATAGTTGAAATATTATCACAGACAGTCTTACCTATTGGGCAAACTGGGCAATTGAATTAATGAAATTCTGTCCAGGGCTCAAGAATGACTAAGACCACATATTTTATAAATGGAGTAACTGATTATATTCATTATCATACATATTAAGAAAAAAAGAAGCATGTCTGAGAAGTAACTGTGCTTGTGATTATTGATCTTTTATAACAGAAAAACAAAATAACCATTAGTAGAATACTAGCTTTTTGTGTGAGAATTTGTGCATTCTGTGGTTTTGTTAATGGATTGCTTTTAACTTTTAAACTCAAAACTATTAAGTTTCTCCACATCCAAAAGGGATGTAAAGTTTGATTGAAAGTTCTTTTTACAACTTATCATGAAGAATGGAAAATATAAACTCTATATCATCCTCAATAATTTTGGTTGGGGGGATGAAGTAAAAAATACAAATATTTTTGTGGTCTATTTAGAAATTAACGTTTGGTTTTGGTTATTGTTAAGCACCAAACTACACAATGGTCTGTTTATGCTTGTTCCACCACAGGTATTAAAACCCAGTTTTTGTGTTGTGGTTTATAAGCCTGAGCCACTGGTGGGCAAAAAATTATGGAACTAAACACGTATCTGTAAAATTTAATTTATCAACTATACTTCAAAATTTTCTCAAAATATTTTCTCTAAATTGGTTATGTCAAACTATGTTTAGAAAATCTACAACTAATACCATATAAATGGTAAAAACCAAGTACCATTCTTATTGAAATAGGATGCTATTCCTTGTTACACTCAAGACATGTCTTGTTACATAACAAGACATAAAGTTTGGTTAACTTTACAAAAACAATAAATGGTTAAAAATATTCAAAAGCGTTGGCAATTGTTTCCTTGTTTCTTATGAAGAAATAAAGATTATTTTTAGTTTTTGAACACTTCTCTGGATTATGTAAGTATTTAAAAAAATAATACCTTTCATCAATAACTTTGATTCTAAGAAAGAGTAAACACACAAGTGTACTATGTAGAAATGAAAAAAAGATATTCAAGTCTTTCGATAAAGAAACAAGACTTTAAACAATTAATTTAACTATTATTTAATAAAAAATAAAATTCTAGCTTCTGAAAATTACCAATAATTCAAAATAGTTTATCTAAAAACAGAAAAGCCACTGCTTAGCTTGTATTCTAACTATAACAGCTAGATTCCACAAAAACACATAACAATACATGTTTCATACAAACTTTTTATGTCAATAATAAGGAAGAGTTGGTATTAAGGTACATTTTTACAACTATGGTGCAAATGGTAAAACTTGGATTTATTGTTAACAAATTTTAAACATCTGATTATGTAGTTTACATAAAAAAAATTACCAGATAACACAAGGCTATAAACTCATGAGATTTTTCTTCATATTTTGGCATTTCATACAAACACTTCTATTGACATAGTAAATACATGTGCCATAAACTAAGTACATAATTTAAGGAAATGAAAGATACTATCTTTAATATTTTTTTCTCTTCTTTGATATTGATTCTTAAGAATAATTACAATGTTTCTTACCAGAAATCTAAAAGGAGAATGTTGTTTTTAGCATATTGTATATGTTTTTGACACCTGCTTTATGTTTTGAAAATATATTAATGCCAAAATAATTGATAAGAAACAGAAATTTGCATATTACAAAAACTGCAAATTTTTAAGGGTAATTTTGTGCTAATAAACACAGATTGCCACAATCTTTAGTACTATACCTTAGTAAGACTCCATTTGTAAATATGTATTTATCATACTAATTGGTTACTACTAAGTAACATTTGTAAAATTCATTAAAACAATTGTTCACATACTGAAATGTGTTTGAGAGAAATACATTCTATGTTATTTGTACTGTTTTAAAAAGCAAGAAGAAAATATATTTGAAAGGTAAAACCATAATTAATAAGGCTAGTCTGAAAAACAGACATATCTTAAATGCTCTAAGTTAGATATTTGACTAGAAATAATCTTTACTACCACAAAGTAGCACTTCTATGCTTTCATTTGCAATGGTAAATAGGCTATTTTTTAAACTTTGGTTTATCTAGAAGCTAAGAGATAAAATAATTTTAGCTTTTTATGTTAATAATAAGGAAGAGTTGGTATTAAGGTACATTTTTACAACTATGGTGCAAATGGTAAAACTTGGATTTATTGTTAACAAATTTTAAACATCTGATTATGTAGTTTACATAAAAAAAATTACCAGATAACACAAGGCTATAAACTCATGAGATATTTCTTCGTATTTTGGCATTTCAATTAGAAGGCAACCACACTGGGATACTAAGAAAAACAAACTTATTTGCTTTATAGTTATATACGTAAATAAAACTAAAAAGCAAATACACATCAAACATTGCTTTCTGCTTGCAACTTGTCAACAATGTGTTTAACCCAGCCTGTAAGTTGTCTTGGCTGTGAAAAATTCTCCATAGAGTTTGCATGGCAAGTTTCCATAACAGTATTTACAGTGGAAGTTGAATGTTCTGAACTTGTCTCACTTTCTTCATGATCTTTATGGTTACAGCTGAAAGAATGTTCTTTCTGGTTGTTTAGTATCTCAGTCTGGTGTCTAGAAATAACTTCATTTTGAAAATTTGTGTTTACCTCTGGAAACTTTACCCTTTCTACAACAGTATCATTGAAAGGCTGTGAAGTATGGCAATCTGAAGTTTGTGCTAAATATTTTTGATCATAGTAACAGTAAGGAAACTTGTAGTTGAAAGTCTTTCTTTTATCTAAAGTAACTTGTTTCGTTTGTTTTTTACCTGGTAAACAGAGCTCCATTGTACTGAGATCTGCTTCTTCAGGATCACTATAAATAGCTGAATCTCGAAACATTTCATCTTCTAGTGAATTTTCAAAAGCTTCAAAGGTTCTTTCATAAAAACTGTCAACTGAGTCATTACTCGAATTAGAAGTGGAATCATCCTCATTGTTTCCTATGACAAGAGGTGAATTTTCACTACAACTAACTCTTGTCACAACACTACCTCCCACCCCAGATGTTTTATCTCCATCACTAGAGGACGTTGTATTGGATGAATCTGAAAATAAACTGTCTGGCCTTAATTCTAATTCTTTTGCTGCTCTTAATTGGCGACATATCATCAGGGTATTTGGTACAGAATACTCTGATTCATGAAGTTTTGCAATACGTGCACCAACAACAGAACTTCCATGTGTATTTGCTAGAATAGGTGTTTTCTTTTCTGCTGAGCCCTTATCATTATGAAAGCTTTTAGGCATAAATTCTTTCTTTAATCTATGTTTCCTCAATGCTGAGTAAGATTTGGCTAGAGAATGAAGGAAATTGGCTGATACAGCTCGAGGATTTAGGTTTTTTTCACTTTTAACACTACTTCGACTAGCAGATCGTCTCTGTAAAAAACCATGTTTGAAATGAAGTGGGAAATCATTTTCCTCTGAGGCAAAAGAACTTGTATCTAAGTGGTCATTAGAAGGAGATCCTAAAACTGATTTAAATGCTGCTATCTTTGAACTGAAATTGGCTAGTACATTTCGAAGAGTGGCATATCTTGTTCTTGGCTGTGCATAAACTTTGTGAGTTGGATGAATGGAAACGTTTTCAATACTAACTGTTGGGGTAGTAACGCTTGTTATTGCTCTGTCCTTGCTGTTCAATGCACTTCCTGAAGTAAAATTTGAGAAATTACCCATATGAGAAGAATCTTCAATGTAACCATCTAGATCTTCCCTCAAGTCTGCCTGACAAGGTTTATCAGATGCTATAGTAAATGGACGATGGTCAGCATACTGAGTTCTGCTACCCTCTGCAGCCCTCCTACGAGCTCTTTGACTTTCAGCAACTTCAGTTTCTTTGATTGTAGGAGATTTGGAGTTATACTCTTGTGATACCTGGAAGCTGCGTGGAAGTGACCCAAACTTACTGTATACATCAGCCAAGTGCTTTTGTTGTGAGAGCCATACAGCTGGTGCTGTAGGACTCAAGTCATCTTTAGAAGGTAAAGAAGGCAGTTCAGCCTGCTGTAAGAGTTTACCAGGTTGAAAATCCTTGCTTTCACGAAGAGAGGAAGTTTTCTGAAGTATCTTTGATGGCTGATGGACTGAAGAAGAGTGCTGAGAAGCAGTAACATTCATGTTTGTTATTCCAGTAACAGACTGTGTTCTTTGAACAGCAGTACTATTTCTCCAAGAGGACTCACTTGATGTACTGCTTGTTGTTGTATTACAAATGTTATTGACCTGTACTCTACCTAATTTGTCCCAGAAATCAAGAAGACTGTCACTATAAGCTGATGTTCTATGCTCCAAAGTGCTGTTATTTTGATACTGAGTAGTTTTGACTCTCGTTAAATTTTCAGACTTAAAGCTGTTATCTCTGTGGCACCTTATATCTGTATATGTTGTTAATGTCTCTCTAAATTCATCTCCATTTTGTATTTTTAGTGAAGAATTTGCTGAAAGTACCATATTCTTGTCACTTCTCACTGGTTGGACTGTGATATCACCTCTGGGTTGTTCAGGTTTAGTTAAAGACCTCATATCTCTGCAAGCATATGCATGAGCAAATACAAAAGTAACATATTCTCCTGCCAAGTCTTCTAACATCTCCTCCTGTGTCCTAGTTGTCTGCAGATGTGGTCCCACCTGAAGAAGCCTACTAAAATCAAGTGTCTCATAATTGTCTTCCACCTCAGTATCAGTGGTCTCCTCAGGTAAGCTGCTCCAAGACCTCCATGAAGATCTAGTTTGCTGTATTCTTCCTCCTATATGAAGCTGGGACAAGGACTCTTTACTGGATGAGGGGGAGCAAGATTCTTGAACTCCATGGCTTCTGGCTTTCTGCTAAAACATAATATGATCATTAGTGAAACATCACATGAACCATTAATACAAGCTTGGCACAGCTACTCTTCTGTACTGGTGTGCAAGTTTAGTTTATTTATTATACAGTCTGTAAAGTATTAGTGACCAAATCTAAGGAAAATTTGTTGTTTGTTTTGTTTTTCTAAAATTTTCTGTGATTTTTATTTCATTAAATAAACATATAGACAATATAGGTTTCTATTACCTCTTAACATTCATTTTCCAAGAAAGCCCAAACCTTAATATATCCCCATGAGATAACTCTTCCATCCCTAAAATAATTTTACAGTCCTCATCTGTACACTTTATAATTAGCCAATATTCTTCCTGCAGTAGGGGGACTACAACTGAAAATCAAAATTTCTATCAAGAAATTAGAGTATCATATAACACAAATCTTAAGAACAACAAGGAACCAGTTGTCCATATAGAGTGCTCATTCAGCAAATTAAACTATATATAAAAAAATCAGTTAGCCCTCATCAATCAAATAGCTATCAACCCTTCCCTTAAACTACATGTGAAGGCAGCCCATTTCAAAAGCTATTCAACCTATTGAAAAAAATAAAACCATCTTTAGTGAAGATGGTCCCTGTCCTTACAGAATTTATACTTATGTTCCCTAGTCCTATAACACTCAACCTTGTTTGTTAGTGAATATTAAAAACAACAAAAGAGGTCAATTTACATAATTCATACAGTGTGAAATATAAACTGCAAAATGATTAACATACTCTCATACCCATTACCATAACTTACTTTTTCATCATACAAAAATGCAGCACTTAGAATTCACAAAATGTACTTCAAAATGATGTAAAGATATATATAATAAAAAGTTTCTTTCTCATGAGGTTTGATTAGTTTTATAGTCATTCAACCATGAAATAGTTTTGTTACTTTACATTTGAGAGTGCTAATCAAGTAGGGAATCTGTATGTTCTTCTTTTGGTTTAAAAGTTTTTTTTAACTCAAGGAGATATTTTTAAATACCATTGCCTATTATGTTTAAACATTCAGCTTTCAGTGTATTCACTTACTTATATACTTGCTGTTTTAGTACATACGAAAACAAATTAATAAAAATTAAAAAATAGGTAATGTGTTTTCTAAATGCTCATTACTTCAGAGTTGATATTCATGAAAATGGAATTCTAATTCAGTACTCGAAAAGTAACTTATGATTTATAGATGCAAAAATGGGTTGAGAAAATATTTTAAATAGAAGAGCAAACAACGTTTCGACCTTCATTGGTCATTGTCAGGTTCACAAAGAAAGAGGTAACTTACCAGAAGCTGACCACATGTTTGGAAGGGGTTGTGTAACTAAGTGTCGCAATGTAGAGGGCGTGGTTAGATGTTTGAATATATAATTTTATCTATAATATTAATATAGGTATAATGGCGTTCCTTTATATTGGTTTATTTTGGGTTTAAGTTGTTGTATAAGTAAGGCTTCTTTACTTTTGCGTTTGTTTATGTTTGTTTCTTTATTTAGTATTTTAGTGTTTTCTATGGTTATGTTGTGTTTATTTGACTTACAGTGTTCGAAAACGTGTGAAGGTGACTTTTTATGTTCTTTGAATCTGGTTTCCATTTTTCTACTTGTTTCTCCAATATAGAAGTCGTGGCAGTTATCACATTGTATTTTATAAATAATGTTGGTGTGGTGTTTGTCAGTGTAGTTCTTACATAGTATAGACCTCAGTTTTGTGCCTGGTTTTTGAATAAATTTAGTGTTAACTGGAATGTCATATTTTATTACCAGTTTTTGCCAAATGTTGGTTATTTGTTTGCTGATGTCAGGAATATATGGCATACAGCAGTATATGGTTTCGTGATTTTGTGATTTGTGAGATATATTTACTTTTGTTGGTTGATTTTGTTTTCTGTCCAGGTGTCTGCGTACAATGTTTTCTACGGTTTGTGGAGGAAACTTATTGATGTTGATGAAGTATTGTTTTATTTTGTCTAATTCATCGTTAATTTCATCTGGTGAGCATAGTTTTATGGCTGTGTTTATCTGGTTTCTTAGTATGTTGAGTTTTTGTTTTGTTTCATGTGCTGAGTCCCAAGGAATGTATAGTCCAGTATGGGTGATTTTTCGGTGGATTTCTGTTTTGAATTGTGTGTCGGTTCTTATAATTTTGAGGTTAAGAAATGATATTTGATTGCTTTCTTCCTGTTCACATGTGAAGTTAATGTTGAGATGTATAGAGTTAATGTGATTGAAAAAATTAAGTATGTGTTCTGTAGATTTGAATCCCACAACCATGTCATCTACATATCTGTACCAGTATAGTGGTGGATGTAATGCTGTATTAATTGCTTGTGTTTCAATTTGTGTCATAAAAATATTGGCTAGAACTGGTGATACTGGGTTGCCCATGCTTAGGCCATTTGTTTGTACATAGTTTTGGTTGTTGAACATGAAGTTTGTCTTTATTGTGGTGAATTCTATGAGGGTTGCTAACTGGTTACTGGGAATGTCTCTAGTTGGGTTAGGGTCTCGGATATAGAGTTCTAAGGCTATCTTGCAGGCTTCTGTACACAACCCCTTCCAAACATGTGGTCAGCTTCCGGTCAGTTACCTCTTTCTTTGTGAACCTGACAATGACCAAAGAAGGTCAAAACGTTGTTCGCTCTTCTATTTAAAATATTTTCTCAACCAAAACGAGCCGTTTTTGCATATATAATTCTCAACAAGTGAGTTTCTCAACATCACTGATAACTTATGATTTACTAAAGTTAATATAACAAACTGCCTTTATGTACATATTGTGATAAAGCATAATATAAGAAAACCAAAATCTATAATGATATTGTAATTCACTAAATTATGTTATGTATCCTTGTTATTAGTGACATTTATCACCATCATCTCAATAACATTGTGAAATTTTTCTAACTTAAAAGATTTAGGTTAGCCCTAAAACCATACACTAAAAAAAAACATTTCAAAATAATCTTCACAATAAGAAAATAATAATATACAATAATTGTTAGATTATTTTAAACCTTGTTATTGATAATATTAGAATAACATTTTCATGAAAAATTCTCAACCCTGATTAGACTAAATGGGATTTATATTTATCTAAATTTGAAATGCTCATATCTACAAGTATGATTCTAAAATACCCATTTGTTTACTTACAGAAGGATTTTTAATGCCACTGTTGCTTTTTCTGCCATTAGAGGTCACAGGAATATTCAAACTGTTTTGACTGTTATTATAATTAATTTGACTGTCTTCAAGTTTATAAAAAGATAAAACATCTTGGCTCGTGCTTCGTAACCTTCTCCCCCTTTTGGTTTCTGACAACGACTAGAAGATTTAAAATTCGACTTTTAACTAGTATAATATCGTATAAGAAACATCAATAACAGATCTTTCTAAAACACTGAGTTCAACTACTTCATACATTTCTGTAATTTTTTTTTGCTGAGAATTATTTTAAATATTAATACTGATGTTATTGTACGTATTTATATCCATCTATAAGTTTAATGTTATGTCTGCTTATGTGGTGTTAAACCACAAAAGTTTTGTGAGTATAAAACAGGTAATGCCATTAGTAACCTGCTTTTTTATTTTAATGTAATTAATCAGTATAGATAACTGATCACAGTAACTAATTTTAATATAAAAACAGGAAAATGCAATTACAATGAAACATGAAAGCTATAAATTCCAATCAATAAAACTCAATCACAGTTGAAAAAAAATTGCCTGAGGTACAAAATATTAGAAAAATCTACTTTTTCTCCTCCCAGTACCACAAACCACATCCACATAAGCAGAATACAATGTTTACGATTTTGGATTAATTTGACAGTGAACAAATCAACATGATAGCTCCATATTTGGGAAAAATATACGCATCAAATTTTACATATAACTAACCTCTTCATACTCGCACACACATATGTATTCATTCAAGTATTTTATATATATATTTTTAACATATAGTCCTTTAGAGTTTATGGAGTGGAGCACCTAAAATTCCCATAGATGAGCTGATGAAAAACATGGCTTACATTAATGTTGCCAGGAACTAAATAATATTTAATATACAAATAATTTTTAAAGACGTTTTTAACTTTTATTAAGTAATACAGTCTTTTGTAAGCTTGTGCCAAACTTTATGGGGCTCCTGCAATAAACAAAAGCAATGTGATAATATTGTTGCATTACCTTAAAATTGTTTCTGGATGTGCAGTCAAGGGTTTTTGAATTAGTGAAATAAATATTCATGTATATTTGTATGCTAAACCTCCACAGTTCAGATTTTGCAGGAACTGATGTAACTCCCTACAATATATCTGTCTTTCTAGTAATAGGGTAAATAATGAAGGTTAAAAGACCCTACTTGCCCAGTTGGCAAAACTTATTGTTTTGGGTATTAGATGACATGAATTCCATATCCCTGATAACAATGTAAATAAATATATTTATAAAAATGAATTCTGAATAATTTCCTACACTTTAAAATTTTTGAGCAGCTGTTTAATCTCTTTTTAACCTGTTGTGTAAATCACGTAAAACTTGTAGCCTTTCAATATTGCTTTGTAATTAGATCCTTAAGCAATTTTCTGTTATTATTATATATTGTGGTTGCTAACTGAGTTGCAGTGCAATTTATTGTCCAATAATTCAGAGACTTTTTTATACATTAATGTTTTCAAAATATTGATAGCTACACTCAACTAACTGTTATGAACTTTTAAAAGTATGGCAGTTATAAATATAAAATTGTCTATTTTAATTTATTATTAAATGTATTATCATAGAAAATTTGCATCTGTTACAGTTTTTAAGGCAAATATGAAACCTATGACCAGCAGCTGCATGATAAATTAATATACAAAAAAACAAATTAATCATAATAACATCCAATAACAAGGTCAACTAGTTCCAATCATGTCAAATAAATAATAAAAAAGTTACAGAAATCAGAATATAATGATTTCAAACAAAACATCAGGTAACATGTGATTTCTCATCCATCCAACTTTTTCAAGTATGAAAACATTTTTAGCATTGGGACATACCTTCTTGACACCTAAACAAAAAAAAAAAAAGACTTTAGAATAAATTTCTACATAAAACAGAATAATTTAAAGAGTTTTGAATAATATAAAAATTATGTGATTTGCATTGCTTCATGATGTTGGTAATGTAATACAAAAAAATGGAAATTTACTTTTAATGTCAATTTCACTGATTTTTTGCAAACAGGTCATTTCTGTTAATACATGTAAATTTATTAAATTAAAAACATCAAAGATCTATCAATATACCTAAAATATATTTTTTAATCACATAATAAGAAACACTACCAATGAAAATATTAATTTAAAGTAAATAAAAACCTTGGAGGCATGTAAACTAATAAAAAAACTTTTTCACTCAACCAAATAAACCTAGTTATGTCAAATAAAACCTTAGAAGTACATAAATTAATACAGTACTTTTACCACTAAACTTAAAAACTAAAATAAATAGAAACATTTTGTTATGCAAATTAATAAAATATTCTTTTCACTCAACCAACTAAATCATATTAAATGAAGTTCAAGTAGTGTCTTCAACATTTTCTTCTTCTAAAAATAAACACTTTATAACAATTTATAAAAAAAAATTTTCTAAGAGTGTGTACATTGAGGTCAAAGTACATGTATGTTGTGTTTACCTTTTTTAAGTTTAAATGCTCGATTCAGACTGATTTCAGACTTTCTTCTTTCTTGTTTTCTTTTTTCAAGATACTCAGGTGCAGAAAGCTGTCTTTTAGTATTGCTTTTATCCACAGATATAGGGTCTGAAATTTGTTAATCATTTTTTATTCTTAATGAAAGAAAGATATTAAACTTTTGTTCAGTGCAGCATTACAAAAACCATATTTTTAAAAACAAAACTGAATCTACAGATAATTTAAACCCTCACTCTTTACTTATTTAAGTAATTACTCTCTCCAAATGTAGAACTAAAACTCACTATTATTACAACACATGCCAAATCTGCATGATGCTGACTGAAATTTTGCAAAACAAATATAAGTGTCATTTTGACAATAGAATCATTTATATTCTTTTTTAGTTAATGCATGCACTAGACAGTAACAGTAAAATTATCATTGCAAGAACCAAAGTTTAACTCATATTTCATGTCAAACCATTCTAACTTGTATTGATTTTATTATTCAAAGATGGAGGTTATTCTTCACTATTTTGACTTACCTTCTTGCTTGTTTTGACCTAGTTCCATGACTAACTGTCGGGCATGTGAAGGAATAACAGCATTATAATTCTCCAGGATAACTCTCTTGAGTTCCAGACACCATTCTCTCTTTTATTCCATATTTCTAGCCTATATTAAAATAGTTAAGCTTAAACACCATAACTCCTGTCTATGTTAACCAGCCCATTTCTCAAAGAATCTTACAATATTACATGCTTTGCTAAACTTTGATGAACTTTAGTAATCCTTACATGATATAAATTCCAGATAAGAAACCAACTACCAAAAGAACTTTAGTGATAAAAACTTAATGATATCTGGCTTCTCACTAGGCTGGTAGCTGCAGTTGATTTTAATCAGTTAATCTTACACAAAACATTTTTCCTTTATATCTGAATTTCACACGTTTTTCTACCTAGAAAAATATGACCAAAAAATATTATATTTGAAAATGTCTTTAAAGAATAAGCCTATTCTACTGCCTCAATAATATTCTAAAGATTAATAAAATTTCAAAAAGATACCTGGAAAGTGTACTGTAGCCGAGGGTTATCAAAGGGTATTACATGGAAACACAGAGGCTCTCCCTGGATGCTTTCAATTAACATTAAGTTTGAGCACTGAAAATAAAAAACAAAGATTGTTGTTGGAAATATTAAATAAAATGGTCTTTTTCATGTTAATTTCTTCCTTTATTATCTGCCCTTGATTTGGTGGAAAGCATGATGGCTTAAAATGCTAAAATTTAGCATGGTGGGCAAAGCACACATACTTCATTATGCAACTTTGCACTTACCCACAAACAAATTTCTTTATAAATGTATTTTAAATATTCTTCAAAATTTTACTTTCATACACTGGAAACATTAATCCTTTATATTATATTGTAATGAAAATTGCCATTTTCCTACACTAAAAATGCATTTCTGAAAATACTTACCTCTACTTGTGCTTTAGGTCTTTCCTGGAGAAAATTTCTCTTTTCTCCCCATCTAACCATTGATTTGAATTTTACTTCACATGCTCCAGCCTTTACACCCCACTATACTGCCCATAGCAATACAGATATTGTGATTTTCTCCACCTGTGTCAATGGACCCTTTATATCAGATCCACATATAAGTACCCTGTCATTACATCTTATTCACTTTGAGACTGTCCAAATTTACAGACCTGAAACTGGCCATTTCATAATAATGAAGGGCAAAAGAGTGTGAGACAACAATATAGGAAAATGTTAATTTCTGAAACATACTTCCTCTAACACTTAACGAGAATTCCACAATGATAGGATTGAGGGGTCTCACTACTTCTGGTACAGGTATGCTTTACAGTCAGACAACATGAAATTTAATTCATGGGCTGTAAATGCTGATCAGTCATAAAAGGCAAAATTCTAATACCTTTAGATGAACAGGAATTCATCCAGACCGTAACTAAGCAGACAAAGTGCCTTGTCTCATCACTCAATTTACCGAACTGTGGACACAAACCACGATTCAAAGTGTAGTGGACAGGACATGAGGACAACTTTATATTTGGTCTTGTTTATTTATGTGGTATTATTGAACCCCAACTTAAAATTTGCAGAATGTTGCATATCAAGCCACAAGAATTACGATGAAAGGGTACGCAATAAAAAAGTGGACAAACCCTCGCCCCAACCTGAAAAAGTACAATATGAAACAAATTAAACACAGAATTACAAGACCTATCATGCCTCACTCAACTTGAAGAAACAGAGATTACAAACTAAAATCCTAGCTCCTCAACCTAAGAGACAAAGCAGTACCTTTTGACAAGAAACTTTGCTTTTCCTATTTTTAATAAAAGAGCTCAAGTGAGAAGTTCTGCCAAGTGGTGGAAAGGAGCAAGAAGAAGCCAGTCATCCATATAATGGTGAGTGTGAATGCTCATTGAAGAAGTAAAATGTGAAGAAGATCCTACTATAAGGCAAAAGAAGTATGGGGCAGATGCAAGACCAAATGGTAGAATGCAAAATTGAAAAACCTGTTCTTCATGCTCAAAATGAAAATACTGACAAGAAGATTCTGTGAACAGAATATAAAAGTAGGCATCAGTGACAGCAAACTTCTTCATCTATTGATTGTGTAAAAAGTTCCATTAGAGGGAAAGAAACAACTCCCTGGTAAACTGCGGAGAGTTGAGAAAGTGGTCAATGCAGTCCATAGCCTCTGAGTAGAAGATCCTGGATTGCTAGTGCCCAATTATTGGGTGTAAAAACAATCCTTGGAGAGGGACAAGAAACTGGTATGGTAAATAATGGAGGAGGAGATGTGAAATGAAGAACCAACCATAATGTAAAAACTTTAATGACCAACTGATTGGTGGCAAAGGGCCTCCAATACAGATACAGACTGAATTGAAACACTACAGTACTAAACTACATAGGGTGATGTCATCTGAAACTTGAGCAGGATATAAGTAATAGGTCTCAGACAACAGCTACAAAGAAAATATAAACTATTGTAAGGGGCAGTAAAATCCAGAAAAACTGAGTGGCATAAAGCCTAGTACCCCAAATAATATGAATAGGACCTGAGCTATATGAATCTAAACATGGGTCCTCCAACCAATGGAAAGCTAAGGTACACTGATCCAATAAATGAGAAGGACAAGGCATGGCACCACCCTACTCTTAATTGAGTAGGAAACCTCCACATGCACAGCAATGTTTGAAAAAGGTGAAAAAACTAGGTAATCAGCTGATTGAATTTTCCCGAACAAAGAAAAAGACATTACAACTTTGGTATACTAGTTGCAAAAACAGTACAGGAGGTGGGATGTCTGTATGAGGTATGATTAGCTGTCTGAAGAAAGAAAGGAGCCATAAAAATAGAATACAGATTCCTCTCTGCAAATTCAGCCTCTAAGCCAACAAAATAAATATCAGACTTCATGCAAGACTCTAACTTACTGCATATGAGAGACTTAGTATCCCTTATAAAAAGGGTGACACCCCATGATGTCCTGGCAATGCTAGACTCCAGAAGTGACAGATTGGAAGCAGTAAAAAAAATCTGCATAAGGAGTGTGAATATGAAAAGTAATATTAGAAATGTCTCAGGTATTTATTTTTTTTAGAAATTATGAAAACAGACAATAAACTAAAAACTCCAAAATATGAGTAGAAAAACTGTTATCCAAATCACAGGTATAATTAAAGTTGTACCACAATTAAATGAATCACAGGGTAACCACATAAAATTGTTGTCATAATTATTTGCTGTTGAAAAAAGTGAATAATAAATAATAAAGGGGAGCTTATATATAGATCTGGTGTCAGAGGCACATTGATATAAGTCAAGAGAATCACAAAGTTTATACCAATGCTTAAATGGGCAAAGAAAAGAATATTTTATCAGGACACAGCTAAAGTCTGATAGGAGGTGTGTTTTGAAACTCATAATTGTAAATTCAGCCAAAATTTTTACAGCTGTTTTTCTCAAATATACCTTCAGTTAAATACTAAATATTCTGTGTTCAAAAGATTTAGTCATAAAAACCAAGCAGACTTCTTGTGGTGTCTAGATTTTTCCTTTAAATAACACTGTTCTTCATATAGAAAAATTCTAGCCTTTTATACGAAAAAACACTCACCATAATGTGTGTTTTGTAAATGAGGACTCCTTCTTCCTTCTTCTAGGCTATAAGCAACATTTTATTAAAAAGAAATAGGTGACGCAGAGCTTTGGCTCCAAACATGCGAAATGTTCCCTCAGCCATCAATTCTCCAAAGGTTGTAAGATCCTCACCCTGAAAATTTGTTAAAGAGACTTCCACATACTTATTTCTACAGTAGATAAACTGAAAACCTTAGTTTCAAAATTTACTTGAAAAACACTAATATTCCGACCTCACCTAATAATTGTAAAATATAAAATTTACAAGGAACTTATTATTCTGTATTCAAAAGTAATCTAAATAGACAGTTATCGAATCTATTACCAAATGTTGAATAAGTATTACAAATATTAAAACTCACCTCATTCTGCAAAATTCATTCAGTTTTTTTGTAATCAAAATTTACACTTGAACAAAAATAGAGTCCAAAGAGTAGCTCTGAGGTTTGAAAACAGCAAGGGTACATGGAAGACTAAAAATATTTTTATGACTTTAATGCTTCTTAACTGGTTAATTATCTAAAACTGAATTTATTTTAAAGTCCAGGAAAATAAGTTTTTGCAGACGAAATTGCTTTAAAAGATATTCTGAATTATAAAAAAATATTAAATTACATGATGAAGGGCAAATTAATAGTTCCTAGATGTTTATATGTCTGCATACATTTTAAATGACTGTCCATTTAGTATTGTACAACAACACTGCATACACTTCAAATACAACTGCCAAAATATTGCATTTTTAGTTAGATTTGGCTTAGCTTTACTTCAAGTTATTGGTAAACCACAAAACAGATTAAACACATTGTTTCATTAAGTACATACAATCTAAAGGCTAGTTGGTTGTCTCTTCATATCTCAATGATAAACTCAATTGCTTAACTTTACATCCATTATTTTGAATTCAACTTATATGTAGGTTATAAATCAAACTAAATACATTGTATTATTAGATAAATATCAACTAAGGACTAGTTATTGTCACCTCCATATTTCAAAGATAAACTTAATTCTTTAGTGTGAAGATAAAGCAATGCTAAAATATTGTATTGTCAAATATCAAGCTCAACAGTTTCATCAATACATTACTTGCATTTACCATTGAGAATTTATCCTCAGGATGAAAATATAATGGTTAAGACTAGCGTAGGAGTTGTGTGCTCACAGTTTATTAGAAGTCATGGATGCAATGAATGGGTCTTATCTGAGAACTTTGGACTGGTATGAAGATTTAAGGAGACTAGCAGTAAAGATGTACAATTTGTTTGCAATACCTACAGGTTAGAGGCTATTCTAATTAGAGTAGAAACAATAAATAAAGAGAAGAATAAACTGTGGCAAACAGCAGCATGGTTTCAAGAGGAATTTGAGTGTTTATATGCAAGGGATATATTAGTAGACAATTAATGTCTAAGGAAATCAGAAACAGTACTATTATGGTTAAAAATAGTAGACTGAATTGTAATTAGCATTTCCTATTAAGCATCAAATTTTAGCCGTCAGCTTGTATAAATGAGGAATTATTAAAGAGAAAGAAAACAAAAGGTAAAGAAGAATTGGAATGATAAACTTAAGGAGAATATAGTTATATGTGATTATTTGATAAGGCTTGTGGATAGAATAGTCTATGGAATAAATAGTAATAAAAGAACTAGACTGTTATTCAGGGGTATGAGAGAAAGATATTACTGACAGAGTAAGGAACATAATGAAGGAGACTAGCAATGATATAGTTTTTGTTGTGTACATAGAGGCTAACATTGTAGGGAAAGGTAGGTCAGAGGAGCTAATTGATAAGTACAGTAGATCCACAAAGACATTTAAAGAAAAAAAGCCATAACATAATTGTGTCAAAGGTTATGTTGAGAATGAATGAGATACAGGCTTGAAGCCTATTGCAAGAGTTAGCTTGGAACATATTTTGTGTCTTGACCCAGAGGTGAGAAAATTCACATTTACAGTCTTTAGTGCCAGACAGATATTTAGATAAAGTTATTGAGGAAATGAATCAATGTCGCCAGAAACAGTTAATGGAATAGCAAGGAAAATAACTGAAAGAATTAATCTTAGTGAAGAGACATTGATTACACAGTTTGTTGTTATACACCCTAAGTTAATTGTCTTGACTGATTTTACTGAAGATATCAGATAGGGAATAGAAATAAGTTCTGTAAGGACAAATAACAGCATATTTTGATCATGGTCTGATGGAAGATCCCACTTTTACTATTCAAGACAAAAGAATCAATTTTAAAAGTGCAGTAAACAAGAATTAGACTTGAAAGTGCATGAAGTGGATGGAATTCCCTAAAAATATCTTTTATGATACCAGCTACTCCAACTATGACTAGGATTTCTCACATTAATTTAGTTGATAATTTAACTGATGTGGTGCATACGTTACTCAACATAATAGAAGGCATTATCAGTTACCACCTAGATCAAAAACTCCATGACTTAAGTCCACAGGCTGCCCATATACCCATTACAGTACTAAAAAGAGGAGTGGTTTTACATGTAAAATGTAAGTTTCATCCTCTTGAAGTTGATAATATTGAGTTTCTGTTATCATAGTGTTTCCCACCCCATGGTATGCAGACTCTTAGGTGGATGAAAGAGAATTCTCAGGGACTCTCAAGAAAAAAATTTAAATGGTGTCTTTTTCTACTTTTTGTGTTCTACAGTTCTCACCAATATTTTAATTTCCTTATAACATATTTATAACAAAAATACCTAGGTGCAGCTACAGATTTCAAATAATATTTTTTTTTTTTTGTTTAGTCATACCTTAAAGCCCTGAGTTCTTCAAAGAAACTTAGAATCTCATTAGTTTTAATTAAATTATTTTGTTTTTTTCTTTTTTTTTATGTTTCAAGAATTATATTTCAATTTTACTGGTTACTAACTGCAAACTGATAACAGTATTAGCTATTCAGACATTACTATAAACATGTTAGATAGTGTGTTACAGAAACTTTTTATTTTCACTAAATTCAACACATTTGAAAGTTATTTTATTTTACAAAATTTATTACTGCTTAAAAAGGGTTCACTGTGAAAACAGTTATTACTCAAGGGATTCGTGAAGAGAAAATCACTGGGAACTTCTGTGTTAACAGATATAAATGGAAAAGGCTTTTAGTAGGAACATGTTACAAATCATCAGATGATACTAATAAAATTAAGAAGAATCCTTGCAGTGAAATTAAGGTTTAAGCTGTTAATAATATCATAATTATAGGTGATTTTAATTTCAGGTGAATATACCAGAAAATGTTGAGAGAGAAAGGTTTTCTTCATCAATTGGTCAAGGAACCTACTAAAGACAATATTATGTTACAGTTATTGTTAACTCCTAATATAGAAATGGTTAAGAGGGTAGAAACTAGAAAAAATCTAGGTACAAATAATCATTGCTTTGTTAGATTTGATGCTTTGCTCAGTTGGAGATCAGGGATAATATTTTTGTTCCAAATTCCAAAAAAGGATGTAACAAAAATTATCTGTTGTGAATTGAGCAAATGAATTATCTGAGGACATTGATAAGTCATGAAAATTTTTAAAACTAGATTTAAATATTCAAAATAAACATGTTCCTTATAGAAAGAAATGAGTGGTTGGAAAAAAACAAACAAAAAACGACTGGCTCACAAATGATAAAAAAAATAAACTTAAAGAAAAGTGTGAGAAGCTTAAGAACTTTAAATTGACTGGCATGATTGGGGGTTTTTAAGATAAAGAAATGAGGTTTATCATTTTTCTAATAATTATAAGTTTATTAGTCTTACATCAATTGCAGGAAAAGTTTTTGAAAGGGCAAATAGGACATTAGGTTGTATCTACATAAATATGATACAAAGTTGGTTATAATTTCATTGCATAGGTCATTGGTTAGGCCATATTTGGAGTATTGTGTTCCATCTTAGGGTCTTTACCTTAAAAAGGACATTGAACTGTTTGAAATGATTCAGAAGAGGGCTACTAGGATGAAAATGCTGTCATACAAGGAGGGGTTAAGTCTCTTTAATATGTTTTCTCTTGACAAAAGAAGAGTTAGAGGGAATCTTCCTGAGGTGTTTTATGTTGCTAGTGCAATTGATAGTGTTGATGCATCATCTACTTTTATGCTTAGTGGTGAGAATGGTAGAACCAGGGGGAATAAATGTAAATTTTAGTACCACAGGAGTCACTTTTGGCTAAGATAGTTTCATTTTTCTAACAGAGTGGTTGGTATTTGGAAGAGGTGACCTTCAGTTGTTGTACAGACAATAAGTTTAAGTAAGTTTAAAGGAAGGCTTGATAAATACATGAATGATAAAGACTGGCTTTGAGTTATTTATAGTTTTTACTTTAGTTTATTAGATGAGACAACCTAAATGGACCTTGTTGTTCCTAAATATTATTTTAATCAGTAATGGAAAGTGGTATTTGAAGAGATCTCCAAAATGTGTTTTTGATTAATTTAAAACAATACTGTATAAAAAAAATTGTAAAATACAAAAACACATGGCTAAAATTCATACTGTGCTAGTATCTTCGGCTAAATTCATAGTTTATTTCAGTGCTTACCTCCCAGCCATACAACAATGACTGAATCTCCTGAACTCTCACAGCATGTTCATGTTTTTTCTTCATGTCATTAATGTGATAAGCTATTCCTGTCATCACTGAAAGAGCATTTTTGATGTCAGGATATCCATCACTCTCTTTGTCTGAGTATTTCACAATGTTCTGAAGAGAATATACACAATTCATATCATTAACCTAAATAACTTACAGTATAAAGTATTGATTTTAGCTATACAAACATGAAGAAGAATATTATGTTGTTCCTCAACTATGAAAAAAAAAGAGAACAGTATTGAGAATAAAGGTTGATTTGATCCCTAAGGAGAAATGATGCATCTTGGGAAATTCAAGAATAATACATCCTTAACTTTTTTAATATAATTCATATAGATTTATATATATATTTATAAAAATCATAATTATTTTTAAAATCAGTATGTATTACACAGGTTATCTTATGGCCACAAGAATATACAATTAGCTGAAGCACTAACATAAGAAAAAAAATTGTCTGTTTTAAGGAAACACATTAAACTGAAGATTACCTAGATGACAGAATGTGGTACTATAACTAAAAAATATGTAATAAACTGAGATGTTTCAAACATAAAAGAAAATGGTAAAGTACTACAATTATATAGAAATCTTAGATATGATGAAAAATCACACTGATGAAAAAAATACATAATAAGTTGAAGATCTCACATGCAATAGAAGATCATGTTGGGCTAAGTAAATACTGAAGTAATTCTCACGTTTAAAAGGAGATGGTATTTCAGTATTCTTTGAACTGGCTTCAACAGGTATGAACCTAGAGGTAGACAGTGGTGCAAAGCTAATTGTCTCTCCTGAAAGAGAATTTTTTTAATATTGTAGGTTTGAGTTTTAATTCTAATTAGTGAATAAAGAGTAAAGTGACTTTTATTATCAAACATTACATTTTATTTAAGGTGTAAATATCTAATTAATCCTAGTTCATATACACTCTGCTATAATTCCTTTAGTTTCAAAAATATTTTTGTAAGAAATTAAATGAAAACAACTTTTGTCAGTAAGCTTTTCAATAATCTTTCTTACCTTGAAGATTTCTGCAGTCTCTAAATTGTTCATTAAGTCTTTGATGACTGATACACTTCTGAAATATAGAAAATTGTAATTTGCATGTGAAATCAAATGCTCCAAACCATAAAAAATAATTATAATCTAATCTTAAACACCAATCTGTTTTTTTCTTTCCTAAAAATCTGTTTATGATTAATCACATGCAACAGAAAAGTTAGGAAAGAAGCAATTAATTTGGTTTTCAGGTATTATAGTAATGTTTCTGTTGAATATGAAATATATTGTAATTCTGAAATTCTTACCAAAAGTAAGTATTTTTAATGGAACTAAAATTAAAAAATCATACAAATAAAGAGAATTGAAACTAACAGGATTTATGTTATAAACTAGTATATCAGATAACAAAAACTTTGAATGATTATAGTGCAAACCACTAACTGAGGAGCTTCAGTGTTAATGTTATTTTTAGTATTAAGCCTAATAATATTTATTAACTGCTAAAGAGGAGATTTAAGCTAGTTCAACATTCACATATAAAGCAAACAGTGCAAAATAATCCCAGTAAGTGTAATGAAAAATAAAAAAAAGATTTAAAAATCATTTCAAACATAATAACCAAAAACCTTTAACAAAAGTAGCTATAGATAAAAATTAAATGCATTAATACTTTCTTATAATTCATAATGTAGATATATTACTAAGTAAAAATATACACAGACTCCCTATATTAATAAATGTTTTTTAATTGCAAGCTTTTGGCTCAATTACAACAGCTTATATCTTATATCTCACAACGATACACTAAATAATATTTTTTTATCAATGGAACACTTTTAAAGGAATCTTTCCTGACACACTAGGATTCACTGCAAAAAATAAAAAATAAACTTAAAATCATTGTAGTAGTCAAAGGTTCTCCTACATAACATGACAGTTCTTATGAAAGTAAAATTACCAGGTCCCAATCTTTTCATAAAGAATGAGGTTTAAAGGACTCAGTTTGAGTGTAATAAATATAGATATTGCAGAAATACATTGTCCATTACGAGCAAGATTCAAAGAACACAAAAGAGATATAACAAACTGTGCTAAAACACATTTAAGAAAATTACTATGAAATAGACTTTAAAAAATTTAAAAATAGTGGACAGAGAAAAACCATTAAAGAGATCAAAATCAAAAAAAATTATTACCATCAGTGAGAACTAATAAAAACAATAGTACTCAGTACTGTTTATACACAACTTATTAAAGATACCAAATATATCATTCATCGTAAAATCAATGTTAACCTAAGCCTTAACAATATTTCTTTTGTGTTATTCATAATAACTACTTCTATAATGTACTATTTGAAATTTAAGCATTTTACTTTATTATATTACAGCTATGATTGTACTTTTCTTCTCACATGTATTATATTCAAGTAATTGTTTAATTTTAAATATTCTTAAACAAATACAAAGCCATGTTTTAATTATTTAATCAATGTAAAATATTAAATCTTTGGCTGTTATTCTGTACTAATCATAATTTGTTTTCATCATTTTCTGAATGGTCAATAACATCTCTTTTAACTAGCAATGATGAATTGTAAATTCAATGAAAGTGATCTTCTTTGTTAAGACTAGATAATAAAAGAACAGATTAGGGCTCTACAATATCATTTCTTTACTAAAATCTGTGTTTTGGCAAGAAAAAAAAAGAAAATAAACTTATAGTAGATGTTAGGTATTTTCATAATTGTTGCATAGACAACTGCTTTTAAAAAAGTGTTCTACAGATAAAAAATTTGTATTATTCAGCCTGATGAAGGCTCAAGTAAACAGACCAATATCTTGCTATTAAAGGAAAAGTATTTAATGTTACAAAATAGTATGTATATTTTACATAGATGATTACTTAAGTTACAGAAGCTATCATATCTGATGAGCATGTTTGTGAGTTTAAATAGGGAATAAAAGCTCATTTATATGATTCACTAACAAACTCATTATTCTACTTTACATTATTAAAGGTTCCTCAGACTATATAGTTGAGTGTAACTATTGATCAAGCTTGCTGAAAAGACTAAATTTGAATGATCTTATTCATAAAAAATGTTATCAACCTCCTGAACCAAAATATCTGTGATTACCAGTATGATAAATCAACTGTTAAAGAGAAATTAATATTTATGCTTTATTTATTCTTTAGGCTCGGAGTTGTGGTATGCAGTTTTTCATTCAGAAAAATCTAAATTTCTCAATTTCAGCACTTATATTTATTTCAAATGAGAATTTTTATATGTATAATTTGTAATGCAAATTCTGAATAACTCAGTCAAATACTTGAAAAACTTCTTTCTTTAATCTTCAAAAAATTAGTTAACACTATATTTCAGTTATACTTCAGTGATAATATCTCAAGTCTGTAGTATTATCTTCTCAGCTTTTGGTTAAACTGATCTTATTCACCTAAAACATTTTTTCATCTATCAAAATTTAAATTCTTCAGAACACCTAGATTTTTAATTTAAAAAAAAGCATTGATTATTATATGCTACAATTATTTCAAGCTAAATACCATAAAAACTGATAACTCACAAACCAATCAAATTCTGGTAGAAGATAAACTTTAAATTCCAAATACAATAACAACAACTTCTACACCAGGTAAATCCTGACTTTAATAACCACATCATATCGACCTTTAATACGACATCATCATCATCAGTTCAAAACTGTTGTAATTGTAATTTTAAATTAACCGTCACGTTATTTTCTGCCGGATTATGCCATGATAATTTTGTTTCCCCTGTAACTTATTAATTTAAAAATAATAAATTGAACACATAATCCTATCATCTTTCTTTAGATTTGCACTCGGCCCTGCATGGCCAAGCGTGTTAAGGCGAGCGACTCGGAATCTGAGGGTCGCGGGTTCGCATACTCGTCGCGCTAAACATGCTCGCCCTTTCAGCCGTGGGGGCGTTATAACTTGACGATCAATTCCACTATTCGTTGGTAAAAGAATAGCCCAAGAGTTAGCGGAGGGTGGTGATGACTAGCTGCCTTCCCTCTAGTCTTACACTGCTAAATTAGGGACGGCTAGCACAGATAGCCCTCCAGTAGCTTTGTGCGAAATTCAACAACAAACAAACAAACTAGATTTGCACTCACGACATATATTAATCATCTTGATGTTTGGTGAAGGGACCTCTGACGTGTTTTATATCTAGAGCAGATTAAAACAAAATGAATAGTAACAAATATTTTTATTTCTTGCTGTTCAAGTTCATACTTCATACTGTGTTGTATCCTACAGATTGTATAATTATTCTCGTGATTCGTGGCATGTGCACGATTCACTAACGTCACGGCAGTACAAATTGCAATGTTAAGCGTTTTTTAAGTAACAACATTTTACTGTCTAGTAATCAAGTTATAGACAGACAACACACTACCATAAAGTGGTGTAAATGATTCAAATAGGTGATCTCTTCAGGTCATCTTTTACTGTAATAATAATAATAAAAGAAACGCTATTCTGATACAAACAAGAGACTGCTTACCATTACGATCCACTTCCACTATGGTGAGGTGTCCATCTCGATAATGGGTTGGCTATACCTTTCGGCAATGGATAAGGTGTTCATTTCAACCACAAGTGAGGTGTTCATGTTCTCAATTGGTGATGTGTCCATGTTCTCAATTGGTGAGATGTCCATTTTTACAAGGCATGATGTATCAATTTCTTCAATTGATGACATGTCCACTTCCTCACTAGGTGAGGTATCCATTGCCATGATGCATGATGTATCCATTACTAGAATGGACGAGAAATCCATTTCTAGAATGGGTGATATTTCCATTTTTATAGTTAATGAGCTACCCATTTCTTCATAGTGTGAAATATCCATTTCACTATCATTGCTACAAGAGTGTGTTTTGGAGAGAAAAAAATGTTGTTAAAGCACAGATTGTCGTTTCCCTTTTATACAAGCATAGATTAAAAAGGTGAGACATGCAATTACTGTCATGCCACGCGGATTATAGTAAGAAATAAACAAAAGAGAAACTACGACATGGTTGTTCAAAGAAGTCCAACGAAGCTGTATGATATACAAAGTCAATACAAGCTAAAGTTTAATATGAAACGTATTTCAAATTAGAAATCGTTGATTACCCAAAGGACATGCTAAAATCTGTTGCATTTTTCACATCACACTTCCTTCAAACAGATCCTTTCAGAGATTAAAAGATAACATTAATTTATACTTATTATATTCTACTTGGACGGGCCAGCAGTAGCTGATATTCAGTTTGCAGGGTTGCGTTTTCCGTGTCTAATATTCGAGCCAAAATGCAGCTAAATACAGCCCGTAATTTCGGTTGTGCTCGGGTTATAGTAATGGCAGTAAGCCCCATTCTTCGGGTCGAATAGATGGCTGAAGTTTCTTGTAGGAATGAGTAGTTGGTCAGTTGTTTAGAATTAGGAATGTTAAGTGATTCTAACTTGCCATTTATCCCTTCTGAGCATAGAATACCCATCAATTGAAAATATCGGTGTCAAGCGACTGAGAGACTTTCCCGGAGAGTTGGAAAATTAAGAACTCTCAGTTTTCAACCAGAGAATATTCGTGTTGAAATGTACGAGAGTCTCATACAAAAACAAAAAGAAAACGCCTACTTCATGTCAATTGGATGTTCAAGTTATTCACCCTCTAGACATTTAGTCTCAGGTAAAAGAGAGTTAAATAGTCAGTATAGCTTTCACTCGTGTGAAAAAAATTACTCAAATGGCACACAACGTTGTTCACAAAGCCATTTATCCCAATAGCTTTAGTGCTTATCCTTCGGCTAAACTGTAGTAGAAAGAAATGTATATTTCTGAGAGGGCCGTAAGAAGCGATAAGTTCATTCAGACTTTTTTTGTAAAGCTATACATCACATTGAGTATATGTGGTATTAAAATACGGTATCCCAGTTTATTCATAAAAACCTAGAACTTACGAGTCGTTATACCAGGACTCTGTATGGTGGAGAGGATCTGTTATTTTTCTTTTTATATCCTGCTTGTGTCGCATGTGATGATGTTTGCGACTAATCATCCTTCTCAGGCCGTTCTGAATTTTCTTTTTCAGTGGTATTTTTTTCAGGGGAAAGTCACTGGAATAAAAGCAATACTTACAAATAATTTATTTGTCATAGTATATTTACACAAAATTGAATTGTATGAGAGAAGATCAATATTTATTTAAATGAACTGTGTTATATTGATAAATCAGTACCTTAGTGTTAATGGTTAACAACTTAGTTAAAATTGGTAAATATCACGATCTACACTAAAACAATTATTGTTCAGACAATATAACAGTATGAACAGTATTTCAATAACTACTAGATCTTTCGTGTACGGTTAAACTGTGGAGTACTGGCGTTACACAGAGATTCTTGATAACAGTGGATATAGCAGATGTAATGGAGTTGACGTATTCTTCTCTACTTTCATTCACAAGTTACAATAATACCCACACTAAAATTACTTATAATGAAAAATGGTTGCTATTGTGTATGGAGGAAAACAGTAGTTGAGGCTCGTCAAATGATTATAAAACGTACTTGAATATTTATATGGTGAAATAGACAATGAATTATGGTTATTACAGGGTCACATAAAACATATGTCACCAAATTTGTCTGCTTGAATCAAAAATACAAGAATTAAGGTCCCAAAACAAATTATAAGTGAAAACGACTCTACAAAATGTTGACGGCAAAGATGATATGACACGTAGCGTTTAACTAGTTTTAGCCAAGCAGCAAAGGTGCAATGTACTTGAAGAAATACACAGATTATGTAAGTAACTATGGAACCTAATTACATCATCGGATTACACACTTTTCATTGAATTTTAAGTTAATAGTTTTTCTGCTTGATAACATATTATAATTATCAATAGTACACATTCTTATCAAAACAATGGTGAGATAAAAACAACTCAGAACAACAATATATAATATACATGAACTGTTACATATTTGCTGAGAAACTTTTTAAAAATATTTTTATAATTTTAAATTTTTTTAAATACTTAGTTTGTTTGATTTGGTTTCATTTAAATTTTGCGCGAAACAACACGTATGCTATGTACATCAACAATCTTTTCAGCAATTGTAGTCTAAAGGAAAGACACCTAGTCAACTATTGGGTTACTCTTAGATCAACGAATAATGAAATTGACCGTTATAGTTTAATTTTCCCTTACGGCGAAATGGATTGAATGTATTTAGTGTGACAGGAGCTCAAAAAGCTTTCTGGGTATTGTGAGCAGAGCGTTCTGGCACCCACTTAGCTAAAAGTCAGGATTTACTTGAGAATACATACCTTTTAAGTTTTAAAATCCCCGAAGGAACTGATTCTTCTTGGTTTTTACAGCTTTTATTCATGATTGCCCTGGATTTACCTAAGTTAAGATAAAAAATGCTGATTTCTGCAAAATTAAATTACACCTAACGAGTTTTGCTTTGATATCTAGTGAGGAATCTACTAGATTAAATAATTAAATTCAAAACACAACAACAGCAGCTTCTACACGAGGTAAACTCTGACTTTAATAACCACATCGTATCGTCCTTCTTTTTTTTTTCAAGTTCGTGCAAAGGTACACAAGGGCTATCTTTGCTAGCCGTCCCTAATTTAGCAGTGTAAGATTAGAGGGAAGACAGCTAGTCATCACCACCCACCGCCAACTTTTGGGCTACTCTTTTATTAACGAATAATGGGATTGAACCTCACATTATAGCGTCCCTACAGCTGATAAGGCCAGCATGTTTGGTGCAACAGGGATTCGAACCCGTAACCCACAGATTACGAGTCGAATGCCTTAACCCACCTGACCATGGCGAACCTCGTTCTTTGATATAGCATCTTTATCAGCTCAAACTGTTTGTTATTGTAATCGTAATTTAATGGTTACATTATTTTCTGAGGGATCATCTCATTATATTTGTCTTAATAATTTTGTTTTCCCTTTAATGAATCAAACTGAAGATTTAGAACTGAATTGCACTACTTAGAAAATGTAGTACCACCTAAAGGTTTAGACAAACTTATATAATAGAGCTTCTATTGACGTTCAAAACCACACAATATATTATAACAACCAAATCCATTCTTCCGGCATACCATTTCATGCTCTTTTCTAGTCTTGCACTACTAAATTAGGGATGACAGCGCAGATAGCTCCTGTGTAACTTTGCGCGAAATTAAAAACAGAAACAAACAAACAAACAAACCATTTCATACCAGAAATTTCTTATGAAATTACCAGCCTCTTTAATAAATTGAAAATTATAGTAAAGCTTGAAATAATATAAACGTCCTATTCTCTAACCCTAAATAACTACTAATAAAGGAACAAAATATATCATATACGTAGAATCCCGCAGGAATGTATTGTGAAATATAATAGATAAATATCACATTTCTTGTAACTAAATCATAAAAAGAATATAAAGGTCATATGAGTAGTGATGAATTCCAGATATCGTTTTTAACATGCCAGCCATTTGAGCCTGGTCACAAAATACTTTGTAACTGTACACTTTACTCGTACGCTATCCTGCAACTGAAAACGAAAATATTCTGTTTAGAAAGTTCAGAGATCAACAAACCAAACGGCATTTCTTCAAACCGTGATAATGTCTCTTGCAATATCAACCATATTTCGTTTCGTTCATTCACCAACCATAGACTTTACCAATATACATTTTGATATTTATATATAATCTTTTCATACGATGGAAACACTTCTTTTACTCTAAATTATTGAACCTCTTGTATATATACCATGTATTGCTTTGCTAAATACCATATCTGAAGAAGACGGACCAACACTCTTTCGAAAAGCGTTGTACGTTCTCCCCAAACTAAATCACTTCATTATATTTATAGATTGTTGTTTACCAACTCATTGCTTTACTGAGCCTAAAGTACTTCTTTACTGAAGCATTAGAAGGAATGTTTCTTGTGTCTTATTTTGTTTAACGTGTTGAAAATCACCAAATATCTTATCCTATATTTTAATCGATAACAAAGATAAATCACATTTTAGGTAATACAAAAAGTAACATTCGGTAAATATAAAATATTTAAATTTATAAATATGACTTTATTTTAGACGTAACAGTCAAAAGGGAAATGTTATTGTAACGATTGTTCTCCGTTAAATCGCTTGAGACTAGTATTTGAATTGTTAGATCATGATGGATACGGTACTGGAAGTTGTATACAGTTTGTACAAAATATATAATTATTGCCACTATTGCGGCATGTAGGTTGATTATTTAAAAGTTTGAAACGAAACTCAGATTTAATTTGTTTTCGTAAAGATAAAACAACTGTTTAGTTTTTTACTAAGACATCTGACTTTGTTTAGTGCTTGAAAAGGAACAAGAAGTTCAGTTTTAGAAAGTGGAAATTCATGTGTTGAAATAAATATATTGATAAGAAATAATTTTATTGCAGATTTCCTTTCTCCGATTTTGAATTAAAATTGCTTGAGAAATCTTTTTGTGGTTGTTCTGGCGAAGAGAAGTAACTGAACTTAGGTTGTTCTTTTTAATTCCATACTTTCAATGCTTGTATTGCAGTTTTGCAATTGGTGTAAATTTGATAAGTGGGAGGTAGAGGCGGTTTTGTTCTTGGGTCTGATATATGATAAAATAAATATTTTAGGAAAACGTTTCACAATTTTTAAAAGATTTTGCTGGTACTTTTTATATTAGACAACCAAAAAATAGAGATATTTTACCTTTTTCTTTGGAGATTTTTTGAATATTATTCAAGTTTTTAGGCTTGATCCTAGGTCTTCTTTTTTTGGTATTCTAATGAAACAAATATGTATATTTAACCAACTTTTTTGTTTCTTTATTAAGTTAAGATAAAGATACACAAATAGCTCTCTGCGTTCTGTCTATGTCGGGTATCGAAACCAGATTTCTAACTTTTTAAGTCCGTATATTTACCGCTTGCCCCTGGGAGTAATATCCAAAATATCGAAATGATTTTCTTGTGAATATGAATTCCAAAATAGTGGAATATATGACTTATATTTCGTTGTTTTACCGGTTTCATACGTTTCACCGTTCAAGAATTAGTTACACCGAGAATCTCCGATATCCGTTGTGAGCAAAGCAAAGATAACCAGTTGTGTAAATGTGTTCTTAATTTCAAAATATAAATCATTTAATTAACGTTTGTCTCCTTTTTAAATAGCTAGAAGTGAGGGAGCAGAAGAAACTGGTTGAGTACAGCCATCCAAGAACTGTGAAAAGTTGCTGAGACTTATAGATATGAAAAAGTAAGTTAAAGTTTGAAATTATATCACAAACAAATTGTATTTTTATTATAACAACAAAAGTGCAATTAGAATAACATTTTAATTTTAAAAGGAAAATATACTAAGTAGTTATTGCTTAATAAATAGTTTGTATGTGGACTTTATGAGGTGTGTACATATGGCCAGCACATTTACTTCAGATTGTTTATGTTTAATTCAGAAAACGGTATTTGCATGTTTTGTTCTTATCGCAGATTCGTGGTAAAACGGCCCGGTTTAGCCAGGTGGTTTAGGCGCCCGTCTTGTAATCTGAAAATAGCAGGTTTGAATCTGCGTTACACCAAATATTCACTCCCTTTAAAGCGTGGGGGCATTATAATGGGACGATTAATACAATTCTACTATTCGTTAGTGAAATAGTATTCAAAGAGTTATTAATAGTTTTTCATAGCAACTTTTTATGTGAATATTAATCTGTCTTTCTTATAAATCAATAATAAAGTGCCATATCTACAGTCTGCCGCTGATACAGCGGGAATCATTCAGACTTACAAGTCGAAAACGAAAGTTGTCAAATCTCTCTGGTGGACTCAACAGATAACCCGATGTGGTTTTGTTGTGAGGAAAACACGTTGTTAGAGTTTAAGGTTGCTTCGGTAAGTATGAAAAAAACGGAACCACAGTTATTAAAATGTTAATATTATTTTTAGCGAAAATGATATTTATTAATATAATTCACGTTCAATTCAAATTTACATCTGATTTTATTTGGTGATAATCGGAAAGAAAATGCGTTAACAACTTGGTCCAACAAAACTTTTAATGTGGAAATGGCCAGGTGATGAGGGCGTTCGACCCTCTATACATTGGTAAAATAGTAAACAAGAGTTTGACATGTGGTATTTCCCATAATGTACTTGTTAATGTTTATATTAATGTTTCGTTTGCGTTTATGGCATAAAATAAGTAAATTTATTCTGAAACTCGATGCAACGAAACGCTGAATACAAGAGCAAAAGGAGGAGGATGAGAAAACATGGTGATAAAATTATATAATAGCACAGACAGCCTTAACTTCTTTTATAAGTGAAGAAAAAAGAGGCATGGAAGTGTTTGAAGTAGTGCCCTCACAACAACAGATGCTAGCGATGATTGTGAGAGTAATAATAATAATAATTCTTCTCAACAGAGAGCTGTTAAAACATCCGAAATAATGTCTCCAAAACAAAAGCTGAAGAAATGGCACATTATATGACAGAAGGTAAAAAATCCAGTTCAAGTCCTTCCTATGTTTCAGACAGAGCCGTTCTTTATTTACAACTGTCAAATAGATGCAGATAACTATTAGCAGTAGTTACCGCTCTTATGTAATTATTTTTAACTGAATAATGATACTGATTAAGGCAGTTAAAACACCCTTCAGTTAAAAGTGTGAAACGTATTCACGATACATTGTGCTCGAACATGGGACCATCAATTAGTGAACACCAACACCAGACATTAAACAACACCTAGCATTTATACCACGAACAGAAATTTGTAAGACCCGAAGAAATTTTGCGTAACCTGTGGTCTTTTATGTCAAGATGTAATTAGTACAGGTGTTTTCTTGGTGTAATATTTTCTTGTTACTGAAATTTACAAGAATTCCATTGCATATACTGCTTATTTTGCATATTATAATAAAACATATTCTTCAGATCTATTTCAGGTTGCTTTGTGTCTCTGTGTGAGGAAATTCATATTCGTAGTCGTGTAAAATATACTAAAAAATAAACCAGCAAAAGCACTTTGTTTCAGTCAGAGCTTTAAAGTTGGGAAGATACCAAATGTATTTTTAGTTTATCTTGAGTTTTCTCATTAAATTATTATAAAGACATATTTCTACCAAACAGATTATGTTCTTCAAATTTTTATATGAAAAGATGAAATGAATACACACTGAGTATATCCATATTCACAACTTACTGCCATGATTTCTCTTAACATGTATCCACAATGGCAGTTGATCTTGTTTTGTGGTGCCAAATAAACTAAATAAAAAAGTAAATAAAATTGTAAAAAGTATCAACATAATCATCTTCATGAAAATATTTAAGAAGGTGTTTTATTTGTGTTTGCACAGGAAGTTTTTATGACGATAGGTAAAATTTTCCCTTTTTTTTCTGTTTAAGTATAAATTTACTTTTAAATCACAAGTAATGTTTACAAATCTAAATGATCAGTTAGTTACATGTATTGAGTTGGAATGTTTAAATCACACCGCCACGAAATAACATTTATCAGTCTCATGTCTGCTTTATATCCACGGTCAACATCTTTGATTAATTTGAATATTTTCACCCAAATTAATAAAAAAGACCAGAAACTATGTCTGAGAATTATGAAAAACATTCCAATAGAGAAACTTGGCCCGGCATGGGTAAGTGTGTTAAGGCGTTCGACTCGTAATCCGAGGGGCGCGGGTTCGAATCTCGGTCGCACCAAACTTGCTCGCTCTCTTAGCCATGAGGGCGTTATAAGGTGGCGGTCAATCCCACTATTCGTTGGTAAAAGAGTAGCCCAAGAGTTGGCGATGGGTGGTGATGACTTGTTGCTTTCCCTCTAGTCTTACACTGCAAAATTAGGGACGGCTAGCACAGATAGCCCTCCAGTAGCTTTGTGCAATATTCCAAAAACAAATAAAACAAAACAGTAACCCATAACATACTTTGAGGGGAAGAGGAATTCAAACTGTACTTCATTTCAATTAAAATGTTAATACCAGTACCAGCCGACTTTAGAATACATTTTTCTCGAATGGGTTTTTCCTCATCATGAATCAGTACAACGATTTCTTGCTGGTTTCATTTCCACAAATTTCTTATCTGGTATACAGTATTACATTGGAAATGACCCCAATCAAGAACTCGTACAACCCAAATTAAAAGGACATCTGTATTAGTTTTATATTATGATTTTATTTCCTGCAGATACAATTGTTACGCTTTAGCCTCTCCAATCGTAATTAACAGAAGCAGTGACTGAGGGTTTTTCGGTTGGAAAAAAGTGGCGCGAAGGAGCTACTGTATTATTTCGTTTCTGGATATAATAGTACATGTTTTTCACATTTGTAAGAGATAAAATAAATTTTTCACACATTTGGGTTGGGTTTTGACAGCAAATATAATTAAGTAAAAATAATACTTCTTGATGTTAATTCCATTATAAAATCTTACTTCTCTTTTTATAACACGAAATATCAATATTTTGTAGGCGTCGTTCTACTTGACTTGCTTTCCGAAATTCTTTTTTCTACGTTTAACGTTGCTAAGATACTCTATAGTATAATCAGTATTGACGTCATTACATGCAAATTATTATTGGATTCCACGAAGTAGATGTCCAATCACAGTTGTATAAATTTTGCATATAACAATACATATATGTTATTCATTTTTAATGAGTGTTTTTCCACAAGACATTAAAAGAAATAATTGGATAAATATTAAAAAAAGAATTGGGAGTTCGAATCCACCCGTTACATAACATGCTCTCTCTTTTATCCTTACTAGTGTGTATTCTTTCATTCATAAGGACGTTATAAAGTCAGTAAATCTCATTTTAGCCGCTCAAGAGTACGAGCCAAGTTCCTTAAGCACGTCGCTACGTACTAAAGAAAATTAGTGACGAAGGTATACGAGTTTTGTGTAGAATTTATATAATTGGAGAAGCTAGAGGCAACGAAAAGAATTGCAGATTAAGGGAAATGGAAGCAGTCGTCAAAGGGTGAATAATTTATTGATATGAAAGGAATCTATCAGATGACAGTGACTTTCAGGATGATAGAAAGAGTGCTATTAGTATTAGAGTACAAAATAATGAATTTACTTGTTTTGAACCTGTTATGTTGACAAACAAATTTCAGAATTTGGATTCTGCACATGAACTGTTGGAGAGAATGAAAATAGAAGAATCAGAGAAGGATATGGAAGTTGTAGGTGATTTATCGACAAGATATATGGTTAGAATAATCTGTTGGGTAAATGAGGACAAAATAATTAGACTATGCTATGTGGGAGAACAGGTGGAGAATATAACCGAGAATTAACTGTGTAAATGAAGTTATAAGTAGGTCACAAGGGTCAAATGTTAGGTTTAGGTTTTAGTAAGTAAACTGTATGGATGAGCAGACTGACTGGACTTGTATCGATTAAGTTCATCGGAAGAAGGGAGCTTTTGGAATGGGTGGTTTACATTTAAATACTGTAGCAGCTGGTTTGTTTTCTAAGGCTATTAACTCAGCTATAAGGGAGGTTTTAAACTAAAACTAAACAGTGGTGAGGGCCAGAAAAACAACACAAAAAGAATAAGAGGAAATGAAAAATTTAGCATATTAAGTTACTACAGAAGTAGTAGAAAAGGATAGACTTGATTGTTACTGTTGTAATGCTAGGAATATAAGAGAAAAAGTATATGATTTTGAAGCACTGGTATTGGAAATAAATTTGGAAAAACTAGTTTTTCAAAGTAAATGTTTCTAAATGATATCCATAAATTTACAGAAAAAAAATTCATTAGGAATTTTGAGTAATTCTTTTAAATTTTAAGTTGAAAATTGGAAGACACTTTCAAAAGTTACAGTTTACTTGAGATTGATTAAATATAACTGTTCTCATCTTTGTTCACAACTAATTATGCAGTGAACATGCAGTTGTCTTAATGGATTACACCGACTTTGTTACGAGTTTTCATTCTTCTTCATGGTTTTCCTTTGTAAAGAAACAATGTGTGGATGATGCTTTCACTGAAGCTGCATTTTTCCAGTATGTAAAGAGAAAGATATCTTTTTCTTTTACATAGCTTTTTAAGTACTTTAAAAGAATATTGAATATGTATGTCTGCATACTGTTCCATTGTATACAATGCCCCATGCTATTGGTTCTATTTCAGCACTGGATTCTAGTTGTATGTGAATAGAATTTAACATTTAACATTTTCATGGACTGAAATGTATTACTGATGGATACTTCCTTTCACACTTTTCATCCTTCCTTTAATGCATCATTTCTTGCTCTTATAATGATGGTTGAATACAGAGGGAATGAGCTGTGCTATTAATAAGTCACACTTTATATAATGGAGGATTTTCATGTTCTTATTACTTTGCAGCAATGTCATGTATAAATATGAGCTTAAGTGACAGTCTTAAGGACAGTGGGAAGTGAAAACATTTGTATAAAGAGGGCATAACTGAATGAGAAAATTATGTGTGAATAGCCACTTATTTATCACCAATACAATTTCAGTGTATTTGAGCAAATTGGAAAATGCTTACATTAAAATGAAATTCCTGTACCTCAAATTTGAAGGCATTTGATGCTCTTTAGTTTAGTATTGTAGAAATATTTTGGTTTTTCTAGCAGTGTAGAAAATAGATGAGCAAACCTTAACAAAAATAAAAATTTGTGAAAGCTGATTAAAAAATATACCAGTGACATAGGAGTGGGGTGGAATCAACGTGTCTTTGAACACAGGCTGGCATTATGAGAATGTCAACTTACAGAAAGTGTAGAGAAAACCTGTAAAAGGAATTGTTAGTTTTATCTTTACTGTTGTAATTTTAACATTTTTAATGTTTTTTTTTTTAATGGGATGGTTGAACTGTGTTAAATTCAAGTAAGTGACTTTATCTTCAGACTTCATCACCTTTAACTTATTACATTTGTCTCAAACATCCTGACATTTTTCTGTTTCCATACATGATATTCAGGTTTATGCAGCTTCTTTTCTATGGTATTTTAATGTTGAATCTTGTTTTTATCCACAAGCTGTATTGGTAAAATCACATTTACATGAAATATGACTAGATAAGATTTTTCAGGACTATATCTGTACTGTATTGTTATGTCAAACCACAGTATTACTTTTCTGCCACAGTTTTGAACAGTGAACTTTTTTTACTGAAGATTTCCATTTTATGTACTTCTAATTTGTTCTACCTTGTTAAAAAAAAAACATTTCTATCATGACTGGACTGTGACTCACACTCTGTAAGAAAAACTTTTGAAGTCTTGTGTTGAGGGAGCAATGCACTTCTTTTATTACCTTCACTTCAAAGCACTTACTGTAGTGATCCAGAAATTGGTAAATAAAATAGACACTCGGTGTATTTTACACAGTAACTTCCTGTTGATATTTTTCTCATTGCAAATAATTTTTTGTAAATCTCCCCTTTTGGTATATGTAATTAGAATATATTAAACAATTAAAATTTGTAATTCTCTTTATCTCTCTTTACTGTTGTTATAGTGGTAAGTTGTATATTCTTCATTGGATAAATTTCTGGGGGTATAATAGCTCCAAGAATAAAGCAACTTTCTCAATAAAACTCCCCATGAATCATTAAGTTAAGAATTTTCTGTTCATCTCAAAGCATAGGTTCTTATTTTTTAAGAAACTATCATTCATTAAGAATACAGTTAACAAACCTTCGTTTCTTTTATGGTTTGTTTTCTTTATTTGAAGACTCATTATTACACATTTCGATTCTCATCATATGCTACAAGACCATAAAAGGGTAAGAGCTACTTATAGAGAAGAGCTTTAAAAATGACTAAAAGCAAAGTTTAGGTATCACTGAATAAAGATTATCAACTAGTTACATGAGGAATAATTTATGGTTCTGGGATAATTTGATTAAATGTAACTTCTATACATATGAACAACGTAATTTAGTGGAAAGTTTAAAAGACATCGACATAAGTCACATTCTTAGGAATTTGTTATAGTATTTCTCAATATTGTCTTCATTCCTGTAAATGTTTTCATATTTGGCCCATTTGTATGTGTTGGTATCAAAGCTTATATTTCTTTACTTTTTAGAGAGTACAGTTCAACATGGTGTTATGTATCTGATGTCAGTTATTAAATATTTGTTTATTTTATCCTTTATTACTGATTTAGAAACATTTTATGGTAGAGGAAAGTAAGTAACAGGTGCAATATATGTGGTATTATTTACAAAAACTTTAGATATGCATTTCAGATATTTTGCAAATACAACATGGAAATTAAACAATGATTGAAAAGAAACCTTACTGTTCACATGAGCATTGCCTTGGACTTCGATATGCTAGCCTGAGTCAAACAGATTCTGTCAACTCACAGACATATCTTTGTAACTTGTCTGGATTTTTTGTGCATAACAGACTTGTATGTTTAACTGCAAGCCTGCTATATTTCTTGTAAATACTTCTGATAGGTTTAGGGTGTTAGTAAATATTCCTTTTTGAATATCTGGTCAGTCCAATAGATCAGTTCCATACACTTTGAGTTAAGTAGTATTTGTTCACAATTTATGGGAATTTTTGTGTACAAGAAGACAGATGTGTCTTTTATGTATAAAGTGTACAGTAGCAGTGGTAAAATACTCCAATGGTTCACATGTAAGAGAAATCATTTAGTTTGGAATATTATTATTAAATGTATTATATTGAAGCAAAACAAATAAATAAAAGGTTTTTTTAATTTTATTGAAACAAAATATACATAAATTAATTACAACCAAGAATACTGTTAGCAAATGTATTGTTACCTATCTTGACCTTCTTCTTAACATACAATACATTATTGTTTTTTGCATACAAGTCTCTTTTTAATATATTTATGATTAGCCTACCAGCTTTATTTCTTGATTTTAACTTCCAGTCAGTGTTTCCTGTTTAAATGTTGTGTAACAATGCTGGTATTTTTTCAAAACAAGAAGGGTTAAATAGAACTTTTTCAACCAGTGAGTTGTTTAATGTATTTTTTTATATTTCCTAAATAAAATTAAAATATGTACCAGGTTTTTCTTATTTTTATTGAAAATCAGATTTACATATTTTGACAGTTGTAGTTTCTCTTTCACCAGATTGTAAAAATTCTAGAAGGTGAACCTCAGAGCAAATTAGGAAAAGTTTCACATGGTGTTCAAGAAGCAGCTGTCCTGTTGGTTATCACTGCAACTCATCATACCAAAATGTTCTTGTATTTTTTCATGTGTGTGCTAGATATTGTATCTGACTGAGATAGCCTTAACTATGCAAGGACATAATGACATTCAAATAAATTTCAGTTCTTCAACTCTATTGCTCCTGTTGAATTCTACAAATGTGAGATCAGTTTCAAAATTGTATATACCACTTTGAGGTGATTATAAATTTGAAGTATATAAAATATATTAATTGCATTAAATATAGTGAAGTTTGAGCTGTTGAAGTTTTCAAAACAATATTATGCCAAATTCACTTAACCAGCAATGACATTCCTTTGTAGTTTAAGCAGTTTGGATTTTGTCCAGTATTTCTGGCAGCTTGCTTTAGTTTCTTGAGGATCAGGTGACTTTACCTTCATACTTCACCAACTTGATATCTCAGGTATGTGATGTTCTTTCTGCAGGTTAATGAATGAACTTTATTACATTTGTCTCAAACATCCTGGCATTTTTATCTTTCCATACAAGATATTTAGGTTTATGCAGCTTCTTTTCTGTAGCATCTTTGTGTTGACTCTTATTTGCAACATTTTCCTTAACCTTGAAATTTCGATTGTGTGACCTGTCATTGTAGTCCTTCTTCTGTAGTGCACAAGTTTCATGAATATCTTCTTCCACTTTGAGGATTTTCTTTGTTTACTGCAGCATTTTCTCATCATCAGTATATTTGTATTTAGCTTGCTCTGTATCAGTGCATCAGATACACAGTTAAATTGGATTCTGGAATATCTTTGGCATAATGCCTTTCTTTTTCATGCTAGATTCCCTCAACCTTTTTCCGGGGAACTCCAGTTGTCAACTATCCTTTGAAAAGAAGGTTCTAGAGTTATTTCTCATACTTTTGGACAGTTGGTGAAACGGCTAGTTCACAATTTCTTCATCTCACTCTGGATTACTATTGACACTTTATTAATCTGGATAGATTCTGACTGCCTCAAGGATCCATGTGTGCTGTGAAAAGTAATGGAGTCACTGTTTAGTCTTGTGAACTTCATCCTCCACATGCACCTAATCTTTTTTCTGATTATAGGAAGCATTTACAAATGGATATCAATGCCTTGACATTTTGAGTAGTACTAAGACATTCCCACACAGTCAAATCCATTTGTGATGTTCAAACTTGTCATGATTCATCCTTGCAACCTTATGAATTATCAATGGAAAAGATCAGTAGAAGCCAACTTGATACAACATCAGAGATTATCCCTTGCCTACTTCCAAACTCATGATCTTGAATAGATAAAAATAAAGACATTACTTTCACTTGTTAATGCACATGTTATAGGGTGATGGTTGTCCTGGTCCTTGATGCATTCTCTTTCACAACTAGAACATCCTCATATCCATTGTAAGTTTTGTATGGTATCTGGGAAAGATTGCAATTTACAAACTTTATAGTTCCAAAAGTTAAAAGGAAAGTAGAAACATTTTCAAAATAATCTCTTAAATAACAAATTTTTGGCTTCAATACCAAAGTAGTAACTTGCAAATTGACTGAGATTTTGGTTCACTGATGTTCAAAAGGTAATTATAAATTATTGCAATAACAAAAAGTTTTAATGATTCGTTTTAAAGAAAAAAACACTTACACCATAGAACTATTTCAACACAGGTGAGCAAATCAGAATAAATTATTTATTCTGGACATGTAGCCACCAAACTTAATTTATGGTCTTGTTAAAGCAATACAATTACTAGAGCTGTATGAGAAAGAGTACATTTATATGAAATATGACAGAAAAATTGTCTTGGCTAGATAAGACCACAGGATCACTTTGTTACGTCACATTTTGAATAGTGAGCAAGTTTACTGAAGATTTGTATTTTATGTGCTTCTAATTTGTTCTACCTTGTTAAAAAAAACATTTCCACCACCACTGAACTGTGACTTGTACACTGTAAGAAAAACACTACAGAAGTATAAATGAGTGAGGTAGTCTTATGTTGAATGAGTAAAGGACTTCTTTTATCTTCTGCAAAGCACTTGCTGTGATGATCTAAAAAATTGGCAAATCAGATACAGATTTAGTGGGTTTTCCACAGCAGCTACTTGTTGAAACTGAATTTTCACAATGCAAATGATAATTTTTTTTTATAAATTCTCAGTTTTGGTATATGTGATTACAATACATTTTAACAGTCAAAAAATATAATTATGCTTATCTGTTTTACTGTTGTTCTAGTGATAAGTTGTATATTCTTCAATGAGTAGATTTCTGTAGAATATAACTACTTCATAACTTGAAAGACCTTTCTAATCAAATTTCACACCTATCAATATTTTAGGAATTTTCTACTCATCCCAAAATATAGGTTCTTATTTGCTAAAAAATTTTCATATGTTAAGAATACAACAAACCAAGTCTTATTTCTTTTATGTATTTTCTTTTCTATCTTAAGACTCATTTTTACAGATTTTATTTCTCATCATATGCTGCAAGAGCTTCAAACAGAGAACAGTTTTAGAAATGACTAAAAGCAAAGTTTAGATATCATTGGATATTGCACGTTATCAGTTATTTACATGAGAAATAATTTATGGTTCTGTGATAATGAGATTAAATGTAACTTCTGTACATATGAACATCATAATTTGTGTAAAGTTTAAAAGACACAAGTCACAATCTTAGAAGTTTATTATTGTATTTTTAGATATTGTTTTCATTCATGTAAATGTTTTCACAAAGCTCATATTTTTTTACTTTTCAGAGAGTACCATTCAACATAGTATTATGTATTTGATGTCAGTTATTAAATATGTTTTTATTTTATTCTTTATTACTGATTTAGAAACATTTCACGGTAAATAAAAGTAAGTAACAGATGCAATATATATGGTGGTATTTACAAACACTTTAAGTGTGCATTTGAAATGCTGTGCAAATACAATGTGGAAATTATACAATGATAAAACAGAAACCTTATTTTTCACATGAGCATTGCCATGTGCTTAAATATGTTAATCTAAATTAAACAATTATCATCAATATGCAGACATATCTTTGTAATTCATCTGATTTCTTGTGCATAACACATTTTTATGTTTTACTAAAAGCTTGCTATATTTCTTGCACATACATATGATAGATTTTGAATTTTATTTAGTATTCCTTTTACATTATCAGGTCAGTCGAATGGATGAGTTACATGCATGCTGGATTCAGTTGTATTTGGTCACAAATACACAATTTTTGTGTATGAGAAAACCTTATACAAGCCTTTTTATATTTTGAGAGTGCACAGTAATAATAGTAAAATATCCAAGTGGGTCAAATGTAACTCAAATCCATAGGTATTGAACAGTATTGTTAAATATATCATATTCAAGTACCACAAATAAATAAAAGAAGTTTTAATTCATATAGACAAAAATATGCATAAATTAATTGTAATAAATAATATTGTTAGCAAAAATATTGTGACAGTAAACTGTTGTTCTTACATACAAGTCTTTTTTTTTTTATATATAATTTATCACCCTCCCAGCTATGGGGCATTATAATTTGACAATCAATCCCACTATTCGTTGGTAAAAGAGTAGCCCAAGAGTTGGCGGTGGGTGGTGATGACTAGCTGCCTTCCCTCTAAATTAGGAACGGGTAGCAAAGATAGCCCTCGAGTAGCTTTGTGCGAAATTCCAAAAAACAAAAAAACAGGAAGTTCTAATGACAACAGGTCAAATTCTCTGTTTCTTCTTCTGTTTAGGAATAATTTAAATTTTAAATTAGAACTAATGTTTACAAATCTAAATGATCAATTCGTTAAATATATTTAGTTGAAATGTTTATATCACACCACTTAATCACATTTGACAATTAATTTGAATATTTTCATCCAAAATAAGAGAAAAGGATAGAGTTGATTGTTACTGTTGTAATAGAAGCAGTATAAGTATGAAATTTTAAAGCACTGGAATGAAAGGATAATTTTGATACAATAGAAATTACAGAAATATATGTAGATATGAAACAGGCTTTTAATGGGAATTTCTAAAACAAGAACATTAAATAAAGGATACTTGGCTAGTGTGATAAAAAAATGAAAATTTTATCAAATACCTTTCTGTCACTTATTATACACGTGTCTTTCTTGTCTCGGGTTTTCATTATAGATATAATTAGGTTAAATAACACTGGATACAAATTTGAAAAAACAATTAGTTTTTCAAAGGAGATATTTCTAACTGTTGTCCATAAATTTACAGAAAAAATTTTATTATGAATTCAGAGTAACTCATCTAAATTTTAATATTAAGTTGAAAATTGGAAGACACTTTCAGAAGTAAAACTTTACTTGGAATTGATTAAATATAAATGTTCTCATCTTTGTTCACAAATCATTTCATTTTAATAAAACTTTTCTGCTACCGTGTTATCTTAATGGATTAACTGATTATGTTACGAGTTTTAATTCTTCTTCATGGTTTTCCCTTGTCTGTAAACAAACAATGTGTGGATGATGCTTTCACTAAAGTTGCCTTTTTACAGTGTGTAAAGAGAAAAGCATCTTTTTCTTTCACAGAGGTTGATGACCACAGTCAATTAAATACACTGTGGTCACAGACATGCTTTCCTGCAAAAGTGATGTTATTTTAGAAATGGTCCTGTCTAAAATGAGGATCTATATATTAGCATATCCAAACCTTTTTAACTACTTTTAAATAATATTGAGACTGCAGATAGTTTGATATGGTTTACTTGTACAGCTTAAAAAATTATTGGTTTTTCTCAGCATTCACTTTTAAATATCCTTATGTAAATGCTACAGAAGGGCATTAAGCAGATATAGTTAAGTGTTATCAAAAGAGAATTAGTACACTCATGTATTAAGGATGAAATGATGTACAGAAATGTGATATTTTGTAATATTTTATAAAATGATACATTACATAATATAACTATGAATACACTAACATACGTTTTTAATTTTAATCTGCTATAGCTGTTAAATTATAAGTCACAAATGAAAGTTTTAGTTTTAAAATATGATAGCTATATGTAAATTGTACAAGGTGTATCCCATAAGGCAATGGGAATATGTAGTGTAGAGTGTAACATTCATATGCACTTTGATTGATGGATTTTCATTCTGCCTCTTTGGTTCTCAAGTGAAGATCATGAGGACCCTTTTACTGTGGCCTGTATGAAACACTTCCATTGATGCTTCGTTTATCAGTGGAGTTTATCAACCATGTACAGTGTGACATTCTTAGCCACACTATACATGTAGCACTTGTGTGAGACAGTTCAGATTCTGTACTGTGCTTATTTTCACTCTTTCTAGCAACTCTTTATAAATAGAGATTGTATATTGATGGCTACAAGGTGTGGTCTTCCACTAGTATTTCTGTATACTATTCCATTGTGTAGAATGTATCATGCTACTGGTTTATTTTGAGTGCTTCCTGAAAGGGATTTATTCATACAAGTAAATGTTGCTTTTGTGATTCCTTCACTGTTTCAGTGCTGGATTCTAGTTGTATATGAATAAAACATAACATTCAAAATTTTCTTGGACTGAAATGTATTTCTGATACATACTTCCTTTCACACTTCCCACCCTTTCTTTAGTGTATCTTTTCTTGCTTTCATAATGATGGTGTGCTATTAATGAGTCACACTTCATGTAGTGGAGGATTTTCTTATACAGTACTTACCAGTATGCAGCAATGTCATATATACACATGACCTTGGCTACAAGTCTTGAAGCTAGTGGGAATGTTTACGTTAAAAAGAAATTCCAGTACCCAAAATTTGAAGGCATTTGATGCTCTTTAGTTTAGTGTTGTGAAAATATTTTGGGTTTTCTGGCAGTGGAGAAAATAGTTGAACAAACCTTCACAAAAATAAAAAAATTGTATAAGCTAATTAAAAAATATGTCAGTGACATATGACGGTGTACATGTCTTTGTACACAGGCTGGCATTATTGGAAGGTGAAAGTGCAGAAAAAATCTGTGAAAGGAATTGTTAGTTTTATCTTTGTTGTAATTTTAACATTTTTAATGTGTGTTTTTTATGAAATGGTTGAACTGTGTTAAATTCAAGTAAATGACTTATTATTTATCACAAATGTACTTTTGTTAAAATGGTTGTGTATGTTGTTTGAAAAATATTTCTTTTATGTCATTTAATTAGAGATGTAGTACAGATTTTGTGTGTTGCAATGTTGTGCAATGTTGCAATGGTTGTGATGTTATTTGTTAACATTATTCTGCAGTATTTGTAGTGCTTGTTTCTGTAGATTAATGTAAAAAAAAACAACATTTAAGAAAATATTAAACATTTCCACAATTACTTGTTTTTGCATTGAAATTATTGCATTTATATTTATTTTACTATAAAAAACAAAATGTTTGATACTCAAAAGAACCTTGTTTTCTACAGTAACAGAGAGCCTTGGTTCTATAAGCACTGAAAACTGTGTTTTAATGCTAAAATACCAATATTTTTATGCAAACATAGACCTTATAATTAAATATAAACCATAAGATAAATTTTAAAATCAAAATTTAATCATTCTGATAAAACGTATTATTAAGTTTTATACAAATGCATATTTGCTATGGTTGAATAAAAGACAACTAAAAATGTCATATTTATGATGTATGGTTAAGGATAAATGTATTTAGCTTTGTTTCTTTAGTATTTGTACTTGAGTAGCATTATAAGTGAAAAACAAAATTCTATGAAACAGTTATAATTTAATGACAAGTAATAAACTGAATGATGCCTTGGTTAATATTTATTTTAAGTATTAGAAGTTTGTTACCCGGAAAGGAAAATATTTTTTTCTTTTTTTAAATTGTGTTATATTAGCTGCTATTACAGTTGTTTTATTAGTTGTTAATTTTGTTTATGTTTTGAATCAGGTATTAATATTTCAAACTTATTATGGAAGAGACATTAAAATATCTAACATCTACTCGTAGCTCCATAAAATTAACAAAAATTCAGTGCTTAAAGAACTGTAAAGTCTGTCTTTGACAGTTTAAAGAACAAAAATATATGTGTGTATATAAATAAGATCAATGCTAAATATTTTCACAAAATAGTTTTTTAATGTGAATTTTTTTTTCAAATTTTGTTTTAATTCGACTGTTTCCTCATCATAACTGTGAGTTGATCTTATATTGGTGTTGCAAATCATATACTAGAAAATTAGTTTCTTGTTTTTGTTAGGATATGCCTTAATATTTCATATTAAATCTCAAAGAAAGCGTTAAATTTATTTTTTTTCTGATGTAAATTTAATATTTTTAATGTTTGTTCTTAGAAGGTTGGGGTAAATAAAGTTAATGCAGTTGATCTGGTGTTGGAGATTTAAATATTATAATGCAAAATGAGTTTCATCTTTGTTATTTTATTATATACAATATTACTGTTACTGTGCATAACGTGGTTGGCTCTGTTCTACATTTTATACCTTAGAGCCACGACTTATGGCCTCTTGGTTTTGTAATTTGTGTGTTTGGAAGATTTTGTTCAGCATTTCCAACAGCTTGCTTTTACTTCTTGTTATTCAGATGAAGGTCAGATGACATTACCTTCAGACTTCATTACCTTTAACTCATTACATTTGTCTCAAACATCCTGACATTTTTCTGTTTCCATACATGATATTCAGATTTTCCAGCTTCTTTTCTGTAGTATTTTATTGTTGAATCTTGTTTTCATTCACAAGCTCTATCAGTAAAATTACATTTACATGAAATGTGACAAATAATTGAATTGACAGGATTAGATCTTTGAGGGTTATATCTGTTCTTTATTGTTGAGTAAAACCACAGAAGTACTTTGCTGTCACAATTTTGAATAGTGAGCGATTTATTTGAAGATTTTATGTACTTCTAGTTTGTTCTACCTTGTTAAAAAAACATTTCTATCATGTCTGGACTGTGAATCACACTCTGTAAAAAAACTACTGAATAAATAAGCAAGGTGGTCTTGTGTTGAATGTCCAATGAACTCCTTATTGTCTCAGTTACGATGCAAAACCTGCTAGACTAAATAATTACATTCAGAATACATTTACAACAACTTCTACACTAGTTCAAAATTGTTGTTATTGTAATTTTAAATTAACCGTTACCTTATTTTCTGCTGGATTATGCCACCATAATTTTGTTTCCCCCGTAAGTAATTAACTTAAAAATAATAAATTGAACACATAATCCTATCATCTTTCTTTAGAATTGCACTCGGCCCGGCATGGCCAAGCTTGTTAAGGCGAGCGACTCAGAATCTGAGGGTCGCGGGTACGCATACTCGTCGTGCTAAACATGCTCGCCCTTTCAGCCGTGGGGGCGTTATAACGTGACGATCAATCCCACTATTGTTGGTAAAAGAATAGCCCAAGAGTTAGCGGTTGGTGGTGATGACTAGCTGCCTTCCCTCTATTGTCTTACACTGCTAAATTAGGGACGGCTAGCACAGATAACCCTCCAGTAGCTTTGTGCGAAATTCAACAACAAACAAACAAACTAGATTTGCACTCACGACATATATTAATCATCTTGATGTTTGGTGAAGGGACCTCTGACATGTTTTATATCTAGAGCAGATAAAAACAAAATAAATAGTAACAAATATTTTTGTTTCTTGCTTTTCAAGTTCATACTTCATACTGTGTTGTATCCTACAGATTGTATAATTATTCTCGTTATTCGTGGCATGTGCACGATTCACTAACGTCACGGCAGTACAAATTGCAATGTTAAGCGTTTCTGAAATAACATTTTACTGTCTAGTAATCAAGTTATAGACACACTACCATAAAGTGGTGTAAATGATTAAAATAGGCGATCTCTTCAGGTCATATTTTACTGTAATAATAACAATAAAAGAAACGCTATTCTGATGCACACAAGAGGCTGCTTACCACTACTGTTCTTAAATATAACCTTTGCATAGAACTTTGTAATTTTATAGGTGTGTTTATATATATATATATATAAACATACCCATAAAATTTGGCATTCTTTCAAATTAGAATTGGAGGATACCCTATACCAACATTTTAAATGACAAGGGTAATATTTGGAGAACTCTAGTTAATCTGGGGATGTACCTGTCATGTGGAAAACTTTTTACCTAAGAACTCCTGTAACATAATCCATCTAGTTTGATGATGGAGTGATTTCTTGTATTGCTTTACTTAGTTTTAAGTTGTTGATATCAGAAGATGGAGATTGTATTGTTTGTAAAGTAAATGTTCATATCCATTTGACAGAAGGTACATTAGAGGGAAAAAACGTGAAACAGAGGATCAACTTCTGAAATAAAACATTGTTAGCAGCCTTACAGCTGCAAGCACACTTTGTGTAACTGAAAATTGAATGTTTTGAAAATATATCAAAATATAATGAAGTGATATGAAATTTTAATTGTAACAGCTTTCACATTACAGAGAGCTGTTTACTTTTTTTTATAATGTTGTTCATTGTACAGCTACTTTTAACAAAACATCTGAAAAATTAATTTTTAAGTTTGCCAGCAATTCAAATTCTCAATATTTTGTGTTACAAATCTGAGCATGAGCAGAGTATGTTGTGTTGTTATACCACAGGTAATAAACTAATTCACTTTTTGTACTGTTTTCCAGGCTATAGCAAATTTTTATCCAACAGACTTGAAACATTTAAAAGCAAGCAAAACACCTTTACTTTCATGCAGTAACTTCTTGTTTAAATTACATGGTTTATTGAAATCCAAAACTGTGACAATCTGGTACATTTTTAACAAGCATAAGGATCTCTAAGACTACAAGTGATGTATGCCAATAATAAAGCTGTAGTGAAAGACTGGAAATGAAGTAAAACACAGATTATGTACAAAATATGCTGACAACTGTCTGCAAATCACCAAGAGATAAGGACCTCAGGATTTTTATTAAACATTGTTGTCATCAGGGTTACAGGTTGTAATTACATTTATGTATATAAAACTTAGAACCTGTAGCTAAACAGTCAAATATCTAATACTGTGTGTGCTCACTTGTAGATGGGTGTACATTGTATGTTGATCTCTTTGCTTAGAAATACTCTAGAATATTCACTATAATACATGTTAATTTGTATTATATCATCAGAAACTTAGAATGATAGTCCAGGACTTGTAAGTTGTCACACCTTTATTTCAGTGTTATTAAACATTGTTCTGATCAGGGTTGCAGGTGTTAATTACATTTTTGAAAACCTTGCAGAAATGAAATATCTCTCATGACTTGTCAAAGTACCATGGTTTCTAGTCTTAGGTCTTTGTAACACATGATGTAAGTATTAGTTTTCTGTGTTAGATTCCTGCAGTCATGAAGTTAGTTTTGACTGATAGGTTCCTATAAATCATGATCTAAATGTGTACTACAAGTTTCACTTTTAAGTACTGTACACAATGGTTAGTGAATGCCACTACCCATTAGATGCCTTAGAATTTCAATGTTCCTGATAAAAAGAAAGAGAATACCAAATGACACTGCTGAAGATTGGTTTATTACTCTAAAGCATTGTGATAATTTTGTTTATTTGAAGTGCATTCTGTCACAAAAAGGCAATTATTATAATTTCTTGCAACTAGAAATATCTCGAGGAGCAAAGAACAGTATAGTGTATGAAGAGAAATCTTAGAACTGATTCTGTTGAAAACTGGTCAACAACAAACGTAACAAATCCTGTTGTAATTATCACTTAATTCAAAGGAATTAAATATAACTTTCAAAATTGAATTTATTAGTGGAATATTCAAACTCATCTAAAACTTTTATGGAAAAGCAAACATTTATCCTAAATGATTGAAGCATTAATATTAATTTGCAACAATCAATCTCTTATAAAACATTCAATACTATTGGTACCTGTATAGTTGGGCAGAGGCTTAATTAAGATTGTTGGCTTGAAATAGTAACAAATACAACACAGTTTCAAATGAATTTTCTTCATGTGCTATTTCCTGTAATGTTTTAGTTCAAATATTCTTCTTATGTAAATATATCAAAAACTAGGAATGAATATACAAAAGTTTACTGTGTAAATGTTGTATAAAATTTATAGTTTGTCACATGGATTAACAACTTGAGGTAAAAACCAAATTATAAATATTCCCTATTTTCTGGTACTTTCTTGTTCTTTATTTTAAATTTAGATTACAATTTTTTAAAATTTAAGTTTTTAAAAGTGGTAGACATGAGCAGTCACTGCATGCATTAAAATGACAAACTAATACTTGAAAGTATAATAAATTTGAAACATGACATACAAATATGAGAAAATGTATAACGTTACAAGCTATAAATACTCTTCCAAACTGATGTAAGATTTTTGGTCCTTAAGTGTTGACACAGAATTATATAAGAAAAACGATGATTATCCTGTGCTTTTCAATTCATAAGTTAAAGAAAGTTAACATTTTCCAAAACTAAAATGTATTTTTTATACATACCTCTACTCACAAATAAATTCTCAGTTGATACTACCTTTTATCAACATAAATTTTCAATGCTTGCCGTGCCTTCCACTTCTACAAATCCACATGTAAATGATTATGCAGTAGCTCTCCACTGAAAGGAGAGTGACAAAACTCCTATCAAATCTAACACCCTCTCCACACTTTCACTTATTAATTACTTCCAGATTGATCAGAAGACCTGTACCACATATCATCAGACGTGGGGAGGCTGGGTGGGAAATGTGAAAGGAGGTAAGTATTTGTTGGAAATACATTTTTAATTTAGGAAAATGTTCAGTTGGGATACAATATCTCACCTCCTCTCCCAAAATGATAGAATCTCACACTGAAGTGTTAGAGGGATCATGAAAAAAAAATCCTCCTATAGGAATCACACAAGGAGAGATGAGGAAGTGTGGAACCTAAAAAGAAAATATCACACTTCAGTGGAGGCTGCACCACATCTGATCCAAGCATATCCTTTGCTCTCTTATTACTGTGTTGTAAAGACGAAGGAATCTCATAATATGTATTACTGATTTATGGGACCCTTGGGTGTTGAGTGGCTTGGGTGTGAAAGGATATAGTGGTAGTTCAAGCTCATCCAGTACCTGCTAGTATTTGGAATTATACAACAGGTCTGTAAGAGGCATATCACCTACCTCTCCATCTCAATATGGAAATTATTAGGAAAAACAATAATCCATACCAAACTTTGTCACTATGAACCACATCTAGTGGATTGTAGGAAAGAGGAAAGCCCATATTGGATGAAATTTCACATCTAAAAGCTGGCAGCATTGGGTATGGTTCTTCCAAACTGTTGTAACAAGGGAATATTTAGCCATACAAAAGTAGGAATACATATGCTGCATCCCACAGATGGTAGGAAGAGAGACTGCAAACCTGGGGTGTAATGGGTATTTTTCATTCAGTTTGCAGTAGGAGGAGAGATACTATAAAACATGAGAGGACATAGTTAGATATATCATTTTCAACCAACACCTGACTCCCTGAGAACCACATCCATAGGATGGTGGGTAGGAGGAATGTCTCAGCTTGAAGGACAAATTGCAACACATATAGTAGTGACATGACAGTGCTTTAACCAAAACCTGGCAGTGTCTGGAATTGTATGTCAGATTTGTGGTAGGAATGGAGTATTGTAAAATTAACACATCTTAATTGTAATTGGGCCATCTCTAACCAACACCAGACATACTGGAAATGTGCACCTGGAGGATGGTAGGAAGGAGGAATGCCACAGTGGGAAAAGCAATTTGTGTGAGATATACAACACCAGTAACAACCAAAACGTGGAAGTACCTGGAAATTTACATAAGATCCATGGTAGGAAGTGCTATACACCATTGACACCAGCAGAATGCCACAGCCCTTATCTTGACTAAGTTGTATGATGCATCACTGAGGAGGATAGGCCTCACAGGTCCTCCACTTCAGCAGCTACAAAACAGTAAGTAGCAAGGGCTCTCATACTCCACTGGAAGAAAAAAAAATAAAAACGTCAGAGAGCCTAAAGGACCACATCACAGGAGACAGTGCAATAGGTGACTGTGATACCCTATGTTGAAAAGCAGAGCTACCACACTGACAGAGTCAATCAACCAGTACCTGAGAGCATCTGGAATTGTATGTCAGGTTCACAGTAGGAAGAGTTTCAAATCAACAGGGCAAATGTGGGTCCATGAGTGTACAGTTTGAAATGAACATACTTATGAAGCAAAAGATCACGAAGGAGAACTACTAGTGGTCCAGGAGAGCCCCTCATTTCTATAATGTGTGTAACCTAATTCTGTAACAAAACTATTTTAGCATAAATGGCAATTAAACAGAGACACACAACCTACATCTGGTGGCATCTGTAATTGCATGTTGGTAGGAAGAGCCACAACATAATTGAGATTGAGCATGGTTACAGAATAGACAGAGCAGATTTTCAAAAAACAAAAAAAAGTATACCTTGTCAGGCACCACTTGTCACAGAATCTGATCCATAATACATTAGTTGAAACACTCAGATAAGGAGAGAAATAGCAAAAACATTGTAAAGAGAAAAACAAGTCCATAATATAAAGGAGTATGCTGACAAATTTGCAGTAAAAAACAAGCATGTCTGAACAGTACTATTGCCAATTAAGAAGTGATTAGAATCTGTAAAGGTGGAGAGGGTGCTTGTTAATATAGTGGTTGTATTGTGCTTCTATTGGTGGAAAGCTGCTGCATAGTCATTTACATGTGGACATAGAGAAGTGAAGGACTAGTGGCAAGTGTTGAAAATTTGATTGATAGAGGGTAGTACTAACCATGAAAAGTTATATATAAAATACATTTTGTGAGTGGAGGTAAGATATTGTATCGGAATTAAATATTCTTTCTCAGAAAGTTGTATGTGGTTTAAAAAAAGTTTCAACTGCACACTCATATCAGCTTGTTCGTTTTTAAACTAAAACACATTTTGATTTAGTTTTTATCAACTCTGAACTTTAAATGCCTTTGTATATAAACATCTATTATTAAAAAGTGTAAAGATGTAATTTTGACTTTTCAGTGGACCTGAAAGTCAATAAGATAAACCACAATGTGCAGTAGGAGTTCCCAAACAGCATTCAGTGATCATTGCATTTATAACTGCAAGTAGAAAGTTATGACCATATAATATTTCAAGGATGTATTATGCACTTAGTTTCTAAAGAACATTTAATGGAGAATATGCTTGAGCTGATTTTACTTATTGAAAGCAAAGCAGGGCGTAACAACATGAATACACTGCTTAAACCATTATTTATAGGGTAAACATGTTTATACTGGCTCTTTAAGTAGATAGTTAGGTAAATTTCAGATGAAGCAAATCATCAAACAGTGCACACTTGTATGACCTTATATAAGGAATTTCTCCTGTACATATTTCTATGTAATATAACTTCATACTCTTCATTTTTAAATTTTGCATAAAAATACAGATAACAATTTCTCCTGATTTTAATCAGTTCTATTAAAAATAAATATTTGTCATAACTAATTATGTAGAAACCCTGTATTCATCAATTTGAAGGATAATTATATGGTATTAAAAGCTATTCACATTTCAAACAGTTTTAAATATGCTGTTGTGGTAAGATAATATTTAGTATTTGGAAAAAATATATAATCTTTTAATAGCTGACAAATGATATCATCTAAAGCTTTCTCTGTTAGTCTTAAAACTCAGTATCTGTTATAGTTGAAATATTATCACAGACAGTCTTACCTATTGGGCAAACTGGGCAATTGAATTAATGAAATTCTGTCCAGGGCTCAAGAATGACTAAGACCACAAATATTTTATAAATGGAGTAACTGATTACATTCATTATCATACATATTAAGAAAAAAAGAAGCATGTCTGAGAAGTAACTGTGCTTGTGATTATTGATCTTTTATAACAGAAAAACAAAATAACCATTAGTAGAATACTAGCTTTTTGTGTGAGAATTTGTGCATTCTGTGGTTTTGTTAATGGATTGCTTTTAACTTTTAAACTCAAAACTATTAAGTTTCTCCACATCCAAAAGGGATGTAAAGTTTGATTGAAAGTTCTTTTTACAACTTATCATGAAGAATGGAAAATATAAACTCTATATCATCCTCAATAATTTTGGTTGGGGGGATGAAGTAAAAAATACAAATATTTTTGTGGTCTATTTAGAAATTAAGGTTTGGTTTTGGTTATTGTTAAGCACCAAACTACACAATGGTCTGTTTATGCTTGTTCCACCACAGGTATTAAAACCCAGTTTTTTGTGTTGTGGTTTATAAGCCTGAGCCACTGGTGGGCAAAAAATTATGGAACTAAACACGTATCTGTAAAATTTAATTTATCAACTATACTTCAAAATTTTCTCAAAATATTTTCTCTAAATTGGTTATGTCAAACTATGTTTAGAAAATCTACAACTAATACCATATAAATGGTAAAAACCAAGTACCATTCTTATTGAAATAGGATGCTATTCCTTGTTACACTCAAGACATGTCTTGTTACATAACAAGACATAAAGTTTGGTTAACTTTACAAAAACAATAAATGGTTAAAAATATTCAAAAGCGTTGGCAATTGTTTCCTTGTTTCTGATGAAGAAATAAAGATTATTTTTAGTTTTTGAACACTTCTCTGGATTATGTAAGTATTTAAAAAAATAATACCTTTCATCAATAACTTTGATTCTAAGAAAGAGTAAACACACAAGTGTACTATGTAGAAATGAAAAAAAGATATTCAAGTCTTTCCATAAAGAAACAAGACTTTAAACAATTAATTTAACTATTATTTAATAAAAAATAAAATTCTAGCTTCTGAAAATTACTAATAATTCAAAATAGTTTATCTAAAAACAGAAAAGCCACTGCTTAGCTTGTATTCTAACTATAACAGCTAGATTCCACAAAAACACATAACAATACATGTTTCATACAAACACTTCTATTGACATAGTAAATACATGTGCCATAAACTAAGTACATAAATTAAGGAAATGAAAGATACTATCTTGAATATTTTTTCTCTTCTTTGATATTGATTCTTAAGAATAATTACAATGTTTCTTACCAGAATTCTAAAAGGAGAATGTTGTTTTTAGCATATTGTATATGTTTTTGACACCTGCTTTATGTTTTGAAAATATATTAATGCCAAAATAATTGATAAGAAACAGAAATTTGCATATTACAAAAACTGCAAATTTTTAAGGGTAATTTTGTGCTAATAAACACAGATTGCCACAATCTTTAGTACTATACCTCAGTGAGACTCCATTTGTAAATATGTATTTATCATACTAATTGGTTACTACTAAGTAACATTTGTAAAATTCATTGAAACAATTGTTCACATACTGAAATGTGTTTGAGAGAAATACATTCTATGTTATTTGTACTGTTTTAAAAAGCAAGAAGAAAATATATTTGAAAGGTAAAACCATAATTAATAAGGCTAGTCTGAAAAACAGACATATCTTAAATGCTCTAAGTTAGATATTTGACTAGAAATAATCTTTACTACCACAAAGTAGCACTTCTATGCTTTCATTTGCAATGGTAAATAGGCTATTTTTTAAACTTTGGTTTATCTAGAAGCTAAGAGATAAAATAATTTTAGCTTTTTATGTTAATAATAAGGAAGAGTTGGTATTAAGGTACATTTTTACAACTATGGTGCAAATGGTAAAACTTGGATTTATTGTTAACAAATTTTAAACATCTGATTATGTAGTTTACATAAAAAAAATTACCAGATAACACAAGGCTATAAACTCATGAGATATTTCTTCGTATTTTGGCATTTCAATAAGAAGGCAACCACACTGGGATACTAAGAAAAACAAACTTATTTGCTTTATAGTTATATACGTAAATAAAACTAAAAAGCAAATACACATCAAACATTGCTTTCTGCTTGCAACTTGTCAACAATGTGTTTAACCCAGCCTGTAAGTTGTCTTGGCTGTGAAAAATTCTCCATAGATTTTGCATGGCAAGTTTCCATAACAGTATTTACAGTGGAAGTTGAATGTTCTGAACTTGTCTCACTTTCTTCATGATCTTTATGGTTACAGCTGAAAGAATGTTCTTTCTGGTTGTTTAGTATCTCAGTCTGGTGTCTAGAAATAACTTCATTTTGAAAATTTGTGTTTACCTCTGGAAACTTTACCCTTTGAACAACAGTATCATTGAAAGGCTGTGAAGTATGGCAATCTGAAGTTTGTGCTAAATATTTTTGATCATAGTAACAGTAAGGAAACTTGTAGTTGAAAGTCTTTCTTTTATCTAAAGTAACTTGTTTCGTTTGTTTTTTACCTGGTAAACAGAGCTCCATTGTACTGAGATCTGCTTCTTCAGGATCACTATAAATAGCTGAATCTCGAAACATTTCATCTTCTAGTGAATTTTCAAAAGCTTCAAAGGTTCTTTCATAAAAACTGTCAACTGAGTCATTACTCGAATTAGAAGTGGAATCATCCTCATTGTTTCCTATGACAAGAGGTGAATTTTCACTACAACTAACCCTTGTCACAACACTACCTCCCACCCCAGATGTTTTATCTCCATCACTAGAGGACGTTGTATTGGATGAATCTGAAAATAAACTGTCTGGCCTTAATTCTAATTCTTTTGCTGCTCTTAATTGGCGACATATCATCAGGGTATTTTGTACAGAATACTCTGATTCATGAAGTTTTGCAATACGTGCACCAACAACAGAACTTCCATGTGTATTTGCTAGAATAGGTGTTTTCTTTTCTGCTGAGCCCTTATCATTATGAAAGCTTTTAGGCATAAATTCTTTCTTTAATCTATGTTTCCTCAATGCTGAGTAAGCTTTGGCTAGAGAATGAAGGAAATTGGCTGATACAGCTCGAGGATTTAGGTTTTTTTCACTTTTAACACTACTTCGACTAGCAGATCGTCTCTGTAAAAAACCATGTTTGAAATGAAGTGGGAAATCATTTTCCTCTGAGGCAAAAGAACTTGTATCTAAGTGGTCATTAGAAGGAGATCCTAAAACTGATTTAAATGCTGCTATCTTTGAACTGAAATTGGCTAGTACATTTCGAAGAGTGGCATATCTTGTTCTTGGCTGTGCATAAACTTTGTGAGTTGGATGAATGGAAACGTTTTCAATACTAACTGTTGGGGTAGTAACACTTGTTATTGCTCTGTCCTTGCTGTTCAATGCACTTCCTGAAGTAAAATTTGAGAAATTACCCATATGAGAAGAATCTTCAATGTAACCATCTAGATCTTCCCTCAAGTCCGCCTGACAAGGTTTATTAGATGCTATAGTAAATGGACGATGGTCAGCATACTGAGTTCTGCTACCCTCTGCAGCCCTCCTCTTTGACTTTCAGCAACTTCAGTTTCTTTGATTGTAGGAGATTTGGAGTTATACTCTTGTGATACCTGGAAGCTGCGTGGAAGTGACCCAAACTTACTGTATACATCAGCCAAGTGCTTTTGTTGTGAGAGCCATACAGCTGGTGCTGTAGGACTCAAGTCATCTTTAGAAGGTAAAGAAGGCAGTTCAGCCTGCTGTAAGAGTTTACCAGGTTGAAAATCCTTGCTTTCACGAAGAGAGGAAGTTTTCTGAAGTATCTTTGATGGCTGATGGACTGAAGAAGAGTGCTGAGAAGCAGTAACATTCATGTTTGTTATTCCAGTAACAGACTGTGTTCTTTGAACAGCAGTACTATTTCTCCAAGAGGACTCACTTGATGTACTGCTTGTTGTTGTATTACAAATCTTATTGACCTGTACTCTACCTAATTTGTCCCAGAAATCAAGAAGACTGTCACTATAAGCTGATGTTCTATGCTCCAAAGTGCTGTTATTTTGACACTGAGTAGTTTTGACTCTCGTTAAATTTTCAGACTTAGAGCTGTTATCTCTGTGGCACCTTATATCTGTAGATGTTGTTAATGTCTCTCTAAATTCATCTCCATTTTGTATTTTTAGTGAAGAATTTGCTGAAAGTACCATATTCTTGTCACTTCTCACTGGTTGGACTGTGATATTACCTCTGGGTTGTTCAGGTTTAGTTAAAGACCTCATATCTCTGCAAGCATATGCATGAGCAAATACAAAAGTAACATATTCTCCTGCCAAGTCTTCTAACATCTCCTCCTGTGTCCTAGTTGTCTGCAGATGTGGTCCCACCTGAAGAAGCCTGCTAAAATCAAGTGTCTCATAATTGTCTTCCACCTCAGTATCAGTGGTCTCCTCAGGTAAGCTGCTCCAAGTCCTCCATGAAGATCTAGTTTGCTGTATTCTTCCTCCTATATGAAGCTGGGACAAGGACTCTTTACTGGATGAGGGGGAGCAAGATTCTTGAACTCCATGGCTTCTGGCTTTCTGCTAAAACATAATATGATCATTAGTGAAACATCACATGAACCATTAATACAAGCTTGGCACAGCTACTCTTCTGTACTGGTGTGTAAGTTTAGTTTATTTATTATACAGTCTGTAAAGTATTAGTGACCAAATCTAAGGAAAATTTGTTGTTTGTTTTGTTTTTCTAAAATTTTGTGCGATTTTTATTTCATTAAATAAACATATAGACAATATAGGTTTCTAGTACCTCTTAACATTCATTTTCCAAGAAAGCCCAAACCTTAATATATCCCCATGAGATAACTCTTCCATCCCTAAAATAATTTTACAGTCCTCATCTGTACACTTTATAATAAGCCAATATTCTTCCTGCAGTAGGGGGACTACACCTGAAAATCAAAATTTCTATCAAGAAATTAGAGTATCATATAACACAAAACTTAAGAACAACAAGGGACCAGTTGTCCATATAGAGTGCTCATTCAGCAAATTAAACTATATATAAAAAAACCAGTTAGCCCTCATCAATCAAATAGCTATCAACCCTTCCCTTAAACTACATCTGAAGGCAGCCCATTTCAAAAGCTATTCAACCTATTGAAAAAAAATAAAACCATCTTTAGTGAAGATGGTCCCTGTCCTTACAGAATTTATACTTATGTACCCTAGTCCTATAATTCTCAACCTTGTTTGTTAGTGAATATTAAAAACAACAAAAGAGGTCAATTTACATAATTCATACAGTGTGAAATATAAACTGCAAAACGATTAACATACTCTCATACCCATTACCATAACTTACTTTTTCATCATACAAAAATGCAGCACTTAGAATTCACAAAATGTACTTCAAAATGATGTAAAGATATATATAATAAAAAGTTTCTTTCTCATGAGGTTTGATTAGTTCTATAGTCATTCAACCATGAAATAGTTTTGTTACTTTACATTTGAGTGCTAATCAAGTAGGGAATCTGTATGTTCTTCTTTTGGTTTAAAAGTTTTTTTTAACTCAAGGAGATATTTTTAAATACCATTGCCTATTATGTTTAAACATTCAGCTTTCAGTGTATTCACTTACTTCTATACTTGCTGTTTTAGTACATATTAAAACAAATTAATAAAAATTAAAAAATAGGTAATGTGTTTTCTAAATGCTCATTACTTCAGAGTTGATATTCATGAAAATGGAATTCTAATTCAGTACTCGAAAAGTAACTTATGATTTATATATGCAAAAATGGGTTGAGAAAATATTTTAAATAGAAGAGCAAACAAGGTTTCGACCTTCTTTGGTCATTGTCAGGTTCACAAAGAAAGAGGTAACTGACCAGAAGCTGACCACATGTTTGGAAGGGGTTGTGTAACTGAGTGTTGCAATGTAGAGGGCGGGGTTAGATGTTTGAATATATAATTTTATCTATAATATTAATATAGGTATAATGGCGTTCCTTTATATTGGTTTATTTTGGGTTTAAGTTGTTGTATAAGTTAGGTTTCTTTACTTTTGCGTTTGTTTATGTTTGTTTCTTTATTTAGTATTTTATTTTAGTATTCTATGGTTATGTTGTGTTTATTTGACTTACAGTGTTCGAAAACGTGTGAAGGTGACTTTTTATGTTCTTTGAATCTGGTTTCCATTTTTCTACTTGTTTCTCCTATATAGAAGTCGTGGCAGTTATCACATTGTATTTTATAAATAATGTTGGTGTGGTGTTTGTCAGTGTAGTTTTTACATAGTATAGACCTTAGTTTTGTGCCTGGTTTTTGAATAAATTTAGTGTTAACTGGAATGTTATATTTTATTACCAGTTTTTGCCAAATGTTGGTTATTTGTTTGCTGATGTCAGGAATATATGGCATACAGCAGTATATGGTTTCGTGATTTTTTGATTCGTGAGATATATTTACTTTTGTTGGTTGATTTTGCTTTCTGTCTAGGTGTCTGCATATTATGTTTTCCACAGTTTGTGGAGGAAACTTATTGATGTTGATGAAGTATTGTTTTATTTTGTCTAATTCATCGTTAATTTTATCTGGTGAGCATAGTTTTATGGCTGTGTTTATCTGGTTTTTTAGTATGTTGAGTTTTTGTTTTGTTTCATGTGCTGAGTCCCAAGGAATGTATAGTCCAGTATGGGTGATTTTTTGGTGGATTTCTGTTTTGAATTGTGTGTCGGTTCTTATAATTTTGAGGTTAAGAAATGATATTTGATTGCTTTCTTCCTGTTCACATGTGAAGTTAATGTTGGGATGCATAGAGTTAATGTGATTGAAAAAATTAAGTATGTGTTCTGTAGATTTGAATCCCGCAACCATGTCATCTACATATCTGTACCAGTATAGTGGTGGATGTAATGCTGTATTAATTGCTTGTGTTTCAATTTGTGTCATAAAAATATTGGCTAGAACTGGTGATACTGGGTTGCCCATGCTTAGGCCATTTGTTTGTATATAGTTTTGGTTGTTGAACATGAAGTTTGTCTTTATTGTGGTGAATTCTATGAGGGTTGTTAACTGGTTACTGGGAATGTCTATAGTTGGGTTAGGGTCTCGAATATAGAGTTCTAAGGCTATCTTGCAGGCTTCTGTACACAACCCCTTCCAAACATGTGGTCAGCTTCCGGTCAGTTACCTCTTTCTTTGTGAACCTGACAATGACCAAAGAAGGTCAAAACGTTGTTTGCTCTTCTATTTAAAATATTTACTCAACCAAAATGAGCCGTTTTTGCATATATAATTCTCAACAAGTGAGTTTCTCGACATCACTGATAACTTATGATTTACTAAAGTTAACATAACAAACTGCCTTTCTGTACGTATTGTGATAAAGCATAATATAAGAAAACCAAAATGTATAATGATATTGTAATTCACTAAATTTTGTTATGTATCCATGTTATTAGTGACATTTATCACCATCATCTCAATAACATTGTGAAATTTTTCTAACTTAAAAGATTTAGGTTAGCCCTAAAACCATACACTGAAAAAACCATTACAAAATAATCTTCACAATAAGAAAATAATAATATACAATAATTGTTAGATTATTTTAAACCTTGTTATTGATAATATTAGAAAAACATTTTCATGAAAAATTCTCAACCCTGATTAGACTAAATGGGATTTATATTTATCTAAATTTGAAATGTTCATATCTACAAGTATGATTCTAAAATACCCATTTGTTTACTTACAGAAGGATTTTTGTTGCCACTGTTGCTTTTTCTGCCATTAGAGGTCACAGGAATATTCAAACTGTTTTGACTGTTATTATAATTAATTTGACTGTCTTCAAGTTTATAAAAAAATAAAACATCTTGGCTCGTGCTTCGTAACCTTCTCCCCCTTTTGGTTTCTGACAACGACTAGAAGATTTAAAATTCGACTTTTAACTAGTATAATATCGTATAAGAAACATCAATAACAGATCTTTCTAAAACACTGAGTTCAACTACTTCATACATTTCTGTAATTTTTTTTTTCTGAGAATTATTTTAAATATTAATACTGATGTTATTGTACGTATTTATATCCATCTATAAGTTTAATGTTATGTCTGCTTATGTGGTGTTAAACCACAAAAGTTTTGTGAGTATAAAACAGGTGATGCCATTAGTAACCTGCTTTTTTATTTCAATGTAATTAATTAGTATAGATATATGAATAAATGTTTAAAACAATACTCACATTTTTTGAGCTGGTGAGAGTATCATGTCTCAAGATACCATTTGCACAATATAATTAGTACTTCATCACAGTAACTAATTTTAATATAAAAACAGGAAAATGCAATTACAATGAAACATGAAAACTATAAATTCCAATCAATAAAACTCAATCACAGTTGAAAAAAAATTGCCTGAGGTACAAAATATTAGAAAAATCTACTTTTTCTCCTCCCAGTACCACAAACCACATCCACATAAGCAGAATACAATGTTTACGATTTTGGATTAATTTGACAGTGAACAAATCAACATGATAGCTCCATATTTGGGAAAAATATACGCATCAAATTTTACATATAACTAACCTCTTCATACTCGCACACACATATGTATTCATTCAAGTATTTTATACATATATTTTTAACATATAGTCCTTTAGAGTTTATGGAGTGGAGCACCTAAAATTCCCATAGATGAGCTGATGAAAAACATGGCTTACATTAATGTTGCCAGGAACTAAATGATATTTAATATACAAATAATTTTTAAAGACGTTTTTAACTTTTATTAAGTAATACAGTCTTCTGTAAGCTTGTGCCAAACTTTATGGGGCTCCTGCAATAAACAAAAGCAATGTGATAATATTTTTGCATTACCTTAAATAAAATTGTTTCGGGATGTGCAGTCAAGGGTTTTTGAATTAGTGAAATAAATATTCATATATATTTGTATGCTAAACCTCCACAGTTCAGATTTTTCAGGAACTGATGTAACTCCCTACAATATATCTGTCTTTCTAGTAGTAGGGTAAATAATGAAGGTCAAAAGACCTTGCCCAGTTGGCAAAACTTATTGTTTTGGGTATTAGATGACATGAATTCCATATCCCTGATAACAATGTAAATAAATATATTTATAAAAATGAATTCTGAATAATTTCCTACACTTTAAAATTTTTGAGCAGCTGTTTAATCTCTTTTTAACCTGTTGTGTAAATCTCTTAAAACTTGAAGCCTTTCAATATTGCTTTATAATAAGATCCTTAAGCAATTTTCTGTTATTATTATATATTGTGGTTGCTAACTGAGTTGCAGTGCAATTTATTGTCCAATAATTCAGAGACTTTTTTATGCATTAATGTTTTCAAAATATTGATAGCTACACTTAACTAACTGTTATGAACTTTTAAAAGCATGGCAGTTATAAATATAAAATTGTCTATTTTAATTTATCATTAAATGTATTATCATAGAAAATTTGCATCTGTTACAGTTTTTAAGGCAAATATGAAACCTATGACCAGCAGCTGCATGATAAATTAAAATACAAAAAAACGAATTAATCATAATAACATCCAATAATAAGGTCAAATAGTTCCAATCATGTCAAATAAATAATAAAAAAGTTACAGAAATCAGAATATAATGATTTCAAACAAAACATCAGGTAACATGTGATTTCTCATCCATCCAACTTTTTCAAGTATGAAAACATTTTTAGCATTGGGACATACCTTCTTGACACCTAAACAAAAACAAAAAAAAATAGACTTTAGAATAAATTTCTACATGAAACAGAATAATTTAAAGAGTTTTGAATAATATAAAAACTATGTGATTTGCATTGCTTCATGATGTTGGTAATGTGATACAAAAAAATGGAAATTTACTTTTAATGTCAATTTAACTGATTTTTTGCAAACAGGTCATTTCTGTTAATACATGTAAATTTATTAAATACCAAAAACATCAAAGATCTATCAATATACCTAAAATATATTTTTTAATCACATAATAAGAAACACTACCAATGAGAATATCAATTTAAAGTAAATAAAAACCTTGGAGGCATGTAAATTAAAAAAAAAAAACTTTTTCACTCAACCAAATAAACCTAGTTATGTCAAATAAAACCTTAGAAGTACATAAATTAATACAGTACTTTTACCACTAAACTTAAAAACTAAAATAAACAGAAACATTTTGTTGTGCAAATTAATAAAAAATTCTTTTCACTCAACCGACTAAATCATATTAAATGAAGTTCAAGTGGTGTCTTCAACATTTTCTTCTAAAAATAAACACTTTATAACAATTTATAAAAGATTTTTTTCTAAGGGTGTGTACATTGAGATCAAAGTACATGTATGTTGTGTTTACCTTTTTTAAGTTTAAATGCTCGATTCAGACTGATTTCAGACTTTCTCCTTTCTTGTTTTCTTTTTTCAAGATACTCAGGTGCAGAAAGCTGTCTTTTAGTATTGCTTTTATCCACAGATATAGGGTCTGAAATTTGTTAATCATTTTTTATTCTTAATGAAAGAAAGATATTAAACTTTTGTTCAGTGCAGCATTACAAAAACCATATTTTTAAAAACAAAACTGAATCTACAGATAATTTAAACCCTCATTCTCTTTACTTATTTAAGTAATTACTCTCTCCAAATGTAGAACTAAAACTCACTATTATTACAACACATGCCAAATCTGCATGATGCTGACTGAAATTTTGCAAAACAAATATAAGTGTCATTTTGACAATAGAATCATTTATATTCTTTTTTAGTTAATGCATGCACTAGACAGTAACAGTAAAATTATCATTGCAAGAACCAAAGTTTAACTCATATTTCATGTCTAACCATTCTAACTTGTATTGATTTTATTATTCAAAGAATGGAGGTTATTCTTCACTATTTTGACTTACCTTCTTGCTTGTTTTGACCGAGTTCCATGACTAACTGTCGGGCATGTGAAGGAATAACAGCATTATAATTCTCCAGGATAACTCTCTTGAGTTCCAGACACCATTCTCTCTTTTGTTCCATATTTCTAGCCTATATTAAAACAGTTAAGCTTGAAACACCATAACTCCTGTCTATGTTAACCAGCCTATTTCTCAAAGAATCTTACAGTATTACATGCTTTGCTAAACTTTGATGAACTTTAGTAATCCTTACATGACATAAATTCCAGATAAGAAGCCAACTACCAAAAGAACTTTAGTGATAAAAACTTAATGATATCTGGCTTCTCACTAAGCTGGTAGCTGCAGTTCATTTTAATCAGTTAATCTCACACAAAACATTTTTCCTTTATATCTGAATTTCACGTGTTTTTCTACCTTGAAAAATATGACCAAAAAATATTATATTTGAAAATGTCTTTAAAGAATAAGCCTATTCTACTGCCTCAATAATATTCTAAAGATTAATAAAATTTCATAAAGATACCTGGAAAGTGTACTGTAGCCGAGGGTTATCAAAGGATATTACATGGAAACACAGAGGCTCTCCCTGGATGCTTTCAATTAACATTAAGTTTGAGCACTGAAAATGAAAAACAATGATTGTTGTTGGAAATATTAAATAAAATGGTCTTTTTCATGTCAATTTCTTCCTTTATTATCTGCCCTTGATTTGGTGGAAAGCATGATGGCTTAAAATGCTAAAATTTAACATGATGGGCAAAGCACACATACTTCATTATGCAACTTTGCACTTACCCACAAACAAATTTCTTTATCAATGTATTTTAAATATTCTTCAAACTTTTACTTTCATACACTGAAAACATTAATCCTTTATATTATATTGTAATGAAAATTGCCATTTTCCTACACTAAAAATGCATTTCTGAAAATACTTACCTCTACTTGTGCTTTAGGTCTTTCCTGGAGAAAATTTCACTTCTCTCCCCATCTAACCATTGATTTGAATTTTACTTCACATGCTCCAGCCTCTACACCCCACTATACTGCCCATAGCAATAAAGATATTGTGATTTTCTCCACCTGTGTCAATGGACCCTTTATATCAGATCCACATAAAAGTACTCTGTCATTACATCTTATTCACTTTGAGACTGTCCAAATTTACAAACCTGAAACTGGCCATTTCGTAATAATGAAGGGCAAAAGAGTGTGAGACAACAATATAGGAAAATGTTGATTTCTGAAACATACTTCCTCTAACACTTAACGAGAATTCCACAATGATAGGATTGAGGGGTCTCACTACTTCTGGAACAGGTATGCTTTACAGTCAGACAACATGAAATTTAATTCATGGGCTGTAAATGCTGATCAGTCAAAAAAGGCAAAATTCTAATACCTTTAGGTGAACAGGAATTCATCCAGACCGTAACTAAGCAGACAAAGTGCCATGCCTCATCACTCTATTTACAGAACTGTGGACACAAACCAAGATTCAAAGTGTAGTGGACAGGACATGAGGACAACTTTATATTTGGTCTTGTTTATTTGTGTGGTATTATTGAACCCCAACTTAAAATTTGCAGAATGTTGCATATCAAGCCACAAGAATTACGATGAGAGGGTACGCAATAAAAAAGTGGACAAATCCTCGCCCCAACCTGAAAAAGTACAATATGAAACAAATTAAACACAGAATTACAAGACCTATCATGCCTCACTCAACTTGAAGAAACAGAGATTACAAACTAAAATCCTAGCTCCTCAACCTAAGAGACAAAGCAGTACCTTCTGCCCCCAGAATTATGATGTAGAACAAACTAAGTTCAACCAGTGGCACAGGAAGCAATACTTCACATGCAGAATAATGAAGAGTCACAGAACCCTCTTCCATGGTCATCAATATAAAGAAAATGACCAAAAAAAGAAGGGATATGCACAATTCAACCAGATATTGAAGAGCCTTCTCTGTAATTTCAAAAATACTCCTAAATGAATGAAGAACTGTGTGGGGATAAGAAAAGACTTCTCCATATTTGACAAGAAACTTTGCTTTTCCTATTTTTAATAAAAGAGCTCAAGTGAGAAGTTCTGCCAAGTGGTGGAAAGGAGCAAGAAGTAGCCAGTCATCCATAGAATGGTGAGTGTGAATGCTCATTGAAGAAGTAAAATGTGAAGAAGATCCTACTATAAGGCAAAAGAAGTATGGGGCAGATGCAAGACCAAATGGTAGAATGCAAAATTGAAAAACCTGTTCTTCATGCTCAAAATGAAAATACTGACAAGAAGATTCTGTGAACAGAATATAAAAGTAGGCATCAGTGACAGCAAACTTCTTCATCTATTGATTGTGTAAAAAGTTCCATTAGAGGGAAAGAAACAACTCCCTGGTAAACTGAGGAGAGTTGAGAAAGTGGTCAATGCAGTCCATCGCCTCTGAGTAGAAGATCCTCGATTGCTTATGCCCAATTATTGGGTGTAAAAACAATCCTTGGAGAAGGACAAGAAACTGGTATGGTAAATAATGGAGGAGGAGATGTGAAATGAAGAACCAACCATAATGTAAAAACTTTAATGACCAACTGATTGGTGGCAAAGGGCCTCCAATACAGATACAAACTGAATTGAGACACTACAGTACTAAACTACATAGGGTGATGTCATCTGAAACTTCAGCAGGATATAAGTAATAGGTCTCAGACAACAGCTACAAAGAAAATATAAACTATTGTAAGGGGCAGTAAAATTCAGAAAAACTGAGTGGCATAAAGCCTAGTACCCCAAATAATATGAATAGGACCTGAGGTATATGAATCTAAACATGGGTCCTCCAACCAATGGAAAGCTAAGGTACACTGATCCAATAAATGAGAAGGACAAGGCATGGCACCACCCTACTCTTAATTGAGTAGGAAACCTCCACATGCACAGCAATGTTTGAAAAAGGTGAAAAAACTAGGTAATCAGCTGATTGAATTTTCCCGAACAAAGAAAAAGACATTACAACTTTGGTATACTAGTTGCAAAAACAGTACAGGAGGTGGGATGTCTGTATGAGGTATGATTAGCTGTCTGAAGAAAGAAAGGAGCCATAAAAATAGAATACAGATTCCTCTCTGCAAATTCAGCCTCTAAGCCAACAAAATAAATATCAGACTTCATGCAAGACTCTAACTTACTGCATATGAGAGACTTAGTATCCTTTATGAAAAGGGTGACACCCCATGATGTCCTGGCAATGCTAGACTCCAGAAGTGACAGATTGGAAGCAGTAAAAAAAATCTGCATAAGGAGTGTGAATATGAGAAGTAATATTAGAAATGTCTCAGGTATTTATATTTTTTAGAAATTATGAAAACAGACAATAAACTAAAAACTCCAAAATATGAGTAGAAAAACTGTTATCCAAATGACAGGTATAATTAAAGTTGTACCACAATTAAATGAATCACAGGGTAACCACATAAAATTGTTGTCATAATTATTTGCTGTTGAAAAAAGTGAATAATAAATAATAAAGGGGAGCTTATATATAGATCTGGTGTCAGAGGCACATTGATATAAGTCAAGAGAATCACAAAATTTATACCAATGCTTAAATGGGCAAAGAAAAGAATATTTCATCAGGACATAGCTAAAGTCTCATAGGAGGTGTGTTTTGAAACTCATAATTGTAAATTCAGCCAAAATTTTTACAGCTGTTTTTCTCAAATATACCTTCAGTTAAATACTAAATATTCTGTGTTCAAAAGATTTAGTCATAAAAACCAAGCAGACTTCTTGTGGTGTCTAGATTTTTTTCTTTAAATAACACTGTTCTTCATATAGAAAAATTCTAGTTTTTTTATTTGACAAAACACTCACCATAATGTGTGTTTTGTAAATGACGATTCCTTCTTCCTTCTTATTAGCTATAAGCAACATTTTATTAAACAAAAATAGGTGACGCAGAGCTTTGGCTCCAAACATGCGAAATGTTCCCTCAGCCATCAATTCTCCAAAGGTTGTAAGATCCTCACCCTGAAAATTTGTTAAAGAGACTTCCACATACTTATTTCTACAGTAGATAAACTGAAAACCTTAGTTTCAAAATTTACTTGAAAAACACTAATATTCCGACCTCACCTAATAATTGTAAAATATAAAATTTACAAGGAACTTATTGTTCTGTATTCAAAAGTAATCTAAATAGACAGTTATCAAATCTTTTACCAAATGTTGAATAAGTATTACAAATATTAAAACTCACTTCATTCTGCAAAATTCATTCAGTTTTTTGTAATCAAACATTACACTTGAACAAAAATAGAGTCAAAAGAGTAGCTCTGAGGTTTGAAAACAGCAAGGGTACATGGAAGACTAAAAATATTTTTATGACTTTAATGCTTCTTAACTGGTTAATTATCGAAAACTGAATTTATTTTACAGTCCTGGAAAATAAGTTTTTGCAGACGAAATTGCTTTAAAAGATATTCTGAATTATAAAAAAATATTAAATTACACGATGAAGGGCAAATTAATAGTTCCTAGATGTTTATATGTCTGCATACATATGTCTGTACGTATGTCAAGTCACATACAACGTGTCAAATAACACTCTCCAGAAAATCCAAATACAGCAAAACAGAATATTAAAATCCGCATTTGGCCTACCGTCATTTACGCCAACAAACTATCTACACCAAATTAGTAATTTACCAACGATAAGAGATAGAATAACAGAACTCTCTCTCAAATATTATCTGAAAGCAGAAAAAAGAAACAAACTAACGGCATCACTACACAAATTATCAAGTGCACCAACAAAATACATTTCACCGTACAACATATTTCAAGAATCACATTCTACTTAACAAAGAATCTAAACAAATACAATCAACGTCACTAACACGAATTCTTTTTTTTCCCCCCCTTTCTTTCTTTCCTTTCTTTTCAGATACAGGGAATACGACAGGCAAAACTTTCGGCGCCTGTCCTGTAAAAGTGGGTTTTCTCGGGGCACTCCCGTTTCCCCCACACCAAAATCTTCAGGCATTGGATTTACAGATCCCAGCCCAGGCATCTCTTTTTGCCAGACCCTGAATTGTGCCATTTGAATTGTTTTATTTTTGATCTGGATTTGAACAATATTCATGTTCACACCTGCTCAACCTCTTCCTTTCGGGACAGTTCCCGGGCTTCCTTTCCGCTGCTACCTTTGCCTCCATCCAAGACAACACTTAGAAGAGACATCCTCCACCCAAATAGTCAAGAATAATAATTACAATATATATATATAAACCACCATTTAATCTTAATAACAATCCACGAAAGAGGACAAAGAGGAACCACAATGTTCCTGAACACCCCAGTTGGAGAGAGAACTCTTCTGATTTCTCTCTCTCTAAACTGAACCCCTGCCACATTTGTTTAGTTTAGTTTAAATGACTGTCAATTTAGTATTGTGCAACAACACTGCATACACTTCAAATTCAACTGCCAAAATATTGCATTTTGAATTCAACTTATATGTAGGTTATAAATCAAACTAAATACATTGTATTATTAGATAAATATCAACTAAGGACTAGTTATTGTCACCTCCATATTTCAAAGATAAACTTAATTCTTTAGTGTGAAGATAAAGCAATGCTAAAATATTGTATTGTCAAATATCAAGCTCAACAGTTTCATCAATACATTACTTGCATTTAGCATTGAGAATTTATCCTCAGGATGAAAATATAATGGTTAAGACTAGCGTAGGAGTTGTGTGCTCACAGTTTATTAGAAGTCATGGATGCAATGAATGGGTCTTATCTGAGAACTTTGGACTGGTATGAAGATTTAAGGAGACTAGCAGTAAAGATGTACAATTTGTTTGCAATACCTACAGGTTAGAGGCTATTCTAATTAGCGTAGAAACAATAAATAATGAGAAGAATAAACTGTGGCAAACAGCAGCATGGTTTCAAGAGGAATTTGAGTGTTTATATGCAAGGGATATATTAGTAGACAATTAATGTCTGAGGAAATCAGAAACAGTACTATTAGGGTTAAAAATAGTAGATTGAATTGTAATTAGCATCAAATTTTAGCTGTCAGCTTGTATAAATGAGGAATTATTAAAGAGAAAGAAAACAAAAGGTAAAGAAGAATTGGAATGATAAACTTAAGGAGAATATAGTTATATGTGATTATTTTATAAGGCTTGTGGATAGAATAGTCTATGGAATAAATAGGAATAAAAGAACTAGACTGTTATTGAGGGGTATGAGAGAAAGATATTACTGACAGAGTAAGGAACATAATGAAGGAGACTAGCAATGATATAGTTTTTGTTGTGTACATAGAGGCTAACATTGTAGGGAAAGGTAGGTCAGAAAAGCTAATTGATAAGTACAGTAGATCCACAAAGACATTTAAAGAAAAAAAGCCATAACATAATTGTGTCAAAGGTTATGTTGAGAATAAACGAGATACAGGCTTGAAGCCTATTGCAAGAGTTAGCTTGGAACATATTTTGTGTCTTGACCCAGAGGTGAGAAAATTCACATTTACAGTCTTTAGTGCCAGACAGATATTTAGATAAAGTTATTGAGGAAATGAATCAATGTCACCAGAAACAGTTAATGGGATAGCAAGGAAAATAACTGAAAGAATTAATCTTAGTGAAGAGACATTGATTACACAGTTTGTTGTTATACACCCTAAGTTAATTGTCTTGACTGATTTTACTGAAGATATCAGATGGGGAATAGAAATAAGTTCTGTAAGGACAAATAACAGCATATTTTGATCATGGTCTGATGGAAGATCCCACTTTTACTATTCAAGACAAAAGAATCAATTTTAAAAGTGCAGTAAACAAGAATTAGACTTGAAAGTGCATGAAGTGGATGGAATTCCCTAAAAATATCTTTTATGATACCAGCTATACCAACTATGACTAGGATTTCTCACATTAATTTAGTTGATAATTTAACTGATGTGGTGCATACGTTACTCAACATAATAGAAGGCATTATCAGTTACCACCTAGATCTTCAGAACAAAGATTCTTTAGAGATAGTATTCTTCTAACAAAACCTTGTGATTTTTGATATCAATGAAATGCTCCACAGTGTATAAATAGAAAGACTATTTGTATTCAGTTGTCTCTGCGAGTTCTTTATTCCACACATAAACTTTTAAGTTAGTATCTAGTGTGCTTCACTCATGAATGCACAGTGCAAAATCCAAACAAGTATCATTGTAACAAGTGTAAAGTTGAACTCCATGACTTAAGTCCACAGGCTGCCCATATACCCATTACAGTACTAAAAAGAGGAGAAGGAGTGGTTTTATATGTAAAATGTAAGTTTCGTCCTCTTGAAGTTGATAATATTGAGTTTCTGTTATCATAGTGTTTCCCACCCCATGGTATGCAGACTCTTAGGTGGATGAAAGAGAATTCTCAGGGACTCTCAAGAAAAAAATTTAAATGGTGTCTTTTTCTACTTTTTGTGTTCTACAGTTCTCACCAATATTTTAATTTCCTTATAACATATTCATAACAAAAATACCTAGGTGCAGCTACAGATTTCAAATAATATTTTTTTTTTGTTTAGTCATACCTTAAAGCCCTGAGTTCTTCAAAGAAACTTGGAATCTCATTAGTTTTAATTAAATTATTTTGTTTTTTTCTTTTTTTATTATGTTTCAAGAATTATATTTCAATTTTACTGGTTACTAACTGCAAACTGATAACAGTATTAGCTATTCAGACATTACTATGAACATGTTAGATAGTGTGTTACAGAAACTTTTTATTTTCAGTAAATTCAACACATTCAAAAGTTATTTTATTTTACAAAATTTATTACTGCTTAAAAAGGGTTCACTGTGAAAACAGTTATTACTCAAGGGATTCATGAAGAGAAAAACACTGGGAACTTCTGTGTTAGCAGATATAAATGGAAAAGGCTTTTAGTAGGAACATGTTACAAATCATCAGATGATACTAATAAAATTAAGAAGAATCCTTGCAGTGAAATTAAGGTTTAAGCTGTTAATAATATCATAATTATAGGTGATTTTAATTTCAGGTGAATATACCAGAAAATGTTGAAAGAGAAAGGTTTTCTTCACCAATTGGTCAAGGAACCTACTAAAGACAATATTATGTTACAGTTATTGTTAACTCCTAATATAGAAATGGTTAAGAGGGTAGAAACTAGAAAAAATCTTGGTACAAATAATCATTGCTTTATTAGATTTGATGCTTTGATCAGGGAGAATATTTTTGTTCCAAATTCCAGAAAAGGATGTAACAAAAATTATCTGTTGTGAATTGAGCAAATGAATTATCTGAGGACATTGATAAGTTATGAAAAATTTTAAAACTAGATTTAAATATTCAAAATAAACATGTTCCTTATAGAAAGAAATGAGTGGTTGGAGAAAAACAAACAAAAAACGACTGGCTCACAAATGATAAAAAATATAAACTTAAAGAAAAGTGTGAGAAGCTTAAGAACTTGAAATTGACTGGCATGATTGGGGGTTTTTAAGATAAAGAAATGAGGTTTATCATTTTTCTAATAATTATAAGTTTATTAGTCTTACATCAATTGCAGGAAAAGGTTTTGAAAGGGCAAATAGGACATTAGGTTGTATCTACATAAATATGATACAAAGTTGGTTATAATTTCATTGCATAGGTCATTGGTTAGGCCATATTTGGAGTATTGTGTTCCATCTTAGGGTCTTTACCTTAAAAAGGACATTGAACTGTTTGAAATGATTCAGAAGAGGGCTACTAGGATGAAAATGCTGTCATACAAGAAGGGGTTAAGTCTCTTTAAAATGTTTTCTCTTGACAAAAGAAGAGTTAGAGGGAATCTTCCTGAGGTGTTTTATGTTGCTAGTGCAATTGATAGTGTTGATGCATCATCTACTTTTATGCTTAGTGGTGAGAATGGTAGAACCAGGGGGCATAAATGTAAATTTTAGTACCACAGGAGTCACTTTTGGCTAAGATAGTTTCATTTTTCTAACAGAGTGGTTGGTATTTGGAAGAGGTGACCTTAAGTTGTTGTACACACAATAAGTTTAAGTAAGTTTAAAGGAAGGCTTGATAAATACATGAATGATAAAGACTGGCTTTGAGTTATTTCTAGTTTTTACTTTAGTTTATTAGATGAGACAACCTAAATGGACCTTGTTGTTCCTAAATATTATTTTAATCAGTAATTGAAAGTGGTATTTGAAGAGATCTCCAAAATGTGTTTTTGATTAATTTAAAACAATACTGTATAAAAAAAATTGTAAAATACAAAAACACATGGCTGAAATTCATACTGTGCTAGTATCTTCGGCTAAATTCATAGTTTATTTCAGTGCTTACCTCCCAGCCATACAACAATGAGTGAATCTCCTGAACTCTCACAGCATGTTCATGTTTTTTCTTCATGTCATTAATGTGATAAGCTATTCCTGTCATCACTGAAACAGCATTTTTGATGTCAGGATATCCATCACTCTCTTTGTCTGAGTATTTCACAATGTTCTGAAGAGAATATACACAATTCATATCATTAACCTAAATAATTTACAGTATAAAGTATTGATGTTAGCTATACAAACATGAAGAAGAATATTATGTTGTTCCTCAACTATGAAAAAAAAAGAGAACAGTATTGAGAATAAAGGTTGATTTGATCCCTAAGGAGAAATGCTGCATCTTGGGAAATTCAAGAATAATACATCCTTAACTTTTTTAATATAATTCATATAGATTTATATATATATTTATAAAAATCATAATTATTTTTAAAATCAGTATGTATTACACAGGTTATCTTATGGCCACAAGAATATACAATTAGCTGAAGCACTAACATAAGAAAAAAAATGGTCTGTTTTAAGGAAACACATTAAACTGAAGATTACCTAGATGACAGAATGTGGTACTATAACTAAAAAATATGTAATAAACTGAGATGTTTCAAACATAAAAGAAAATGGTAAAGTACTACAATTATATAGAAATCTTAGATATGATGAAAAATCACACTGATGAAAAAAGTACATAATAAGTTGAAGATCTCACATGCAATAGAAGATCATGTTGGGCTAAGTAAATACTGAAGTAATTCTCACGTTTAAAAGGAGATGGTATTTCAGTATTCTTTGAACTGGCTTCAACAGGTATGAACCTAGAGGTAGACAGTGGTGCAAAGCTAATTGTCTCTCCTGAAAGAGAATTTTTTTAATATTGTAGGTTTGAGTTTTAATTCTAATTAGTGAATAAAGAGTAAAGTGACTTTTATTATCAAACATTACATTTTATTTAAGGTGTAAATATCTAATTAATCCTAGTTCATATACACTCTGCTATAATTCCTTTAGTTTCAAAAATATTTTTGTACGAAATTAAATGAAAACAACTTTTGTCAGTAAGCTTTTCAATAATCTTTCTTACCTTAAAGATTTCTGCAGTCTCTAAATTGTTCATTAAGTCTTTGATGACTGATACACTTCTGAAATATAGAAAATTGTAATTTGCATGTGAAATCAAATGCTCCAAACCATAAAAAATAATTATAATCTAATCTTAAACACCAATCTGTTTTTTTCTTTCCTAAAAATCTGTTTATGATTAATCACATGCAACAGAAAAGTTAGGAAAGAAGCAATTAATTTGGTTTTTAGGTATTATAGTAAGGTTTCTGTTGAATATGAAATATATTGTAATTATGAAATTCTTACCAAAAGTAAGTATTTTTAATGGAACTAAAATTAAAAAATCATACAAATAAAGAGAATTGAAACTAACAGGATTTATGTTATAAACTAGTATATCAGATAACAAAAACTTTGAATGATTATAGTGCAAACCACTAACTGAGGAGCTTCAGTGTTAATGTTATTTTTAGTATTAAGCCTAATAATATTTACTAACTGCTAAAGAGGAGATTTAAGCTAGTTCAACATTCACATATGAAGCAAACAGTGCAAAATAATCCCAGTAAGTGTAATGAAAAATAAAAAAAGATTTAAAAATCATTTTAAACATAATAACCAAAAACCTTTAACAAAAGTAGTTATAGATAAAAATTAAATGCATTAATACTTTCTTATAATTCATAATGTAGATATATTACTAAGTAAAAATATACACAGACTCCCTATATTAATAAATGTTTTTTTAATTGCAAGCTTTTGGCTCAATTACAACAGCTTATATCTTATATCTCACAACGATACACTAAATAATATTTTTTTATCAATGGAACACTTTTAAAGGAATCTTTCCTGACACACTAGGATTCACTGCAAAAAATAAAAAATAAACTTAAAATCATTGTAGTAGTCAAAGGTTCTCCTACATAACATGACAGTTCTTATGAAAGTAAAATTACCAGGTCCCAATCTTTTCATAAAGAATGAGGTTTAAAGGACTCAGTTTGAGTGTAATAAATATAGATATTGCAGAAATACATTGTCCATTATGAGCAAGATTCAAAGAACACAAAAGAGATATAACAAACTGTGCTAAAACACATTTAAGAAAATTACTACAAAATAGACTTTAAAAAATTTAAAAATAGTGGACAGAGAAAAACCATTAAAGAGATCAAAATCAAAAAAAATTATTACCATCAGTGAGAACTAATAAAAACAATAGTACTCAGTACTGTTTATACACAACTTATTAAAGATACCAAATATATCATTCATTGTAAAATCAATGTTAACCTAAGCCTTAACAATATTTCTTTTGTGTTATTCATAATAACTACTTCTATAATGTACTATTTGAAATTTAAGCATTTTACTTTATTATATTACAGCTATGATTGTACTTTTCTTCTCACATGTATTATATTCAAGTAATTGTTTAATTTTAAATATTCTTAAACAAATACAAAGCCATGTTTTAATTATTTAATCAATGTAAAATATTAAATCTTTGGCTGTTATTCTGTACTAATCATAATTTGTTTTCATCATTTTCTGAATGGTCAATAACATCTCTTTTAACTAGCAATGATGAATTGTAAATTCAATGAAAGTGATCTTCTTTGTTAAGACTAGATAATAAAAGAACAGATTAGGGCTCTACAATATCATTTCTTTACTAAAATCTGTGTTTTGGCAAGAAAAAAAAAGAAAATAAACTTATAGTAGATGTTAGGTATTTTCATAATTGTTGCATAGACAACTGCTTTTAAAAAAGTGTTCTACATATAAAAAATTTGTATTATTCAGCCTGATGAAGGCTCAAGTAAACAGACCAATATCTTGCTATTAAAGGAAAAGTATTTAATGTTACAAAATAGTATGTATATTTTACATAGATGATTACTTAAGTTACAGAAGCTATCATATCTGATGAGCATGTTTGTGAGTTTAAATAGGGAATAAAAGCTCATTTATATGATTCACTAACAAACTCATTATTCTACTTTACATTATTAAAGGTTCCTCAGACTATATAGTTGAGTGTAACTATTGATCAAGCTTGCTGAAAAGACTAAATTTGAATGATCTTATTCATAAAAAATGTTATCAACCTCCTGAACCAAAATATCTGTGATTACCAGTATGATAAATCAACTGTTAAAGAGAAATTAATATTTATGCTTTATTTATTCTTTAGGCTCGGAGTTGTGGTATGCAGTTTTTCATTCAGAAAAATCTAAATTTCTCAATTTCAGCACTTATATTTATTTCAAATGAGAATTTTTATATGTATAATTTGTAATGCAAATTCTGAATAACTCAGTCAAATACTTGAAAAACTTCTTTCTTTAATCTTCAAAAAATTAGTTAACACTATATTTCAGTTATACTTCAGTGATAATATCTCAAGTCTGTAGTATTATCTTCTCAGCTTTTGGTTAAACTGATCTTATTCACCTAAAACATTTTTTCATCTATCAAAATTTAAATTCTTCAGAACACCTAGATTTTTAATTTAAAAAAAAGCATTGATTATTATATGCTACAATTATTTCAAGCTAAATACCATAAAAACTGATAACTCACAAACCAATCAAATTCTGGTAGAAGATAAACTTTAAATTCCAAATACAATAACAACAACTTCTACACCAGGTAAATCCTGACTTTAATAACCACATCATATCGACCTTTAATACGACATCATCATCATCAGTTCAAAACTGTTGTTATTGTAATTTTAAATTAACCGTCACGTTATTTTCTGCCGGATTATGCCATGATAATTTTGTTTCCCCTGTAACTTATTAATTTAAAAATAATAAATTGAACACATAATCCTATCATCTTTCTTTAGATTTGCACTCGGCCCTGCATGGCCAAGCGTGTTAAGGCGAGCGACTCGGAATCTGAGGGTCGCGGGTTCGCATACTCGTCGCCCTAAACATGCTCGCCCTTTCAGCCGTGGGGGCGTTATAACTTGACGATCAATTCCACTATTCGTTGGTAAAAGAATAGCCCAAGAGTTAGCGGAGGGTGGTGATGACTAGCTGCCTTCCCTCTAGTCTTACACTGCTAAATTAGGGACGGCTAGCACAGATAGCCCTCCAGTAGCTTTGTGCGAAATTCAACAACAAACAAACAAACTAGATTTGCACTCACGACATATATTAATCATCTTGATGTTTGGTGAAGGGACCTCTGACGTGTTTTATATCTAGAGCAGATTAAAACAAAATGAATAGTAACAAATATTTTTATTTCTTGCTGTTCAAGTTCATACTTCATACTGTGTTGTATCCTACAGATTGTATAATTATTCTCGTGATTCGTGGCATGTGCACGATTCACTAACGTCACGGCAGTACAAATTGCAATGTTAAGCGTTTTTTAAGTAACAACATTTTACTGTCTAGTAATCAAGTTATAGACAGACAACACACTACCATAAAGTGGTGTAAATGATTCAAATAGGTGATCTCTTCAGGTCATCTTTTACTGTAATAATAATAATAAAAGAAACGCTATTCTGATACAAACAAGAGACTGCTTACCATTACGATCCACTTCCACTATGGTGAGGTGTCCATCTCGATAATGGGTTGGCTATACCTTTCGGCAATGGATAAGGTGTTCATTTCAACCACAAGTGAGGTGTTCATGTTCTCAATTGGTGATGTGTCCATGTTCTCAATTGGTGAGATGTCCATTTTTACAAGGCATGATGTATCAATTTCTTCAATTGATGACATGTCCACTTCCTCACTAGGTGAGGTATCCATTGCCATGATGCATGATGTATCCATTACTAGAATGGACGAGAAATCCATTTCTAGAATGGGTGATATTTCCATTTTTATAATTAATGAGCTACCCATTTCTTCATAGTGTGAAATATCCATTTCACTATCATTGCTACAAGAGTGTGTTTTGGAGAGAAAAAAATGTTGTTAAAGCACAGATTGTTGTTTCCCTTTTATACAAGCATAGATTAAAAAGGTGAGACATGCAATTACTGTCATGCCACGCGGATTATAGTAAGAAATAAACAAAAGAGAAACTACGACATGGTTGTTCAAAGAAGTCCAACGAAGCTGTATGATATACAAAGTCAATACAAGCTAAAGTTTAATATGAAACGTATTTCAAATTAGAAATCGTTGATTACCCAAAGGACATGCTAAAATCTGTTGCATTTTTCACATCACACTTCCTTCAAACAGATCCTTTCAGAGATTAAAAGATAACATTAATTTATACTTATTATATTCTACTTGGACGGGCCAGCAGTAGCTGATATTCAGTTTGCAGGGTTGCGTTTTCCGTGTCTAATATTCGAGCCAAAATGCAGCTAAATACAGCCCGTAATTTCGGTTGTGCTCGGGTTATAGTAATGGCAGTAAGCCCCATTCTTCGGGTCGAATAGATGGCTGAAGTTTCTTGTAGGAATGAGTAGTTGGTCAGTTGTTTAGAATTAGGAATGTTAAGTGATTCTAACTTGCCATTTATCCCTTGTGAGCATAGAATACCCATCAATTGAAAATATCGGTGTCAAGCGACTGAGAGACTTTCCCGGAGAGTTGGAAAATTAAGAACTCTCAGTTTTCAACCAGAGAATATTCGTGTTGAAATGTACGAGAGTCTCATACAAAAACAAAAAGAAAACGCCTACTTCATGTCAATTGGATGTTCAAGTTATTCACCCTCTAGACATTTAGTCTCAGGTAAAAGAGAGTTAAATAGTCAGTATAGCTTTCACTCGTGTGAAAAAAATTACTCAAATGGCACACAACGTTGTTCACAAAGCCATTTATCCCAATAGCTTTAGTGCTTATCCTTCGGCTAAACTGTAGTAGAAAGAAATGTATATTTCTGAGAGGGCCCTAAGAAGCGATAAGTTCATTCAGACTTTTTTTGTAAAGCTATACATCACATTGAGTATATGTGGTATTAAAATACGGTATCCCAGTTTATTCATAAAAACCTAGAACTTACGAGTCGTTATACCAGGACTCTGTATGGTGGAGAGGATCTGTTATTTTTCTTTTTATATCCTGCTTGTGTCGCATGTGATGATGTTTGCGACTAATCATCCTTCTCAGGCCGTTCTGAATTTTCTTTTTCAGTGGTATTTTTTTCAGGGGAAAGTCACTGGAATAAAAGCAATACTTACAAATAATTTATTTGTCATAGTATATTTACACAAAATTGAATTGTATGAGAGAAGATCAATATTTATTTAAATGAACTGTGTTATATTGATAAATCAGTACCTTAGTGTTAATGGTTAACAACTTAGTTAAAATTGGTAAATATCACGATCTACACTAAAACAATTATTGTTCAGACAATATAACAGTATGAACAGTATTTCAATAACTACTAGATCTTTCGTGTACGGTTAAACTGTGGAGTACTGGTGTTACACAGAGATTCTTGATAACAGTGGATATAGCAGATGTAATGGAGTTGACGTATTCTTCTCTACTTTCATTCACAAGTTACAATAATACCCACACTAAAATTACTTATAATGAAAAATGGTTGCAATTGTGTATGGAGGAAAACAGTAGTTGAGGCTCGTCAAATGATTATAAAACGTACTTGAATATTTATATGGTGAAATAGACAATGAATTATGGTTATTACAGGGTCACATAAAACATATGTCACCAAATTTGTCTGCTTGAATCAAAAATACAAGAATTAAGGTCCCAAAACAAATTATAAGTGAAAACGACTCTACAAAATGTTGACGGCAAAGATGATATGACACGTAGCGTTTAACTAGTTTTAGCCAAGCAGCAAAGGTGCAATGTACTTGAAGAAATACACAGATTATGTAAGTAACTATGGAACCTAATTACATCATCGGATTACACACTTTTCATTGAATTTTAAGTTAATAGTTTTTCTGCTTGATAACATATTATAATTATCAATAGTACACATTCTTATCAAAACAATGGTGAGATAAAAACAACTCAGAACAACAATATATAATATACATGAACTGTTACATATTTGCTGAGAAACTTTTTAAAAATATTTTTATAATTTTAAATTTTTTTAAATACTTAGTTTGTTTGATTTGGTTTCATTTAAATTTTGCGCGAAACAACACGTATGCTATGTACATCAACAATCTTTTCAGCAATTGTAGTCTAAAGGAAAGACACCTAGTCAACTATTGGGTTACTCTTAGATCAACGAATAATGAAATTGACCGTTATAGTTTAATTTTCCCTTACGGCGAAATGGATTGAATGTATTTAGTGTGACAGGAGCTCAAAAAGCTTTCTGGGTATTGTGAGCAGAGCGTTCTGGCAACCACTTAGCTAAAAGTCAGGATTTACTTGAGAATACATACCTTTTAAGTTTTAAAATCCCCGAAGGAACTGATTCTTCTTGGTTTTTACAGCTTTTATTCATGATTGCCCTGGATTTACCTAAGTTAAGATAAAAAATGCTGATTTCTGCAAAATTAAATTACACCTAACGAGTTTTGCTTTGATATCTAGTGAGGAATCTACTAGATTAAATAATTAAATTCAAAACACAACAACAGCAGCTTCTACACGAGGTAAACTCTGACTTTAATAACCACATCGTATCGTCCTTCTTTTTTTTTTCAAGTTCGTGCAAAGGTACACAAGGGCTATCTTTGCTAGCCGTCCCTAATTTAGCAGTGTAAGATTAGAGGGAAGACAGCTAGTCATCACCACCCACCGCCAACTTTTGGGCTACTCTTTTATTAACGAATAATGGGATTGAATCTCACATTATAGCGTCCCTACAGCTGATAAGGCCAGCATGTTTGGTGCAACAGGGATTCGAACCCGTAACCCACAGATTACGAGTCGAATGCCTTAACCCACCTGACCATGGCGAACCTCGTTCTTTGATATAGCATCTTTATCAGTTCAAACTGTTTGTTATTGTAATCGTAATTTAATGGTTACATTATTTTCTGAAGGATCATCTCATTATATTTGTCTTAATAATTTTGTTTTCCCTTTAATGAATCAAACTGAAGATTTAGAACTGAATTGCACTACTTAGAAAATGAGGCCTGGCATGGCCGAGCGCGTTAAGGCGTGCACTCGTAATCCGAGGGTCGCGGGTTCGCGCCCGCGTCGCGCTAAAACATGCTCGCCCTCCCAGCCGTGGGGGTGTATAATGTGACGGTCAATCCCACTATTCGTTGGTAAAAGAGTAGCCCAATAGTTGGCGGTGGGTGGTGATGACTAGCTGCCTTCCCTCTAGTCTTACACTGCAAAATTAGGGACGGCTATCACAGATAGCCCTCGAGTAGCTTTGTGCGAAATTCCAAAAACAACAAACAAACTTAGAAAATGTAGTACCACCTAAAGGTTTAGACAAACTTATATAATAGAGCTTCTATTGACGTTCAAAACCACACAATATATTATAACAACCAAATCCATTCTTCCGGTATACCATTTCATGCTCTTTTCTAGTCTTGCACTACTAAATTAGGGATGACAGCGCAGATAGCTCCTGTGTAACTTTGCGCGAAATTAAAAACAGAAACAAACAAACAAACCATTTCATACCAGAAATTTCTTATGAAATTACCAGCCTCTTTAATAAATTGAAAATGATAGTAAAGCTTGAAATAATATAAACGTCCTATTCTCTAACCCTAAATAACTACTAATAAAGGAACAAAATATATCATATACGTAGAATCCCGCAGGAATGTATTGTGAAATATAATAGATAAATATCACATTTCTTGTAACTAAATCATAAAAAGAATATAAAGGTCATATGAGTAGTGATGAATTCCAGATATCGTTTTTAACATGCCAGCCATTTGAGCCTGGTCACAAAATACTTTGTAACTGTACACTTTACTCGTACGCTATCCTGCAACTGAAAACGAAAATATTCTGTTTAGAAAGTTCAGAGATCAACAAACCAAACGGCATTTCTTCAAACCGTGATAATGTCTCTTGCAATATCAACCATATTTCGTTTCGTTCATTCACCAACCATAGACTTTACCAATATACATTTTGATATTTATATATAATCTTTTCATACGATGGAAACACTTCTTTTACTCTAAATTATTGAACCTCTTGTATATATACCATGTATTGCTTTGCTAAATACCATATCTGAAGAAGACAGACCAACACTCTTTCGAAAAGCGTTGTACGTTCTTCCCAAACTAAATCACTTCATTATATTTATAGATTGTTGTTTACCAACTCATTGCTTTACTGAGCCTAAAGTACTTCTTTACTGAAGCATTAAAAGGAATGTTTCTTGTGTCTTATTTTGTTTAACGTGTTGAAAATCACCAAATATCTTATCCTATATTTTAATCGATGACAAAGATAAATCACATTTTAGGTAATACAAAAAGTAACATTCGGTAAATATAAAATATTTAAATTTATAAATATGACTTTATTTTAGACGTAACAGTCAAAAGGGAAATGTTACTGTAACGATTGTTCTCCGTTAAATCGCTTGAGACTAGTATTTGAATTGTTAGATCATGATGGATACGGTACTGGAAGTTGTATACAGTTTGTACAAAATATATAATTATTGCCACTATTGCGGCATGTAGGTTGATTATTTAAAAGTTTGAAACGAAACTCAGATTTAATTTGTTTTCGTAAAGATAAAACAACTGTTTAGTTTTTTACTAAGACATCTGACTTTGTTTAGTGCTTGAAAAGGAACAAGAAGTTCAGTTTTAGAAAGTGGAAATTCATGTGTTGAAATAAATATATTGATAAGAAATATTTTCTTTGCAGATTTCCTTTCTCCGATTTTGAATTAAAATTGCTTGAGAAATCTTTTTGTGGTTGTTCTGGCGAAGAGAAGTAACTGAACTTAGGTTGGTTTTTTTTAATTCAATGCTTGTATTGCAGTTTTGCAATTGGTGCAAATTTGATAAGTGGGAGGTAGAGGCGGTTTTGTTCTTGGGTCTGATATATGATAAAATAAATATTTTAGGAAAACGTTTCACAATTTTTAAAAGATTTTGCTGGTACTTTTTATATTAGACAACCAAAAAATAGAGATATTTTACCTTTTTCTTTGGAGATTTTTTGAATATTATTCAAGTTTTTAGGCTTGATCCTAGGTCTTCTTTTTTTGGTATTCTAATGAAACAAATATGTATATTTAACCAACTTTTTTGTTTCTTTATTAAGTTAAGATAAAGATACACAAATAGGTCTCTGCGTTCTGTCTATGTCGGGTATCGAAACCAGATTTCTAACTTTTTAAGTCCGTATATTTACCGCTTGCCCCTGGGAGTAATATCCAAAATATCGAAATGATTTTCTTGTGGATATGAATTCCAAAATAGTGGAATATATGACTTTTATTTCCTTGTTTTACCGGTTTCATACGTTTCACCGTTCAAGAATTAGTTACACCGAGGGCCTGGCATGGCCGAGCGCGTTAAGGCGTGCACTCGTAATCCGAGGGTCGCGGGTTCGCGCCCGAGTCGCACCAAACATGCTCGCCCTCCCAGCCGTGGGGGTGTATAATGTGACGGTCAATCCCACTATTCGTTAATAAGAGTAGCCCAAGAGTTGGCGGTGGGTGGTGATGACTAGGTGCCTTCCCTCTAGTCTTACACTGCAAAATTAGGGACGGCTAGCACAGATAGCCCTCGAGTAGCTTTGTGCGAATTTCCAAAAAAACAAACAAACAAACAAGTTACACCGAGAATCTCCGATATCCCTTGTGAGCAAAGCAAAGATAACCAGTTGTGTAAATGTGTTCTTAATTTCAAAATATAAATCATTTAATTAACGTTTGTCTCCTTTTTAAATAGCTAGAAGTGAGGGAGCAGAAGAAACTGGTTGAGTACAGCCACCAAGAACTGTGAAAAGTTGCTGAGACTTATAGATATGTAAAAGTAAGTTAAAGTTTGAAATTATATCACAAACAAATTGTATTTTTATTATAACAACAAAAGTGCAATTAGAATAACATTTTAATTTTAAAAGGAAAATATACTAAGTAGTTATTGCTTAATAAATAGTTTGTATGTGGACTTTATGATGTGTGTACATATAGCCAGCACATTTACTTCAGATTGTTTATGTTTAATTCAGAAAACGGTATTTGCATGTTTTGTTCTTATCGCAGATTCGTGGTAAAACGGCCCGGTTTAGCCAGGTGGTTTAGGCGCCCGTCTTGTAATCTGAAAATAGCAGGTTTGAATCTGCGTTACACCAAATATTCACTCCCTTTAAAGCGTGGGGGCATTATAATGGGACGATTAATACAATTCTACTATTCGTTAGTGAAATAGTATTCAAAGAGTTATTAATAGTTTTTCATAGCAACTTTTTATGTGAATATTAATCGGTCTTTCTTATAAATCAATAATAAAGTGCCATATCTACAGTCTGCCGCTGATACAGCGGGAAGCATTCAGACTTACAAGTCGAAAACGGGAGTTGTCAAATCTCTCTGGTGGACTCAACAGATAACCCGATGTGGTTTTGTTGTGAGGAAAACACGTTGTTAGAGTTTAAGGTTGCTTCGGTAAGTATGAAAAAAACAGAACCACAGTTATTAAAATGTTAATATTATTTTTAGCGAAAATGATATTTATTAATATAATTCACGTTCAATTCAAATTTACATCTGATTTTATTTTGTGATAATCGGAAAGAAAATGCGTTAACAACTTGGTCCAACAAAACTTTTAATGTGGAAATGGCCAGGTGATGAGGGCGTTCGACCCTCTATACATTGGTAAAATAGTAAACAAGAGTTTGACATGTGGTATTTCCCATAATGTACTTGTTAATGTTTATATTAATGTTTCGTTTGCGTTTATGGCATAAAATAAGTAAATTTATTCTGAAACTCTATGCAACGAAACGCTGAATACAAGAGCAAAAGGAGGAGGATGAAAAAACATGGTGATAAAATTATATAATAGCACAGACAGCCTTAACTTCTTTTATAAGTGAAGAAAAAAGAGGCATGGAAGTGTTTGAAGTAGTGCCCTCACAACAACAGATGCTAGCGATGATTGTGAGAGTAATAATAATAATAATTCTTCTCAACAGAGAGCTGTTAAAACATCCGAAATAATGTCTCCAAAACAAAAGCTGAAGAAATGGCACATTATATGACAGAAGGTAAAAAATCCAGTTCAAGTCCTTCCTAAGTTTCAGACAGAGCCGTTCTTTATTTACAACTGTCAAATAGATGCAGATAACTATTAGCAGTAGTTACCGCTCTTATGTAATTATTTTTAACTGAATAACGATACTGATTAAGGCAGTTAAAACACCCTTCAGTTAAAAGTGTGAAACGTATTCACGATACATTGTGCTCGAACATGGGACCATCAATTAGTGAACACCAACACCAGACATTAAACAACACCTAGCATTTATACCACGAACAGAAATTTGTAAGACCCGAAGAAATTTTGCGTAACCTGTGGTCTTTTATGTCATGAAGTAATTAGTACAGGTGTTTTCTTGGTGTAATATTTTCTTGTTACTGAAATTTACAAGAATTCCATTGCATATACTGCTTATTTTGCATATTATAATAAAACATATTCTTCAGATCTATTTCAAGTTGCTTTGTGTCTCTGTGTGAGGAAATTCATATTCGTAGTCGTGTAAAATATACTAAAATATAAACCAGCAAAAGCACTTCGTTTCAGTCAGAGCTTTAAAGCTGGGAAGATACCAAATGTATTTTTAGTTTATCTTGAGTTTTCTCATTAAATTATTATAAAGACATATTTCTACCAAACAGATTATGTTCTTCAAATTTTTATATGAAAAGATGAAATGAATACACACTGAGTATATCCATATTCACAACTTACTGCCATGATTTCTCTTAACATGTATCCACAATGGCAGTTGATCTTGTTTTGTGGTGCCAAATAAACTAAATAAAAAAGTAAATAAAATTGTAAAAAGTATCAACATAATCATCTTCATGAAAATATTTAAGAAGGTGTTTTATTTGTGTTTGCACAGGAAGTTTTTATGACGATAGGTAAAATTTTCCCTTTTTTTTCTGTTTAAGTATAAATTTACTTTTAAATCACAAGTAATGTTTACAAATCTAAATGATCAGTTAGTTACATGTATTGAGTTGGAATGTTTAAATCACACCGCCACGAAATAACATTTATCAGTCTCATGTCTGCTTTATATCCACGGTCAACATCTTTGATTAATTTGAATATTTTCACCCAAATTAATAAAAAAGACCAGAAACTATGTCTGAGAATTATGAAAAACATTCCAATAGAGAAACTTGGCCCGGCATGGGTAAGTGTGTTAAGGCGTTCGACTCGTAATCCGAGGGGCGCGGGTTCGAATCTCGGTCGCACCAAACTTGCTCGCTCTCTTAGCCATGAGGGCGTTATAAGGTGGCGGTCAATCCCACTATTCGTTGGTAAAAGAGTAGCCCAAGAGTTGGCGATGGGTGGTGATGACTTGTTGCTTTCCCTCTAGTATTACACTGCTAAATGGGCCTGGCATGGCCGAGCGGGTTAAGGCGTGCACTCGTAATCCGAGGGTCGCGGGTTCGCGCCCGCTTCGCGCTAAACATGCTCGCTCTCCCAGCCGTGGGGGTGTATAATGTTACGGTTAATCCCACTATTCGTTGGTAAAAGAGTAGCCCAAGAGTTGGCGGTGGGTGGTGATGACTAGCTGCCTTCCCTCTAGTCTTACACTGCAAAATTAGGGACGGCTAGCACAGATAGCCCTCGAGTAGCTTTGTGCGAATTTCCAAAACAAACAAACAAACACTGCTAAATTAGGGACGGCTAGCGCAGATAGCCCTCGAGTAGCTTTGCGCGAAATTCAAAATCAGAAACAAACTTATATCTGCTTTATAGTCATGGTTAACATTTTTAATTAATTTGAATATTTTCACCCAAATTAACCCAAAAGACTTGAAACCGTGTCTAAAAATTATGAAAAACATGTAAACAAAAGTAACTTCGAACTTCTGTTATAAAATAACTGTGTTTGTTTGTCTTGAAGCGAAAAGACAAAACGCTTTTATTCATGTTCACATAATTCAGTAACCCATTGGCCAGGCGTTAAGGCGTGCGCTTCGTAATCTGAGGGTCGCGGGTTCGCACCAAACTTGCTCGCTCTCTTAGCCATGAGGGCGATTTAAGGTGGCGGTCAATCCCACTATTCGTTGGTAAAAGAGTAGCCCAAGAGTTGGCGGTGGGTGGTGATGACTAGCTGCTTTCCCTCTTGTATAACACTGCTAAATTCGGGACGGCTAGCACAGATAGCCCTCCAGTAGCTTTGTGCAATATTCCAAAAACAAATAAAACAAAACAGTAACCCATAACATACTTTGAGGGGAAGAGGAATTCAAACTGTACTTCATTTCAATTAAAATGTTAATACCAGTACCAGCCGACTTTAGAATACATTTTTCTCGAATGGGTTTTTCCTCATCATGAATCAGTACAACGATTTCTTGCTGGTTTCATTTCCACAAATTTCTTATCTGGTATACAGTATTACATTGGAAATGACCCCGATCAAGAACTCGTACAACCCAAATTAAAAGGACATCTGTATTAGTTTTATATTATGATTTTATTTCCTGCAGATACAATTGTTACGCTTTAGCCTCTCCAATCGTAATTAACAGAAGCAGTGACTGAGGGTTTTTCGGTTGGAAAAAAGTGGCGCGAAGGAGCTACTGTATTATTTCGTTTCTGGATATAATAGTACATGTTTTTCACATTTGTAAGAGATAAAATAAATTTTTCACACATTTGGGTTGGGTTTTGACAGCAAATATAATTAAGTAAAAATAATACTTCTTGATGTTAATTCCATTATAAAATCTTACTTCTCTTTTTATAACACGAAATATCAATATTTTGTAGGCGTCGTTCTACTTGACTTGCTTTCCGAAATTCTTTTTTCTACGTTTAACGTTGCTAAGATACTCTATAGTATAATCAGTATTGACGTCATTACATGCAAATTATTATTGGATTCCACGAAGTAGATGTCCAATCACAGTTGTATAAATTTTGCATGTAACAATACATATATGTTATTCATTTTTAATGAGTGTTTTTCCACAAGACATTAAAAGAAATAATTGGATAAATATTAAAAAAATAATTGGGAGTTCGAATCCACCCGTTACATAACATGCTCTCTCTTTTATCCTTACTAGTGTGTATTCTTTCATTCATAAGGACGTTATAAAGTCAGTAAATCTCATTTTAGCCGCTCAAGAGTACGAGCCAAGTTCCTTAAGCACGTCGCTACGTACTAAAGAAAATTAGTGACGAAGGTATACGAGTTTTGTGTAGAATTTATATAATTGGAGAATCTAGAGGCAACGAAAAGAATTGCAGATTAAGGGAAATGGAAGCAGTCGTCAAAGGGTGAATAATTTATTGATATGAAAGGAATATATCAGATGACAGTGACTTTCAGGATGATAGAAAGAGTGCTATTAGTATTAGAGTACAAAATAATGAATTTACTTGTTTTGAACCTGTTATGTTGACAAACAAATTTCAGAATTTGGATTCTGCACATGAACTGTTGGAGAGAATGAAAATAGAAGAATCAGAGAAGGATATGGAAGTTGTAGGTGATTTATCGACAAGATATATGGTTAGAATAATCTGTTGGGTAAATGAGGACAAAATAATTAGACTATGCTATGTGGGAGAACAGGTGGAGAATATAACCGAGAATTAACTGTGTAAATGAAGTTATAAGTAGGTCACAAGGGTCAAATGTTAGGTTTAGGTTTTAGTAAGTAAACTGTATGGATGAGCAGACTGACTGGACTTGTATCGATTAAATTCATCGGAAGAAGGGAGCTTTTGGAATGGGTGGTTTACATTTAAATACTGTAGCAGCTGGTTTGTTTTCTAAGGCTATAAGGGAGGTTTTAAACTAAAACTAAACAGTGGTGAGGACCAGAAAACAACACAAAAAGAATAAGAGGAAATGAAAAATTTAGCATATTAAGTTACTACAGAAGTAGTAGAAAAGGATAGACTTGATTGTTACTGTTGTAATGCTAGGAGTATAAGAAAAAAAGTATATGATTTTGAAGCACTGGTATTGGAAATAAATTTGGAAAAACTAGTTTTTCAAAGTAAATGTTTCTAAATGATATCCATAAATTTACAGAAAAAAATTCATTAGGAATTTTGAGTAATTCTTTTAAATTTTAAGTTGAAAATTGGAAGACACTTTCAAAAGTTACAGTTTACTTGAGATTGATTAAATATAACTGTTCTCATCTTTGTTCACAACTAATTATGCAGTGAACATGCAGTTGTCTTAATGGATTACACCGACTTTGTTACGAGTTTTCATTCTTCTTCATGGTTTTCCTTTGTAAAGAAACAATGTGTGGATGATGCTTTCACTGAAGCTGCATTTTTCCAGTATGTAAAGAGAAAAATATCTTTTTCTTTTACATAGCTTTTTAACTACTTTAAAAGAATATTGAATATGTATGTCTGCATACTGTTCCATTGTATACAATGCCCCATGCTATTGGTTCTATTTCAGCACTGGATTCTAGTTGTATGTGAATAGAATTTAACATTTAACATTTTCATGGACTGAAGTGTATTACTGATGGATACTTCCTTTCACACTTTTCATCCTTCCTTTAATGCATCATTTCTTGCTCTTATAATGATGGTTGAATACAGAGGGAATGAGCTGTGCTATTAATGAGTCACACTTTATATAATGGAGGATTTTCATGTTCTTATTACTTTGCAGCAATGTCATGTATAAATATGAGCTTAAGTGACAGTCTTAAGGACAGTGGGAAGTGAAAACATTTGTATAAAGAGGGCATAACTGAATGAGAAAATTATGTGTGAATAGCCACTTATTTATCACCAATACAATTTCAGTGTATTTGAGCAAATTGGAAAATGCTTACATTAAAATGAAATTCCTGTACCTCAAATTTGAAGGCATTTGATGCTCTTTAGTTTAGTATTGTAGAAATATTTTGGTTTTTCTAGCAGTGTAGAAAATAGATGAGCAAACCTTAACAAAAATAAAAATTTGTGTAAGCTGATTAAAAAATATACCAGTGACATAGGAGTGGGGTGGAATCAACGTGTCTTTGAACACAGGCTGGCATTATGAGAATGTCAACTTACAAAAAGTGTAGAGAAAACCTGTAAAAGGAATTGTTAGTTTTATCTTTACTGTTGTAATTTTAACATTTTTAATGTTTTTTTTTTTTTAATGGGATGGTTGAACTGTGTTAAATTCAAGTAAGTGACTTTATCTTCAGACTTCATCACCTTTAACTTATTACATTTGTCTCAAACATCCTGACATTTTTCTGTTTCCATACATGATATTCAGGTTTATGCAGCTTCTTTTCTATGGTATTTTAATGTTGAATCTTGTTTTTATCCACAAGCTGTATTGGTAAAATCACATTTACATGAAATATGACTAGATAAGATTTTTCAGGATTATATCTGTACTGTATTGTTATGTCAAACCACAGTATTACTTTTCTGCCACAGTTTTGAACAGTGAACTTTTTTTACTGAAGATTTCCATTTTATGTACTTCTAATTTGTTCTACCTTGTTAAAAAAAACAAAACATTTCTATCATGACTGGACTGTGACTCGCACTCTGTAAGAAAAACTTTTGAAGTCTTGTGTTGAGGGAGCAATGCACTTCTTTTATTACCTTCACTTCAAAGCACTTACTGTAGTGATCCAGAAATTGGTAAATAAAATAGACACTCAGTGTATTTTACACAGTAACTTCCTGTTGATATTTTTCTCATTGCAAATAATTTTTTGTAAATCTCCCCTTTTGGTATATGTAATTAGAATATATTAAACAATTAAAATTTGTAATTCTCTTTATCTCTCTTTACAGTTGTTATAGTGTTAAGTTGTATATTCTTCATTGGATAAATTTCTGGGGGTATAATAGCTCCAAGAATAAAGCAACTTTCTCAATAAAACTCCCCATGAATCATTAAGTTAAGAATTTTCTGTTCATCTCAAAGCATAGGTTCTTATTTTTTAAGAAACTATCATTCATTAAGAATACAATTAACAAACCTTTGTTTCTTTTATGGTTTGTTTTCTTTATTTGAAGACTCATTATTACACATTTCGATTCTCGTCATATGCTACAAGACCATAAAAGGGTAAGAGCTACTTACAGAGAAGAGCTTTAAAAATGACTAAAAGCAACGTTTAGGTATCACTGAATAAAGATTATCAACTAGTTACATGAGGAATAATTTATGGTTCTGGGATAATTTGATTAAATGTAACTTCTATACATATGAACAACGTAATTTAGTGGAAAGTTTAAAAGACATCGACATAAGTCACATTCTTAGGAATTTGTTATAGTATTTCTCAATATTGTCTTCATTCCTGTAAATGTTTTCATATTTGGCCCATTTGTATGTGTTGGTATCAAAGTTTATATTTCTTTACTTTTTAGAGAGTACAGTTCAACATGGTGTTATGTATCTGATGTCAGTTATTAAATATTTGTTTATTTTATCCTTTATTACTGATTTAGAAACATTTTATGGTAGAGGAAAGTAAGTAACAGGTGCAATATATGTGGTATTATTTACAAAAACTTTAGATATGCATTTCAGATATTTTGCAAATACAACATGGAAATTAAACAATGATTGAAAAGAAACCTTACTGTTCACATGAGCATTGCCTTGGACTTCGATATGCTAGCCTGAGTCAAACAGATTCTGTCAACTCACAGACATATCTTTGTAACTTGTCTGGATTTTTTGTGCATAACAGACTTGTATGTTTAACTGCAAGCCTGCTATATTTCTTGTAAATACTTCTGATAGGTTTAGGGTGTTAGTAAATATTCCTTTTTGAGTATCTGGTCAGTCCAATGGATCAGTTCCATACACTTTGAGTTAAGTAGTATTTGTTCACAATTTATGGGAATTTTTGTGTACAAGAAGACAGATATGTCTTTTATGTATAAAGTGTACAGTAGCAGTGGTAAAATACTCCAATGGTTCACATGTAAGACAAATCATTTAGTTTGGAATATTATTATTAAATGTATTATATTGAAGCAAAACAAATAAATAAAAGGTTTTTTTAATTTTATTGAAACAAAATATACATAAATTAATTACAACCAAGAATACTGTTAGCAAATGTATTGTTACCTATCTTGACCTTCTTCTTAACATACAATACATTATTGTTTTTTGCATACAAGTCTCTTTTTAATATATTTATGATTAGCCTACCAGCTTTATTTCTTGATTTTAACTTCCAGTCAGTGTTTCCTATTTAAATGTTGTGTAACAATGCTGGTATTTTTTCAAAACAAGAAGGGTTAAATAGAACTTTTTCAACCAGTGAGTTGTTTAATGTATTTTTTATATTTCCTAAATAAAATTGAAATATGTACCAGGTTTTTCTTATTTTTATTGAAAATCAGATTTACATATTTTGACAGTTGTAGTTTCTCTTTCACCAGATTGTAAAAATTCTAGAAGATGAACCTCAGAGCAAATTAGGAAAAGTTTCACATGGTGTTCAAGAAGCAGCTGTTCTGTTGGTTATCACTGCAACTCATCATACCAAAATGTTCTTGTATCTTTTCATGTGTGAGCTAGATATTGTATCTGACTGAGATAGCCTTAACTATGCAAGGACATAATGACATTCAAATAAATTTCAGTTCTTCAACTCTATTGCTCCTGTTGAATTCTACAAATGTAAGATCAGTTTCAAAATTGTATATACCACTTTGAGGTGATTATAAATTTGAAGTATATAAAATATTTTAATTGCATTAAATATAGTGAAGTTTGAGCTGTTGAAGTTTTCAAAACAATATTATGCCAAATTCACTTAACCAGCAATGACATTCCTTTGTAGTTTAAGCAGTTTGGATTTTGTCCAGTATTTCTGGCAGCTTGCTTTAGTTTCTTGAGGATCAGGTGACTTTACCTTCATACTTCACCAACTTGATATCTCAGGTATGTGATGTTCTTTCTGCAGGTTAATGAATGAACTTTATTACATTTGTCTCAAACATCCTGGCATTTTTATCTTTCCATACAAGATATTTAGGTTTATGCAGCTTCTTTTCTGTAGCATCTTTGTGTTGACTCTTATTTGCAACATTTTCCTTAACCTTGAAATTTCGATTGTGTGACCTGTCATTGTAGTCCTTCTTCTGTAGTGCACAAGTTTCATGAATATCTTCTTCCACTTTGAGGATTTTCTTTGTTTACTGCAGCATTTTCTCATCATCAGTATATTTGTATTTAGCTTGCTCTGTATCAGTGCATCAGATACACAGTTAAATTGGATTCTGGAATATCTTTGGCATAATGCCTTTCTTTTTCATGCTAGATTCCCTCAACCTTTTTCCGGGGAACTCCAGTTGTCAACTATCCTTTGAAAAGAAGGTTCTAGAGTTATTTCTCATACTTTTGGACAGTTGGTGAAACGGCTAGTTCACAATTTCTTCATCTCACTCTGGATTACTATTGACACTTTATTAATCTGGATAGATTCTGACTGCCTCAAGGATCCATGTGTGCTGTGAAAAGTAATGGAGTCACTGTTTAGTCTTGTGAACTTCATCCTCCACATGCACCTAATCTTTTTTCTGATTATAGGAAGCATTTACAAATGGATATCAATGCCTTGACATTTTGAGTAGTACTAAGACATTCCCACACAGTCAAATCCATTTGTGATGTTCAAACTTGTCATGATTCATCCTTGCAACCTTATGAATTATCAATGGAAAAGATCAGTAGAAGCCAACTTGATACAACATCAGAGATTATCCCTTGCCTACTTCCAAACTCATGATCTTGAGAATAGATAAAAATAAAGACATTACTTTCACTTGTTAATGCACATGTTATAGGGTGATGGTTGTCCTGGTCCTTGATGCATTCTCTTTCACAACTAGAACATCCTCATATCCATTGTAAGTTTTGTATGGTATCTGGGAAAGATTGCAATTTACAAACTTTATATAGTTCCAAAAGTTAAAAGGAAAGTAGAAACATTTTCAAAATAATCTCTTAAATAACAAATTTTTGGCTTCAATACCAAAGTAGTAACTTGCAAATTGACTGAGATTTTGGTTCACTGATGTTCAAAAGGTAATTATAAATTATTGCAATAACAAAAAGTTTTAATGATTTGTTTTAAAGAAAAAAACACTTACACCATAGAACTATTTCAACACAAGTGAGCAAATCAGAATAAATTATTTATTCTGGACATGTAGCCACCAAACTTAATTTGTGGTCTATAGTCTTGGTAAAGCAATACAATTACTAGAGCTGTAGGAGAAAGAGTACATTTATATGAAATATGACAGAAAAATTGTCTTGGCTGGATAAGACCACAGGATTACTTTGTTACGTCACATTTTGAATAGTGAGCAAGTTTACTGAAGATTTGTATTTTATGTGCTTCTAATTTGTTCTACCTTGTTAAAAAAAACATTTCCACCACCACTGAACTGTGACTTGTACACTGTAAGAAAAACACTACAGAAGTATAAATGAGTGAGGTAGTCTTATGTTGAATGAGTAAAGGACTTCTTTTATCTTCTGCAAAGCACTTGCTGTGATGATCTAAAAAATTGGCAAATGAGATACAGATTTAGTGGGTTTTCCACAGCAGCTACTTGTTGAAACTGAATTTTCACAATGCAAATAATAATTTTTTTTTAAAAATTCTCAGTTTTGGTATATGTGATTACAATACATTTTAACAGTCAAAAAATATAAGAAAGACCTTTCTAATCAAATTTCACACCTATCAATATTTTAGGAATTTTCTACTCATCCCAAAATATAGGTTCTTATTTGCTAAAAAATTTTCATATGTTAAGAATACAACAAACCAAGTCTTATTTCTTTTATGTATTTTCTTTTCTATCTTAAGACTCATTTTTACAGATTTTATTTCTCATCATATGCTGCAAGAGCTTCAAACAGAGAACAGTTTTAGAAATGACTAAAAGCAAAGTTTAGTTATCATTGGATAAAGCAAGTTATCAGTTATTTACATGAGAAATAATTTATGGTTCTGTGATAATGAGATTAAATGTAACTTCTGTACATATGAACATCATAATTTGTGTAAAGTTTAAAAGACATAAGTCACAATCTTAGAAGTTTATCATTGTATTTTTAGATATTGTTTTCATTCATGTAAATGTTTTCACAAAGCTCATATTTTTTTACTTTTCAGAGAGTACCATTCAACATAGTATTATGTATTTGATGTCAGTTATTAAATATGTTTTTATTTTATTCTTTATTACTGATTTAGAAACATTTCACGGTAAATAAAAGTAAGTAACAGATGCAATATATATGGTGGTATTTACAAACACTTTAAGTGTGCATTTGAAATGCTGTGCAAATACAATGTGGAAATTATACAATGATAAAACAGAAACCTTATTTTTCACATGAACATTGCCATGTGCTTAAATATGTTAATCTAAATTAAACAGATATCATCAATATGCAGACATATCTTTGTAATTCATCTGATTTCTTGTGCATAACACATTTTTATGTTTTACTAAAAGCTTGCTATATTTCTTGCACATACATATGATAGATTTTGAATTTTATTTAGTATTCCTTTTTCATTATCAGGTCAGTCGAATGGATGAGTTACATGCATGCTGGATTCAGTTGTATTTGGTCACAAATACACAATTTTTGTGTATGAGAAAACCTTATACAAGCCTTTTTATGTTTTGAGAGTGCACAGTAATAATAGTAAAATATCCAAGTGGGTCAAATGTAACTCAAATCCATAGGTATTGAACAGTATTGTTAAATATATCATATTCAAGTACCACAAATAAATAAAAGAAGTTTTAATTCATATAGACAAAAATATGCATAAATTAATTGTAATAAATAATATTGTTAGCAAAAATATTGTGACAGTAAACTGTTGTTCTTACATACAAGTCTTTTTTTTATATATATAATTTATCCCCCTCCCAGCTATGGGGCATTATAATTTGACAATCAATCCCACTATTCGTTGGTAAAAGAGTAGCCCAAGAGTTGGCGGTGGGTGGTGATGACTAGCTGCCTTCCCTCTAAATTAGGGACGGGTAGCAAAGATAGCCCTCGAGTAGCTTTGTGCGAAATTCCAAAAAACAAACAGGAAGTTCTAATGACAACAGGTCAAATTCTCTGTTTCTTCTTCTGTTTAGGAATAATTTAAATTTTAAATTAGAACTAATGTTTACAAATCTAAATGATCAATTCGTTAAATATATTTAGTTGAAATGTTTATATCACACCACTTAATCACATTTGACAATTAATTTGAATATTTTCATCCAAAATAAGAGAAAAGGATAGAGTTGATTGTTACTGTTGTAATAGAAGCAGTATAAGTATGAAATTTTAAAGCACTGGAATGAAAGGATAATTTTGATACAATAGAAATTACAGAAATATATGTAGATATGAAACAGGCTTTTAATGGGAATTTCTAAAACGAGAACATTAAATAAAGGATACTTGGCTAGTGTGATAAAAAAATGAAAATTTTATCAAATACCTTTCTGTCACTTATTATACACGTGTCTTTCTTGTCTCGGGTTTTCATTATAGATATAATTAGGTTAAATAACACTGGATACAAATTTGAAAAAACAATTAGTTTTTCAAAGGAGATATTTCTAACTGTTGTCCATAAATTTACAGAAAAAATTTTATTATGAATTCAGAGTAACTCATCTAAATTTTAATATTAAGTTGAAAATTGGAAGACACTTTCAGAAGTAAAACTTTACTTGGAATTGATTAAATATAACTGTTCTCATCTTTGTTCACAAATCATTTCATTTTAATGAAACTTTTCTGCTACCGTGTTATCTTAATGGATTACACTGATTATGTTACGAGTTTTAATTCTTCTTCATGGTTTTCCCTTGTCTGTAAAGAAACAATGTGTGTATGATGCTTTCACTAAAGTTGCCTTTTTACAGTGTGTAAAGAGAAAAGCATCTTTTTCTTTCACAGAGGTTGATGACCACAGTCAATTAAATACACTGTGGTCACAGACATGCTTTCCTGCAAAAGTGATGTTATTTTAGAAATGGTCCTGTCTAAAATGAGGATCTATATATGAGCATATCCAAACCTTTTTAACTACTTCTAAATAATATTGAGACTGCAGATAGTTTGATATGGTTTACTTGTACAGCTTAAAAAATTATTGGTTTTTCTATGCATTCACTTTTAAATATCCTTATGTAAATGCTACAGAAGGGCATTAAGCAGATATAGTTAAGTGTTATCAAAAGAGAATTAGTACACTCATGTATTAAGGATGAAATGATGTACAGAAATGTGATATTTTGTAATATTTTATAAAATGATACATTACATAATATAACTATGAATACACTAACATACGTTTTTAATTTTAATCTGCTATAGCTGTTAAATTATAAGTCACAAATGAAAGTTTTAGTTTTAAAATATGATAGCTATATGTAAATTGTACAAGGTGTATCCCATAAGGCAATGGGAATATGTAGTTTCGAGTGTAACATTCATATGCACTTTGATTGATGGATTTTCATTCTGCCTCTTTGGTTCTCAAGTGAAGATCATGAGGACCCTTTTACTGTGGCCTGTATGAAACACTTCCATTGATGCTTCGTTTATCAGTGGAGTTTATCAACCATGTACAGTGTGACATTCTTAGCCACACTATACATGTAGCACTTGTGTGAGACAGTTCAGATTCTGTACTGTGCTTATTTTCACTCTTTCTAGCAACTCTTTATAAATAGAGATTGTATATTGATGGCTACAAGGTGTGGTCTTCCACTAGTATTTCTGTATACTATTCCATTGTGTAGAATGTATCATGCTACTGGTTTATTTTGAGTGCTTCCTGAAAGGGATTTATTCATACAAGTAAATGTTGCTTTTGTGATTCCTTCACTGTTTCAGTGCTGGATTCTAGTTGTATATGAATAAAACATAACATTCAAAATTTTCTTGGACTGAAATGTATTTCTGATACATACTTCCTTTCACACTTCCCACCCTTTCTTTAGTGTATCTTTTCTTGCTTTCATAATGATGGTGTGCTATTAATGAGTCACACTTCATATAGTGGAGGATTTTCTTTTACAGTACTTACCAGTATGCAGCAATGTCATATATACACATGACCTTGGCTACAAGTCTTGAAGCTAGTGGGAATGTTTACGTTAAAAAGAAATTCCAGTACCCAAAATTTGAAGGCATTTGATGCTCTTTAGTTTAGTGTTGTGAAAATATTTTGGGTTTTCTGGCAGTGGAGAAAATAGTTGAACAAACCTTCACAAAAATAAAAAAATTGTATAAGCTAATTAAAAAATATGTCAGTGACATATGACGGTGTACATGTCTTTGTACACAGGCTGGCATTATTGGAAGGTGAAAGTGCAGAAAAAATCTGTGAAAGGAATTGTTAGTTTTATCTTTGTTGTAATTTTAACATTTTTAATGTGTGAACTGTGTTAAATTCAAGTAAATGACTTATTATTTATCACAAATGTACTTTTGTTAAAATGGTTGTGTATGTTGTTTGAAAAATATTTCTTTTATGTCATTTAATTAGAGATGTAGTACAGATTTTGTGTGTTGCAATGTTGTGCAATGTTGCAATGGTTGTGATGTTATTTGTTAACATTATTCTGCAGTATTTGTAGTGCTTGTTTCTGTAGATTAATGTAAAAAAAAACAACATTTAAGAAAATATTAAACATTTCCACAATTACTTGTTTTTGCATTGAAATTATTGCATTTATATTTATTTTACTATAAAAAACAAAATGTTTGATACTCAAAAGAACCTTGTTTTCTACAGTAACAGAGAACCTTGGTTTTATAAGCACTGAAAACTGTGTTTTAATGCTAAAATACCAATATTTTTATGCAAACATAGACCTTATAATTAAATATAAACCATAAGATAAATTTTAAAATCAAAATTTAATCATTGTGATAAAACGTATTATTAAGTTTTATACAAATGCATATTTGCTATGGTTGAATAAAAGACAACTAAAAATGTCATATTTATGATGTATGGTTAAGGATAAAAGTATTTAGCTTTGTTTCTTTAGTATTTGTACTTGAGTAGCATTATAAGTGAAAAACAAAATTCTATGAAACAGTTATAATTTAATGACAAGTAATAAACTGAATGATGCCTTGGTTAATATTTATTTTAAGTATTAGAAGTTTGTTACCCGGAAAGGAAAATATTTTTTTCTTTTTTTAAATTGTGTTATATTAGCTGCTATTACAGTTGTTTTATTAGTTGTTAATTTTGTTTATGTTTTGAATCGGGTATTAATATTTCAAACTTATTATGGAAGAGACATTAAAATATCTAACATCTACTCGTAGCTTCATAAAATTAACAAAAATTCAGTGCTTAAAGAACTGTAAAGTCTGTCTTTGACAGTTTAAAGAACAAAAATATATGTGTGTATATAAATAAGATCAATGCTAAATATTTTCACAAAATAGTTTTTTAATGTGAATTTTTTTTTCAAATTTTGTTTTAATTCGACTGTTTCCTCATCATAACTGTGAATTGATCTTATATTGGTGTTGCAAATCATATACTAGAAAATTAGTTTCTTGTTTTTGTTAGGATATGCCTTAATATTTCATATTAAATCTCAAAGAAAGCGTTAAATTTATTTTTTTTCTGATGTAAATTTAATATTTTTAATGTTTGTTCTTAGAAGGTTGGGGTAAATAAAGTTAATGCAGTTGATCTGGTGTTGGAGATTTAAATATTATAATGCAAAATGAGTTTCCTCTTTGTGTTATTTTATTATATACAATATTACTGTTACTGTGCATAACGTGGTTGGCTCTGTTCTACATTTTATACCTTAGAGCCACGACTTATGGCCTCTTGCTTTTGTAATTTGTGTGTTTGGAAGATTTTGTTCAGCATTTCCAACAGCTTGCTTTTACTTCTTGTTATTCCGATGAAGGTCAGATGACATTACCTTCAGACTTCATTACCTTTAACTCATTACATTTGTCTCAAACATCCTGAAATTTTTCCGTTTCCATACATGATATTCAGATTTTCCAGCTTCTTTTCTGTAGTATTTTATTGTTGAATCTTGTTTTCATTCACAAGCTCTATCAGTAAAATTACATTTACATGAAATGTGACAAATAATTGAATTGACAGGATTAGATCTTTGAGGGTTATATCTGTTCTTTATTGTTGAGTAAAACCACAGAAGTACTTTGCTGTCACAATTTTGAATAGTGAGCGATTTATTTGAAGATTTTATGTACTTCTAGTTTGTTCTACCTTGTTAAAAAAACATTTCTATCATGTCTGGACTGTGAATCACACTCTGTAAAAAAACTACTGAATAAATAAGCAAGATGGTCTTGTGTTGAATGTCCAATGAACTCCTTATTGTCTCAGTTACGATGCAAAACCTGCTAGACTAAATAATTACATTCAGAATACATTTACAACAACTTCTACACTAGTTCAAAATTGTTGTTATTGTAATTTTAAATTAACTGTTACCTTATTTTCTGCTGGATTATGCCACCATAATTTTGTTTCCCCCGTAAGTAATTAACTTAAAAATAATAAATTGAACACATAATCCTATCATCTTTCTTTAGAATTGCACTCGGCCCGGCATGGCCAAGCTTGTTAAGGCGAGCGACTCAGAATCTGAGGGTCGCGGGTTCGCATACTCGTCGTGCTAAACATGCTCGCCCTTTCAGCCGTGGGGGCGTTATAACGTGACGATCAATCCCACTATTGTTGGTAAAAGAATAGCCCAAGAGTTAGCGGTTGGTGGTGATGACTAGCTGCCTTCCCTCTATTGTCTTACACTGCTAAATTAGGGACGGCTAGCACAGATAACCCTCCAGTAGCTTTGTGCGAAATTCAACAACAAACAAACAAACTAGATTTGCACTCACGACATATATTAATCATCTTGATGTTTGGTGAAGGGACCTCTGACATGTTTTATATCTAGAGCAGATAAAAACAAAATAAATAGTAACAAATATTTTTGTTTCTTGCTTTTCAAGTTCATACTTCATACTGTGTTGTATCCTACAGATTGTATAATTATTCTCGTTATTCGTGGCATGTGCACGATTCACTAACATCACGGCAGTACAAATTGCAATGTTAAGCGTTTCTGAAATAACATTTTACTGTCTAGTAATCAAGTTATAGACAGACAACACACTACCATAAAGTGGTGTAAATGATTAAAATAGGTGGTCTCTTCAGGTTATCTTTTACTGTAATAATAACAATAAAAGAAATGCTATTCTGATACACACAAGAGGCTGCTTACCACTACTGTTCTTAAATATACCCTTTGCATAGAACTTTGTAATTTTATAGGTGTGTTTATATATATATAAACATACCCATAAAATTTGGCATTCTTTCAAATTAGAATTGGAGGATACCCTATACCAACATTTTAAATGACAAGGGTAATATTTGGAGAACTCTAGTTAATCTGGGGATGTACCTGTCATGTGGAAAACTTTTTACCTAAGAACTCCTGTAACATAATCCATCTAGTTTGATGATGGAGTGATGTCTTGTATTGCTTTACTTAGTTTTAAGTTGTTGATATCAGAAGATGGAGATTGTATTGTTTGTAAAGTAAATGTTCATATCCATTTGACAGAAGGTACATTAGAGGGAAAAAACGTGAAACAGAGGATCAACTTCTGAAATAAAACATTGTTAGCAGCCTTACAGCTGCAAGCACACTTTGTGTAACTGAAAATTGAATGTTTTGAAAATATATCAAAATATAATGAAGTGATATGAAATTTTAATTGTAACAGCTTTCACATTACAGAGAGCTGTTTACTTTTTTTTATAATGTTGTTCATTGTACAGCTACTTTTAACAAAACATCTGAAAAATTAATTTTTAAGTTTGCCAGCAATTCAAATTCTCAATATTTTGTGTTACAAATCTGAGCATGAGCAGAGTATGTTGTGTTGTTATACCACAGGTAATAAACTAATTCACTTTTTGTACTGTTTTCCAGGCTATAGCAAATTTTTATCCAACAGACTTGAAACATTTTAAAGCAAGCAAAACACCTTTACTTTCATGCAGTAACTTCTTGTTTAAATTACATGGTTTATTGAAATCCAAAACTGTGACAATCTGGTACATTTTTAACAAGCATAAGGATCTCTAAGACTACAAGTGATGTATGCCAATAATAAAGCTGTAGTGAAAGACTGGAAATGAAGTAAAACACAGATTATGTACAAAATATGCTGACAACTGTCTGCAAATCACCAAGAGATAAGGACCTCAGGATTTTTATTAAACATTGTTGTCATCAGGGTTACAGGTTGTAATTACATTTATGTATATAAAACTTAGAACCTGTAGCTAAACAGTCAAATATCTAATACTGTGTGTGCTCACTTGTAGATGGGTGTACATTGTATGTTGATCTCTTTGCTTAGAAATACTCTAGAATATTCACTATAATACATGTTAATTTGTATTATATCATCAGAAACTTAGAATGATAGTCCAGGACTTGTAAGTTGTCACACCTTTATTTCGTGTTATTAAACATTGTTCTGATCAGGGTTGCAGGTGTTAATTACATTTTTGAAAACCTTGCAGAAATGAAATCTCTCTCATGACTTGTCAAAGTACCATGGTTTCTAGTCTTAGGTCTTTGTAACACATGATGTAAGTATCAGTTTTCTGTGTTAGATTCCTGCAGTCATGAAGTTAGTTTTGACTGATAGGTTCCTATAAATCATGATCTAAATGTGTACTACAAGTTTCACTTTTAAGTACTGTACACAATGGTTAGTGAATGCCACTACCCATTAGATGCCTTAGAATTTCAATGTTCCTGATAAAAAGAAAGAGAATACCAAATGACACTGCTGAAGATTGGTTTATTACTCTAAAGCATTGTGATAATTTTGTTTATTTGAAGTGCATTCTGTCACAAAAAGGCAATTATTATAATTTCTTGCAACTAGAAATATCTCAAGGAGCAAAGAACAGTACAGTGTATGAAGAGAAATCTTAGAACTGATTCTGTTAAAAACTGGTCAACAACAAACGTAACAAATCCTGTTGTAATTATCACTTAATTCAAAGGAATTAAATATAACTTTCAAAATTGAATTTATTAGTGGAATATTCAAACTCATCTAAAACTTTTATGGAAAAGCAAACATTTATCCTAAATGATTGAAGCATTAATATTAATTTGCAACAATCAATCTCTTATAAAACATTCAATACTATTGGTACCAGTATAGTTGGGCAGAGGCTTAATTAAGATTGTTGGCTTGAAATAGTAACAAATACAACACAGTTTCAAATGAATTTTCTTCATGTGCTATTTCCTGTAATGTTTTAGTTCAAATATTCTTCTTATGTAAATATATCAAAAACTAGGAATGAATATACAAAAGTTTACTGTGTAAATGTTGTATAAAATTTATAGTTTGTCACATGGATTAACAACTTGAGGTAAAAACCAAATTATAAATATTCCCTATTTTCTGGTACTTTCTTGTTCTTTATTTTAAATTTAGGTTACAATTTTTTAAAATTTAAGTTTTTAAAAGTGGTAGACATGAGCAGTCACTGCATGCATTAAAATGACAAACTAATACTTGAAAGTATAATAAATTTGAAACATGACATACAAATATGAGAAAATGTATAACGTTACAAGCTATAAATACTCCTCCAAACTGATGTAAGATTTTTGGTCCTTAAGTGTTGACACAGAATTATATAAGAAAAACGATGATTATCCTGTGCTTTTCAATTCATAAGTTAAAGAAAGTTAACATTTTCCGAAACTAAAATGTATTTTCTATACATACCTCTACTCACAAATAAATTCTCAGTTGATACTACCTTTTATCAACATAAATTTTCAATGCTTGCCATGCCTTCCACTTCTACAAATCCACATGTAAATGATTATGCAGTAGCTCTCCACTGAAAGGAGAGTGACAAAACTCCTATCAAATCTAACACCCTCTCCACACTTTCACTTATTAATTACTTCCAGATTGATCAGAAGACCTGTACCACATATCATCAGACGTGGGGAGGCTGGGTGGGAAATGTGAAAGGAGGTAAGTATTTGTTGGAAATACATTTTTAATTTAGGAAAATGTTCAGTTGGGATACAATATCTCACCTCCTCTCCCAAAATGATAGAATCTCACACTGAAGTGTTAGAGGGATCATGAAAAAAAAATCATCCTATAGGAATCACACAAGGAGAGATGAGGAAGTGTGGAACCTAAAAAGAAAATATCACACTTCAGTGGAGGCTGCACCACATCTGATCCAAGCATATCCTTTGCTCTCTTATTACTGTGTTGTAAAGACGAAGGAATCTCATAATATGTATTACTGATTTATGGGACCCTTGGGTGTTGAGTGGCTTGGGTGTGAAAGGATATAGTGGTAGTTCAAGCTCATCCAGTACCTGCTAGTATTTGGAATTATACAACAGGTCTGTAAGAGGCATATCACCTACCTCTCCATCTCAATATGGAAATTATTAGGAAAAACAATAATCCATACCAAACTTTGTCACTATGAACCAACATCTAGTGGATTGTAGGAAAGAGGAAAGCCCATATTGGATGACATTTCACATCTAAAAGCTGGCAGCATTGGGTATGGTTCTTCCAAACTGTTGTATCAAGGGAATATTTAGCCATACAAAAGTAGGAATACATATGCTGCATCCCACAGATGGTAGGAAGAGAGACTGCAAACCTGGGGTGTAATGGGTATTTTTCATTCAGTTTGCAGTAGGAGGAGAGATACTATAAAACATGAGAGGACATAGTTAGATATATCATTTTCAACCAACACCTGACTCCCTGAGAACCACATCCATAGGATGGTAGGTAGGAGGAATGTCTCAGCTTGAAGGACAAATTGCAACACATATAGTAGTGACATGACAGTGCTTTAACCAAAACCTGGCAGTGTCTGGAATTGTACGTCAGATTTGTGGTAGGAATGGAGTATTGTAAAATTAACACATCTTAATTGTAATTGGGCCATCTCTAACCAACACCAGACATACTGGAAATGTGCACCTGGAGGATGGTAGGAAGGAGGAATGCCACAGTGGGAAAAGCAATTTGTGTGAGATATACAACACCAGTAACAACCAAAACGTGGAAGTACCTGGAAATTTACATAAGATCCATGGTAGGAAGTGCTATACACCATTGACACCAGCAGAATGCCACAGCCCTTATCTTGACTAAGTTGTATGATGCATCACTGAGGAGGATAGGCCTCACAGGTCCTCCACTTCAGCAGCTACAAAACAGTAAGTAGCAAGGGCTCTCATACTCCACTGGAAGAAAAAAAAATAAAAACGTCAGAGAGCCTAAAGGACCACATCACAGGAGACAGTGCAATAGGTGACTGTGATACCCTATGTTGAAAAGCAGAGCTACCACACTGACAGAGTCAATCAACCAGTACCTGAGAGCATCTGGAATTGTATGTCAGGTTCACAGTAGGAAGAGTTTCAAATCAACAGGGCAAAGCAGATTGGCAGCAGTCCTTATTTGTTTTATTCATGTGTGTCCATGAGTGTACAGTTTGAAATGAACATACTTATGAAGCAAAAGATCACGAAGGAGAACTACTAGTGGTCCAGGAGAGCCCCTCATTTCTATAATGTGTGTAACCTAATTCTGTAACAAAACTATTTTAGCATAAATGGCAATTAAACAGAGACACACAACCTACATCTGGTGGCATCTGTAATTGCATGTTGGTAGGAAGAGCCACAACATAATAGATTGAGCATGGTTACAGAATAGACAGAGCAGATTTTCAAAAAACAAAAAAAAGTATACCTTGTCAGGCACCACTTGTCACAGAATCTGATCCATAATACATTAGTTGAAACACTCAGATAAGGAGAGAAATAGCAAAAACATTGTAAAGAGAAAAACAAGTCCATAATATAAAGGAGTATGCTGACAAATTTGCAGTAAAAAACAAGCAGGTCTGAACAGTACTATTGCCAATTAAGAAGTGATTAGAATCTGTAAAGGTGGAGAGGGTGCTTGTTAATATAGTGGTCGTATTGTGCTTCTATTGGTGGAAAGCTGCTGCATAGTCATTTACATGTGGACATAGAGAAGTGAAGGACTAGTGGCAAGTGTTGAAAATTTGATTGATAGAGGGTAGTACTAACCATGAAAAGTTATATATAAAATACATTTTGTGAGTGGAGGTAAGATATTGTATCGGAATTAAATATTCTTTCTCAGAAAGTTGTATGTGGTTTAAAAAAAGTTTCAACTGCACACTCATATCAGCTTGTTCGTTTTTAAACTAAAACACATTTTGATTTAGTTTTTATCAACTCTGAACTTTAAATGCCTTTGTATATAAACATCTATTATTAAAAAGTGTAAAGATGTAATTTTGACTTTTCAGTGATAATTGCATTTATAACTGCAAGTAGAAAGTTATGACCATATAATATTTCAAGGATGTATTATGCACTTAGTTTCTAAAGAACATTTAATGGAGAATATGCTTGAGCTGATTTTACTTATTGAAAGCAAAGCAGGGCGTAACAACATGAATACACTGCTTAAACCATTATTTATAGGGTAAACATGTTTATACTGGCTCTTTAAGTAGATAGTTAGGTAAATTTCAGATGAAGCAAATCATCAAACAGTGCACACTTGTATGACCTTATATAAGGAATTTCTCCTGTACATATTTCTATGTAATATAACTTCATACTCTTCATTTTTAAATTTTGCATAAAAATACTGATAACAATTTCTCCTGATTTTAATCAGTTCTATTAAAAATAAATATTTGTCATAACTAATTATGTAGAAACCCTGTATTCATCAATTTGAAGGAAAATTATATGGTATTAAAAGCTATTCACATTTCAAACAGTTTTAAATATGCTGTTGTGGTAAGATAATATTTAGTATTTGGAAAAAATATACAATCTTTTAATAGCTGACAAATGATATCATCTAAAGCTTTCTCTGTTAGTCTTAAAACTCAGTATCTGTTATAGTTGAAATATTATCACAGACAGTCTTACCTATTGGGCAAACTGGGCAATTGAATTAATGAAATTCTGTCCAGGGCTCAAGAATGACTAAGACCACAAATATTTTATAAATGGAGTAACTGATTATATTCATTATCATACATATTAAGAAAAAAAGAAGCATGTCTGAGAAGTAACTGTGCTTGTGATTATTGATCTTTTATAACAGAAAAACAAAATAACCATTAGTAGAATACTAGCTTTTTGTGTGAGAATTTGTGCATTCTGTGGTTTTGTTAATGGATTGCTTTTAACTTTTAAACTCAAAACTATTAAGTTTCTCCACATCCAAAAGGGATGTAAAGTTTGATTGAAAGTTCTTTTTACAACTTATCATGAAGAATGGAAAATATAAACTCTATATCATCCTCAATAATTTTGGTTGGGGGGATGAAGTAAAAAATACAAATATTTTTGTGGTCTATTTAGAAATTAAGGTTTGGTTTTGGTTATTGTTAAGCACCAAACTACACAATGGTCTGTTTATGCTTGTTCCACCACAGGTATTAAAACCCAGTTTTTTGTGTTGTGGTTTATAAGCCTGAGCCACTGGTGGGCAAAAAATTATGGAACTAAACACGTATCTGTAAAATTTAATTTATCAACTATACTTCAAAATTTTCTCAAAATATTTTCTCTAAATTGGTTATGTCAAACTATGTTTAGAAAATCTACAACTAATACCATATAAATGGTAAAAACCAGGTACCATTCTTATTGAAATAGGATGCTATTCCTTGTTACACTCAAGACATGTCTTGTTACATAACAAGACATAAAGTTTGGTTAACTTTACAAAAACAATAAATGGTTAAAAATATTCAAAAGCGTTGGCAATTGTTTCCTTGTTTCTGATGAAGAAATAAAGATTATTTTTAGTTTTTGAACACTTCTCTGGATTATGTAAGTATTTAAAAAAATAATACCTTTCATCAATAACTTTGATTCTAAGAAAGAGTAAACACACAAGTGTACTATGTAGAAATGAAAAAAAGATATTCAAGTCTTTCCATAAAGAAACAAGACTTTAAACAATTAATTTAACTATTATTTAATAAAAAATAAAATTCTAGCTTCTGAAAATTACTAATAATTCAAAATAGTTTATCTAAAAACAGAAAAGCCACTGCTTAGCTTGTATTCTAACTATAACAGCTAGATTCCACAAAAACACATAACAATACATGTTTCATACAAACACTTCTATTGACATAGTAAATACATGTGCCATAAACTAAGTACATAATTTAAGGAAATGAAAGATACTATCTTGAATATTTTTTTCTCTTCTTTGATATTGATTCTTAAGAATAATTACAATGTTTCTTACCAGAATTCTAAAAGGAGAATGTTGTTTTTAGCATATTGTATATGTTTTTGACACCTGCTTTATGTTTTGAAAATATATTAATGCCAAAATAATTGATAAGAAACAGAAATTTGCATATTACAAAAACTGCAAATTTTAAGGGTAATTTTGTGCTAATAAACACAGATTGCCACAATCTTTAGTACTATACCTTAGTAAGACTCCATTTGTAAATATGTATTTATCATACTAATTGGTTACTACTAAGTAACATTTGTAAAATTCATTAAAACAATTGTTCACATACTGAAATGTGTTTGAGAGAAATACATTCTATGTTATTTGTACTGTTTTAAAAAGCAAGAAGAAAATATATTTGAAAGGTAAAACCATAATTAATAAGGCTAGTCTGAAAAACAGACATATCTTAAATGCTCTAAGTTAGATATTTGACTAGAAATAATCTTTACTACCACAAAGTAGCACTTCTATGCTTTCATTTGCAATGGTAAATAGGCTATTTTTTAAACTTTGGTTTATCTAGAAGCTAAGAGATAAAATAATTTTAGCTTTTTATGTTAATAATAAGGAAGAGTTGGTATTAAGGTACATTTTTACAACTATGGTGCAAATGGTAAAACTTGGATTTATTGTTAACAAATTTTAAACATCTGATTATGTAGTTTACATAAAAAAAATTACCAGATAACACAAGGCTATAAACTCATGAGATTTTTCTTCATATTTTGGCATTTCAATAAGAAGGCAACCACACTGGGATACTAAGAAAAACAAACTTATTTGCTTTATAGTTATATACGTAAATAAAACTAAAAAGCAAATACACATCAAACATTGCTTTCTGCTTGCAACTTGTCAACAATGTGTTTAACCCAGCCTGTAAGTTGTCTTGGCTGTGAAAAATTCTCCATAGATTTTGCATGGCAAGTTTCCATAACAGTATTTACAGTGGAAGTTGAATGTTCTGAACTTGTCTCACTTTCTTCATGATCTTTATGGTTACAGCTGAAAGAATGTTCTTTCTGGTTGTTTAGTATCTCAGTCTGGTGTCTAGAAATAACTTCATTTTGAAAATTTGTGTTTACCTCTGGAAACTTTACCCTTTCAACAACAGTATCATTGAAAGGCTGTGAAGTATGGCAATCTGAAGTTTGTGCTAAATATTTTTGATCATAGTAACAGTAAGGAAACTTGTAGTTGAAAGTCTTTCTTTTATCTAAAGTAACTTGTTTCGTTTGTTTTTTACCTGGTAAACAGAGCTCCATTGTACTGAGATCTGCTTCTTCAGGATCACTATAAATAGCTGAATCTCGAAACATTTCATCTTCTAGTGAATTTTCAAAAGCTTCAAAGGTTCTTTCATAAAAACTGTCAACTGAGTCATTACTCGAATTAGAAGTGGAATCATCCTCATTGTTTCCTATGACAAGAGGTGAATTTTCACTACAACTAACCCTTGTCACAACACTACCTCCCACCCCAGATGTTTTATCTCCATCACTAGAGGACGTTGTATTGGATGAATCTGAAAATAAACTGTCTGGCCTTAATTCTAATTCTTTTGCTGCTCTTAATTGGCGACATATCATCAGGGTATTTGGTACAGAATACTCTGATTCATGAAGTTTTGCAATACGTGCACCAACAACAGAACTTCCATGTGTATTTGCTAGAATAGGTGTTTTCTTTTCTGCTGAGCCCTTATCATTATGAAAGCTTTTAGGCATAAATTCTTTCTTTAATCTATGTTTCCTCAATGCTGAGTAAGCTTTGGCTAGAGAATGAAGGAAATTGGCTGATACAGCTCGAGGATTTAGGTTTTTTTCACTTTTAACACTACTTCGACTAGCAGATCGTCTCTGTAAAAAACCATGTTTGAAATGAAGTGGGAAATCATTTTCCTCTGAGGCAAAAGAACTTGTATCTAAGTGGTCATTAGAAGGAGATCCTAAAACTGATTTAAATGCTGCTATCTTTGAACTGAAATTGGCTAGTACATTTCGAAGAGTGGCATATCTTGTTCTTGGCTGTGCATAAACTTTGTGAGTTGGATGAATGGAAACGTTTTCAATACTAACTGTTGGGGTAGTAACACTTGTTATTGCTCTGTCCTTGCTGTTCAATGCACTTCCTGAAGTAAAATTTGAGAAATTACCCATATGAGAAGAATCTTCAATGTAACCATCTAGATCTTCCCTCAAGTCCGCCTGACAAGGTTTATTAGATGCTATAGTAAATGGACGATGGTCAGCATACTGAGTTCTGCTACCCTCTGCAGCCCTCCTCTTTGACTTTCAGCAACTTCAGTTTCTTTGATTGTAGGAGATTTGGAGTTATACTCTTGTGATACCTGGAAGCTGCGTGGAAGTGACCCAAACTTACTGTATACATCAGCCAAGTGCTTTTGTTGTGAGAGCCATACAGCTGGTGCTGTAGGACTCAAGTCATCTTTAGAAGGTAAAGAAGGCAGTTCAGCCTGCTGTAAGAGTTTACCAGGTTGAAAATCCTTGCTTTCACGAAGAGAGGAAGTTTTCTGAAGTATCTTTGATGGCTGATGGACTGAAGAAGAGTGCTGAGAAGCAGTAACATTCATGTTTGTTATTCCAGTAACAGACTGTGTTCTTTGAACAGCAGTACTATTTCTCCAAGAGGACTCACTTGATGTACTGCTTGTTGTTGTATTACAAATCTTATTGACCTGTACTCTACCTAATTTGTCCCAGAAATCAAGAAGACTGTCACTATAAGCTGATGTTCTATGCTCCAAAGTGCTGTTATTTTGACACTGAGTAGTTTTGACTCTCGTTAAATTTTCAGACTTAAAGCTGTTATCTCTGTGGCACCTTATATCTGTAGATGTTGTTAATGTCTCTCTAAATTCATCTCCATTTTGTATTTTTAGTGAAGAATTTGCTGAAAGTACCATATTCTTGTCACTTCTCACTGGTGGTTGGACTGTGATATTACCTCTGGGTTGTTCAGGTTTAGTTAAAGACCTCATATCTCTGCAAGCATATGCATGAGCAAATACAAAAGTAACATATTCTCCTGCCAAGTCTTCTAACATCTCCTCCTGTGTCCTAGTTGTCTGCAGATGTGGTCCCACCTGAAGAAGCCTGCTAAAATCAAGTGTCTCATAATTGTCTTCCACCTCAGTATCAGTGGTCTCCTCAGGTAAGCTGCTCCAAGTCCTCCATGAAGATCTAGTTTGCTGTATTCTTCCTCCTATATGAAGCTGGGACAAGGACTCTTTACTGGATGAGGGGGAGCAAGATTCTTGAACTCCATGGCTTCTGGCTTTCTGCTAAAACATAATATGATCATTAGTGAAACATCACATGAACCATTAATACAAGCTTGGCACAGCTACTCTTCTGTACTGGTGTGTAAGTTTAGTTTATTTATTATACAGTCTGTAAAGTATTAGTGACCAAATCTAAGGAAAATTTGTTGTTTGTTTTGTTTTTCTAAAATTTTGTGCGATTTTTATTTCATTAAATAAACATGTAGACAATATAGGTTTCTATTACCTCTTAACATTCATTTTCCAAGAAAGCCCAAACCTTAATATATCCCCATGAGATAACTCTTCCATCCCTAAAATAATTTTACAGTCCTCATCTGTACACTTTATAATAAGCCAATATTCTTCCTGCAGTAGGGGGACTACAACTGAAAATCAAAATTTCTATCAAGAAATTAGAGTATCATATAACACAAATCTTAAGAACAACAAGGGACCAGTTGTCCATATAGAGTGCTCGTTCAGCAAATTAAACTATATATAAAAAAATCAGTTAGCCCTCATCAATCAAATAGCTATCAACCCTTCCCTTAAACTACATGTGAAGGCTGCCCATTTCAAAAGCTATTCAACCTATTGAAAAAAATAAAACCATCTTTGGTGAAGATGGTCCCTGTCCTTACAAAATTTATACTTATGTTCCCTAGTCCTATAATTCTCAACCTTGTTTGTTAGTGAATATTAAAAACAACAAAAGAGGTCAATTTACATAATTCATACAGTGTGAAATATAAACTGTAAAATGATTAACATACTCTCATACCAATTACCATAACTTACTTTTTCATCATACAAAAATGCAGCACTTAGAATTCACAAAATGTACTTCAAAATGATGTAAAGATATATATAATAAAAAGTTTCTTTCTCATGAGGTTTGATTAGTTTTATAGTCATTCAACCATGAAATAGTTTTGTTACTTTACATTTGAGAGTGCTAATCAAGTAGGGAATCTGTATGTTCTTCTCTTGGTTTAAAAGTTTTTTTCTACTCAAGGAGATATTTTTAAATACCATTGCCTATTATGTTTAAACATTCAGCTTTCAGTGTATTCACTTACTTATATACTTGCTGTTTTAGTACATATGAAAACAAATTAATAAAAATTAAAAAATAGGTAATGTGTTTCTAAATGCTCATTACTTCAGAGTTGATATTCATGAAAATGGAATTCTAATTCAGTACTCGAAAAGTAACTTATGATTTATAGATGCAAAAATGGGTTGAGAAAATATTTTAAATAGAAGAGCAAACAACGTTTCGACCTTCATTGGTCATTGTCAGGTTCACAAAGAAAGAGGTAACTGACCAGAAGCTGACCACATGTTTGGAAGGGGTTGTGTAACTAAGTGTCGCAATGTAGAGGGCGTGGTTAGATGTTTGAATATATAATTTTATCTATAATATTAATATAGGTATAATGGCGTTCCTTTATATTGGTTTATTTTGGGTTTAAGTTGTTGTATAAGTAAGGCTTCTTTACTTTTGCGTTTGTTTATGTTTGTTTCTTTATTTAGTATTTTAGTGTTTTCTATGGTTATGTTGTGTTTATTTGACTTACAGTGTTCGAAAACGTGTGAAGGTGACTTTTTATGTTCTTTGAATCTGGTTTCCATTTTTCTACTTGTTTCTCCAATATAGAAGTCGTGGCAGTTATCACATTGTATTTTATAAATAATGTTGGTGTGGTGTTTGTCAGTGTAGTTCTTACATAGTATAGACCTCAGTTTTGTGCCTGGTTTTTGAATAAATTTAGTATTAACTGGAATGTCATATTTTATTACCAGTTTTTGCCAAATGTTGGTTATTTGTTTGCTGATGTCAGGAATATATGGCATACAGCAGTATATGGTTTCGTGATTTTTTGATTCGTGAGATATATTTACTTTTGTTGGTTGATTTTGCATTTCTGTCTAGGTGTCTGCGTACAATGTTTTCTACGGTTTGTGGAGGAAACTTATTGATGTTGATGAAGTATTGTTTTATTTTGTCTAATTCATCGTTTATTTTATCTGGTGAGCATAGTTTTATGGCTGTGTTTATCTGGTTTCTTAGTATGTTGAGTTTTTGTTTTGTTTCATGTGCTGAGTCCCAAGGAATGTATAGTCCAGTATGGGTGATTTTTCGGTGGATTTTTGTTTTGAATTGTGTGTCGGTTCTTATAATTTTGAGGTTAAGAAATGATATTTGATATGTGAAGTTAATGTTGGGATGTATAGAGTTAATGTGATTGAAAAAATTAAGTATGTGTTCTGTAGATTTGAATCCCGCAACCATGTCATATACATATCTGTACCAGTATAGTGGTGGATGTAATGCTGTATTAATTGCTTGTGTTTCAATTTGTGTCATAAAAATATTGGCTAGAACTGGTGATACTGGGTTGCCCATGCTTAGGCCATTTGTTTGTATATAGTTTTGGTTGTTGAACATGAAGTTTGTCTTTATTGTGGTGAATTCTATGAGGGTTGCTAACTGGTTACTGGGAGTGTCTATAGTTGGGTTAGGGTCTCGGATATAGAGTTCTAAGGCTATCTTGCAGGCTTCTGTACACAACCCCTTCCAAACATGTGTTCAGCTTTCGGTCAGTTACCTCTTTCTTTGTGAACCTGACAATGACCGAAGAAGGTCAAAATGTTGTTCGCTCTTCTACTTAAAATATTTTCTCAACCAAAACGAGCCGTTTTTGCATATATAATTCTCAACAAGTGAGTTTCTCGACATCACTGATAACTTATGATTTACTAAAGTTAATATAACAAACTGCCTTTATGTACATATTGTGATAAAGCATAATATAAGAAAACCAAAATCTATAATGATATTGTAATTCACTAAATTATGTTACGTATCCTTGTTATTAGTGACATATATCACCATGTTATGTATATGTGTAAATATTTTGTAAACGACAACATGTCGTGTTGTGTTTAAATTATCATTTCTATTATTTATTTTTCCATATTGATATTATTGTTTCATAGTTTAAACTAATATTTTGTTATTTATTTAGGGTAACATTTTAGAATTTTCTCGAATTAAGTAGGCCAATAATATGTTTGTAAATGAGTGCTGGTGACTTCCTGTTAGCTCTGGAGTTGTATGGAAATTGCAAGATTGTTCGAGAAATAGGCCTATCGGTATAAAAGACTGTGAGAAGAGAGAGATTCGGTCATCAGTTTTTATTCGAAAAAAGAAGATAGATTCAGTCATTAGTTTTATTCGAAGACAAAGAGTGAGATTCAGACACCAGTTTCATTTCAAAAGAAGAGAGTTAGTTATTTGAGAAAGATTAAGTGTTTGCTGTGAATATTCAACTTGAATTTGTGATTGAAATTAGATCTACGGAAGCTGTGATTTTATTTCGTCAATCTCAATGATACATCCGAATTACCGCTTGTGCTGAGAGACAGCAAATTTATTGAACTGTGAACTGTTTCGGAATTACTTCGTGGGACCAAATTCACACCCTAGACTGGAATTTGAGACTTTAATTTTAGGTCATTACATTAGATACAGGCCAGTACCGTTTTGTATTGTGATTTATTTTGAAGTTTGAAACTAGTATTATTTTGTTTTGCAATTAATTTCGAATGTTATAACTTAATATCTGTCACTATTATTATATAATTTGTTATATCTGTTATATTTGTTAATAGTTTAGTGTAATAAATTATACAAGCTGTTATCTGCGTTTTTCTGTTGCGTTTAGTCTACGAAGAACATAAATCATTAAAAAATACGTAACACACCATCATCTCAATAACATTGTGAAATTTTTCTAACCTAAAAGATTTAGGTTAGCTCTAAAACCATACACTAAAAAAAAACATTACAAAATAATCTTCACAATAAGAAAATAATAATATACAATAATTGTTAGATTATTTTAAACCTTGTTATTGATAATATTAGAAAAACATTTTATGAAAAATTCTCAACCCTGATTAGACTAAATGGGATTTATATTTATCTAAATTTGAAATGCTCATATCTACAAGTATGATTCTAAAATACCCATTTGTTTACTTACAGAAGGATTTTTAATGCCACTGTTGCTTTTTCTGCCATTAGAGGTCACAGGAATATTCAAACTGTTTTGACTGTTATTATAATTAATTTGACTGTCTTCAAGTTTATAAAAAGATAAAACATCTTGGCTCGTGCTTCGTAACCTTCTCCCCCTTTTGGTTTCTGACAACGACTAGAAGATTTAAAATTCGACTTTTAACTAGTATAATATTGTATAAGAAACATCAATAACAGATCTTTCTAAAACACTGAGTTCAACTACTTCATACATCTCTGTAATTTTTTTTTTGCTGAGAATTATTTTAAATATTAATACTGATGTTATTGTACGTATTTATATCCATCTATAAGTTTAATGTTATGTCTGCTTATGTGGTGTTAAAACACAAAAGTTTTGTGAGTATAAAACAGGTAATGCCATTAGTAACCTGCTTTTTTATTTCAATGTAATTAATTAGTATAGATATATGAATAAATGTTTAAAACAATACTCACATTTTTTGAGCTGGTGAGAGTATCATTCTAAGAGATGAGGAAAAAAGGAAAATAAATGGTACAAATAGGTCATTAATGTGTTAAAAATAACAAAATAAACTTCATTAGCATACATTTTTGTAATATACAAAGATGAAAAATTATTTCAAAGCAAATTAACATTAAATCCTACATTTAATGCATAGATTTATTAATATTTAGTGAATACTTTAAAACAGCCTGAGGTATCAAATTCAACTGAAATATTTTTACTTTAATGCTTTCAATTAATATATTATTGGTGGAATTCTACTTTTTTAAAACAAAAGTTTTTAAGGGTATTTCCAAAGTCATGTCTCAAGATACCATTTGCACAATATAATTAGCACTTCGTCACAGTAACTAATTTTAATATAAAAACAGGAAAATGCAATTACAATGAAACAGCAAAGCTATAAATTCCAATCAATAAAACTCAATTACAGTTGAAGAAAAATTTCCTGAGGTACAAAATATTAGAAAAATCTACTTTTTCTCCTCCCAGTACCACAAACCACATCCACATAAGCAGAATACAATGTTTACGATTTTGGATTAATTTGACAGTGAACAAATCAATATGATAGCTCCATATTTGGGAAAAATATAGGGATCAAATTTTACATATAACTAACCTCTTCATACTCGCACACACATATGTATTCATTCAAGTATTTTATATATATATTTTTAACATATAGTCCTTTAGAGTTTATGGAGTGGAGCACCTAAAATTCCCATAGATGAGCTGATGAAAAACATGGCTTACATTAATGTTGCCAGGAACTAAATGATATTTAATATACAAATAATTTTTAAAGACGTTTTTAACTTTTATTAAACAATACAGTCTTCTGTAAGCTTGTGCCAAACTTTATGGGGCTCTTGCTATAAACAAAAGCAATGTGATAATATTGTTGCATTACCTTAAAATTGTTTTTGGATGTGCAGTCAAGGGTTTTTGAATTAGTGAAATAAATATTCATATATATTTGTATGCTAAACCTCCACAGTTCAAATTTTTCAGGAACTGATGTAACTCCCTACAATATATCTGTCTTTCTAGTAATAGGGTAAATAATGAAGGTTAAAAGACCCTCCTTGCCCAGTTGGCAAAACTTATTGTTTTGGGTATTAGATGACATGAATTCCATATCCCTGATAACAATGTAAATAAATATATTTATAAAAATGAATTCTGAATAATTTCCTACACTTTAAAATTTTTGAGCAGCTGTTTAATCTCTTTTTAACCTGTTGTGTGAATCTCTTAAATCTTGTAGCCTTTCAATATTGCTTTATAATTAGATCCTTAAGCAATTTTCTGTTATTATTATATATTGTGGTTGCTAACTGAGTTGCAGTGCAATTTATTGTCCAATAATTCAGAGACTTTTTTATACATTAATGTTTTCAAAATATTGATAGCTACACTCAACTAACTGTTATGAACTTTGAAAAGCATGGCAGTTATAAATATAAAATTGCCTATTTTAATTTATTATTGAATGTGTTATCATAGAAAATTTGCATCTGTTACAGTTTTTAAGGCAAATATGAAACCTATGACCAGCAGCTGCATAATAAATTAATATACAAAAAAACGAATTAATCATAACAACATCCAATAACAAGGTCAACTAGTTCCAATCATGTCAAATAAATAATAAAAAAGTTACAGAAATCAGAATATAATGATTTCAAACAAAACATCAGGTAACATGTGATTTCTCATCCATCCAACTTTTTCAAGTATGAAAACATTTTTAGCATTGGGACATACCTTCTTGACACCTAAACAAAAAAGAAAATAACAAACTTTAGAATAAATTTCTACATAAAACAGAATAATTTAAAGAGTTTTGAATAATATAAAAACTATGTGATTTGCATTGCTTCATGATGTTGGTAATGTAATACAAAAAAAAGGGAATTTACTTTTAATGTCAATTTCATTGATTTTTTGCAAACAGGTAATTTCTGTTAATACATGTAAATTTATTAAATACCAAAAACATCAAAGATCTATCAATATACCTAAAATATATTTTTTAATCACATAATAAGAAACACTACCAATGAGAAAATCAATTTAAAGTAAATAAAATCCTTGGAGGCATGTAAACTAATAAAAAAAACTTTTTCACTCAACCAAATAAACCTAGTTATGTCAAATAAAACCTTAGAAGTACATAAATTAATACAGTACTTTTACCACTAAACTTAAAAACTAAAATAAATAGAAACATTTTGTTATGCAAATTAAGAAAATATTCTTTTCACTCAACCGACTAAATCATATTAAATGAAGTTCAAGTGGTGTCTTCAACATTTTCTTCTAAAAATAAACACTTTATGACAATTTATAAAAGATTTTTTTCTAAGGGTGTGTACATTGAGATCAAAGTACATGTATGTTGTGTTTACCTTTTTTAAGTTTAAATGCTCGATTCAGACTGATTTCAGACTTTCTCCTTTCTTGTTTTCTTTTTTCAAGATACTCAGGTGCAGAAAGCTGTCTTTTAGTATTGCTTTTATCCACAGATATAGGGTCTGAAATTTGTTAATCATTTTTTATTCTTAATGAAAGAAAGATATTAAACTTTTGTTCAGTGTAGCATTACAAAAACCATATTTTTAAAAACAAAACTGAATCTACAGATAATTTAAACCCTCATTCTCTTTACTTATTTAAGTAATTACTCTCTCCAAATGTAGAACTAAAACTCACTATTATTACAACACATGCCAAATCTGCATGATGCTGACTGAAATTTTGTAAAACAAATATAAGTGTCATTTTGACAATAGAATCATTTATATTCTTTTTTAGTTAATGCATGCACTAGACAGTAACAGTAAAATTATCATTGCAAGAACCAAAGTTTCTCTCATATTTCATGTCAAACCATTCTAACTTGTATTGATTTTATTATTCAAAGAATGGAGGTTATTCTTCACTATTTTGACTTACCTTCTTGCTTGTTTTGACCGAGTTCCATGACTAACTGTCGGGCATGTGAAGGAATAACAGCATTATAATTCTCCAGGATAACTCTCTTGAGTTCCAGACACCATTCTCTCTTTTGTTCCATATTTCTAGCCTATATTAAAATAGTTAAGCTTGAAACACCATAACTCCGGTCTATGTTAACCAGCCCATTTCTCAAAGAATCTTACAGTATTACATGTTTTGCTAAACTTTGATGAACTTTAGTAATCTTTACATGACATAAATTCCAGATAAGAAGCCAACTACCAAAAGAACTTTAGTGATAAAAACTTAATGATATCTGGCTTCTCACTAGGCTGGTAGCTGCAGTTGATTTTAATCAGTTAATCTTACACAAAACATTTTTCCTTTATATCTGAATTTCACACGTTTTTCTACCTAGAAAAATATGACCAAAAAATATTATATTTGAAAATGTCTTTAAAGAATAAGCCTATTCTACTGCCTCAATAATATTCTAAAGATTAATAAAATTTCATAAAGATACCTGGAAAGTGTACTGTAGCCGAGGGTTATCAAAGGGTATTACATGGAAACACAGAGGCTCTCCCTGGATGCTTTCAATTAACATTAAGTTTGAGCACTGAAAATAAAAAACAATGATTGTTGTTGGAAATATTAAATAAAATTGTCTTTTTCATGTTAATTTCTTCCTTTATTATCTGCCCTTGATTTGGTGGAATGCATGATGGCTTAAAATGCTAAAATTTAGCATGGTGGGCAAAGCACACATACTTCATTATGCAACTTTGCACTTACCCACAAACAAATTTCTTTATCAATGTATTTTAAATATTCTTCAAACTTTTACTTTCATACACTGACAACATTAATCCTTTATATTATATTGTAATGAAAATTGCCATTTTCCTACACTAAAAATGCATTTCTGAAAATACTTACCTCTACTTGTGCTTTAGGTCTTTCCTGGAGAAAATTTCTCTTTTCTCCCCATCTAACCATTGATTTGAATTTTACTTCACATGCTCCAGCCTTTACACCCCACTATACTGCCCATAGCAATACAGATATTGTGATTTTCTCCACCTGTGTCAATGGACCCTTTATATCAGATCCACATATAAGTACCCTGTCATTACATCTTATTCACTTTGAGACTGTCCAAATTTACAGACCTGAAACTGGCCATTTCATAATAATGAAGGGCAAAAGAGTGTGAGAGAACAATATAGGAAAATGTTGATTTCTGAAACATACTTCCTCTAACACTTAACGAGAATTCCACAATGATAGGATTGAGGGGTCTCACTACTTCTGGTACAGGTATGCTTTACAGTCAGACAACATGAAATTTAATTCATGGGCTGTAAATGCTGATCAGTCAAAACGGGCAAAATTCTAATACCTTTAGATGAACAGGAATTCATCCAGACCGAAACTAAGCAGACAAAGTGCCTTGTCTCATCACTCAATTTACAGAACTGTGGACACAAACCAAGATTCAAAGTGTAGTGGACAGGACATGAGGACAACTTTATATTTGGTCTTGTTTATTTATGTGGTATTATTGAACCCCAACTTAAAATTTGCAGAATGTTGCATATCAAGCCACAAGAATTACGATGAGAGGGTACGCAATAAAAAAGTGGACAAACCCTCGCCCCAACCTGAAAAAGTACAATATGAAACAAATTAAACACAGAATTACAAGACCTATCATGCCTCACTCAACTTGAAGAAACAGAGATTACAAACTAAAATCCTAGCTCCTCAACCTAAGAGACAAAGCAGTACCTTCTGCCCCCAGAATTATGATGTAGAACAAACTAAGTTCAACCAGTGGCACAGGAAGCAATACTTCACATGCAGAATAATGAAGAGTCACAGAACCCTCTTCCATGGTTATCAATATAAAGAAAATGACCAAAAAAGAAGGGCTATACACAATTCAACCAGATATTGAAGAGCCTTCTCTGTAATTTCAAAAATAATCCTAAATGAATGAAGAACTGTGTGGGAATAAGAAAAGACTTCTACATATTTGACAAGAAACTTAGCTTTTCCTATTTTTAATAAAAGAGCTCAAGTGAGAAGTTCTGCCAACTGGTGGAAAGGAGCAAGAAGAAGCCAGTCATCCATATAATGGTGAGTGTGAATGCTCATTGAAGAAGTAAAATGTGAAGAAGATCCTACTATAAGGCAAAAGAAGTATGGGGCAGATGCAAGACCAAATGGTAGAATGCAAAATTGAAAAACCTGTTCTTCATGCTCAAAATGAAAATACTGACAAGAAGATTCTGTGAACAGAATATAAAAGTAGGCATCAGTGACAGCAAACTTCATCATCTATTGATTGGGTACAAAGTTCCATTAGAGGGAAAGAAACAACTCCCTGGTAAACTGAGGAGAGTTGAGAAAGTGGTCAATGCAGTCCATAGCCTCTGAGTAGAAGATCCTGGATTGCTAGTGCCCAATTATTGGGTGTAAAAACAATCCTTGGAGAGGGACAAGAAACTGGTATGGTAAATAATGGAGGAGGAGATGTGAAATGAAGAACCAACCATAATGTAAAAACTTTAATGACCAACTGATTGGTGGCAAAGGGCCTCCAATACAGATACAAACTGAATTGAGCCACTACAGTACTAAACTACATAGGGTGATGTCATCTGAAACTTGAGCAGGATATAAGTAATAGGTCTCAGACAACAGCTACAAAGAAAATAAAAACTATTGTAAGGGGCAGTAAAATCCAGAAAAACTGAGTGGCATAAAGCCTAGTATCCCAAATAATATGAATAGGACCTGAGCTATATGAATCTAAACATGGGTCCTCCAACCAATGGAAAGCTAAGGTAGACTGATCCAATAAATGAGAAGGACGAGGCATGGCACCACCCTACTCTTAATTGAGTAGGAAACCTCCACATGCACAGCAATGTTTGAAAAAGGTGAAAAAACTAGGTAATCAGCTGATTGACTTTTCCCGAACAAAGAAGAAGACATTACAACTTTGGTATACTAGTTGCAAAAACAGTACAGGAGGTGGGATGTCTGTATGAGGTATGATTAGCTGTCTGAAAAAAGAAAGGAGCCTTAAAAATAGAATACAGATTCTTCTCTGCAAATTCAGCCTCTAAGCCAACAAAATAAATATCAGACTTCATGCAAGACTCTAACTTACTGCATATGAGAGACTTAGTATCCTTTATAAAAAGGGTGACACCCCATGATGTCCTGGCAATGCTAGACTCCAGAAGTGAGAGACTGGAAGCAGTAAAAAAAATCTGCATAAGGGGTGTGAATATGAGAAGTAATATTAGAAATGTCTCAGGTATTTATTTTTTATAGAAATTATGAAAACAGACAATAAACTAAAAACTCCAAAGAATGAGTAGAAAAACTGTTATCCAAATGACAGGTATAATTAAAGTTGTACCACAATTAAATGAATCACATGGTAACCACATAAAATTGTTGTCATAATTATTTGCTGTTGAAAAAAGTGAATAATAAATAATAAAGGGGAGCTTATATATAGATCTGGTGTCAGAGGCACATTGATATAAGTCAAGAGAATCACAAAGTTTATACCAATGCTTAAATGGGCAAAGAAAAGAATATTTTATCAGGACACAGCTAAAGTCTGATAGGAGGTGTGTTTTGAAACTCATAATTGTAAATTCAGCCAAAATTTTTACAGCTGTTTTTCTCAAATATACCTTCAGTTAAATACTAAATATTCTGTGTTCAAAAGATTTAGTCATAAAAACCTAGCAGACTTCTTGTGGTGTCTAGATTTTTTCTTTAAATAACACTGTTCTTCATATAGAAAAATTCTAGCCTTTTATACGACAAAACACTCACCATAATGTGTGTTTTGTAAATGAGGATTCCTTCTTCCTTCTTCTTGGCTATAAGCAACATTTTATTAAAAAGAAATAGGTGACGCAGAGCTTTGGCTCCAAACATGCGAAATGTTCCCTCAGCCATCAATTCTCCAAAGGTTGTAAGATCCTCACCCTGAAAATTTGTTAAAGAGACTTCCACATACTTATTTCTTCAGTAGATAAACTGAAAACCTTAGTTTCAAAATTTACTTGAAAAACACTAATATTCCGACCTCACCTAATAATTGTAAAATATAAAATTTACAAGGAACTTATTATTCTGTATTCAAAAGTAATCTAAATAGAGAGTTATCAAATCTATTACCAAATGTTGAATAAGTATTACAAATATTAAAACTCACTTCATTCTGCAAAATTCATTCAGTTTTTTTGTAATCAAACTTTACACTTGAACAAAAATAGAGTCAAAAGAGTAGCTCTGAGGTTTGAAAACAGCAAGGGTACATGGAAGACTAAAAATATTTTTATGACTTTAATGCTTCTTAACTGGTTAATTATCGAAAACTGAATTTATTTTACAGTCCTGGAAAATAAGTTTTTGCAGACGAAATTGCTTTAAAAGATATTCTGAATTATAAAAAAATATTAAATTACACGATGAAGGGCAAATTAATAGTTCCTAGATGTTTATATGTCTGCATACATATGTCTGTACGTATGTCAAGTCACATACAACGTGTCAAATAACACTCTCCAGAAAATCCAAATACAGCAAAACAGAATATTAAAATCCGCATTTGGCCTACTGTCATTTACGCCAACAAACTATCTACACCAAATTAGTAATTTACCAACGATAAGAGATAGAATAACAGAACTCTCTCTCAAATATTATCTGAAAGCAGAAAAAAGAAACAAACTAATGGCATCACTACACAAATTATCAAGTGCACCAACAAAATACATTTCACCGTACAACATATTTCAAGAATCACATTCTACTTAACAAAGAATCTAAACAAATACAATCAACGTCACTAACACGAATTCTTTCCCCCCCCTTTCTTTCTTTCCTTTCTTTTCAGATACAGGGAATACGACAGGCAAAACTTTCGGCGCCTGTCCTGTGAAAGTGGGTTTTCTCGGGGCACTCCCGTTTCCCCCACACCAAAATCTTCAGGCATTGGATTTACAGATCCCAGCCCAGGCATCTCTTTTGCCAGACCCTGAATTGTGCCATTTGAATTGTTTTATTTTTGATCTGGATTTGAACAATATTCATGTTCACACCTGCTCAACCTCTTCCTTTCGGGGCAGTTCCCGGGCTTCCTTTCCGCTGCTGCCTTTGCCTCCATCCAAGACAACACTTAGAAGAGACATCCTCCACCCAAATAGTCAAGAATAATAATTACAATATATATATATAAACCACCATTTAATCTTAATAACAATCCACGAAAGAGGACAAAGAGGAACCACAATGTTCCTGAACACCCCAGTTGGAGAGAGAACTCTTCTGATTTCTCTCTCTCTAAACTGAACCCCTGCCACATTTGTTTAGTTTAGTTTAAATGACTGTCAATTTAGTATTGTGCAACAACACTGCATACACTTCAAATTCAACTGCCAAAATATTGCATTTTTAGTTAGATTTGGCTTAGCTTTACTTCAAGTTATTGGTAAACCACAAAACAGATTAAACACATTGTTTCATTAAGTACATACAACCTAAAGGCTAGTTGGTTGTCTCTTGATATCTCAATGATAAACTCAATTGCTTAAATTTACATCCATTATTTTGAATTCAACATATATGTAGGTTGTATATCAAACTAAATACATTGTATTATTAGATAAATATCAACTAAGGACTAGTTATTGTCACCTCCATATTTCAAACATAAACCTAATTCTTTAGTGTGAAGATAAGGCAATGCTAAAATATTGTATTGTCAAATATCAAGCTCAACAGTTTCATCAATACATTAGTTGCATTTACCATTGAGAATTCATCCTCAGGCTGAAAATACAATGGTTAAGACTAGCGTAGGAGTTGTGTGCTCACAGTTTATTAGAAGTCATGGATGCAATGAATGGGTCTTATCTGAGAACTTTGGACTGGTATGAATATTTAAGGAGACTAGCAGTAAAGATGTACAATTTGTTTGCAATACCTACAGGTTAGAGGCTATTCTAATTAGCATAGAAACAATAAATAAAGAGAAGAATAAACTGTGGCAAACAGCAGCATGGTTTCAAGAGGAATTTGAGTGTTTATATGCAAGGGATATATTAGTAGACAATTAATGTCTGAGGAAATCAGAAACAGTACTATTAGGGTTAAAAATAGTAGATTGAATTGTAATTAGCATCAAATTTTAGCTGTCAGCTTGTATAAATGAGGAATTATTAAAGAGAAAGAAAACAAAAGGTAAAGAAGAATTGGAATGATAAACTTAAGGAGAATATAGTTATATGTGATTATTTTATAAGGCTTGTGGATAGAATAGTCTATGGAATAAATAGGAATAAAAGAACTAGACTGTTATTGAGGGGTATGAGAGAAAGATATTACTGACAGAGTAAGGAACATAATGAAGGAGACTAGCAATGATATAGTTTTTGTTGTGTACATAGAGGCTAACATTGTAGGGAAAGGTAGGTCAGAGGAGCTAATTGATAAGTACAGTGGATTCATAAAGACATTTAAAGAAAAAAAGCCATAACATAATTGTGTCAAAGGTTATGTTGAGAATAAACGAGATACAGGCTTGAAGCCTATTGCAAGAGTTAGCTTGGAACATATTTTGTGTCTTGACCCAGAGGTGAGAAAATTCACATTTACAGTCTTTAGTGCCAGACAGATATTTAGATAAAGTTATTGAGGAAATGAATCAATGTCACCAGAAACAGTTAATGGGATAGCAAGGAAAATAACTGAAAGAATTAATCTTAGTGAAGAGACATTGATTACACAGTTTGTTGTTATACACCCTAAGTTAATTGTCTTGACTGATTTTACTGAAGATATCAGATGGGGAATAGAAATAAGTTCTGTAAGGACAAATAACAGCATATTTTGATCATGGTCTGATGAAAGATCCCACTTTTACTATTCAAGACAAAAGAATCAATTTTAAAAGTGCAGTAAACAAGAATTAGACTTGAAAGTGCATGAAGTGGATGGAATTCCCTAAAAATATCTTTTATGATACCAGCTATACCAACTATGACTAGGATTTCTCACATTAATTTAGTTGATAATTTAACTGATGTGGTGCATACGTTACTCAACATAATAGAAGGCATTATCAGTTACCACCTAGATCTTCAGAACAAAGATTCTTTAGAGATAGTATTCTTCTAACAAAGCCTTGTGATTTTTGATATCAATGAAATGCTCCACAGTGTATAAATAGAAAGACTATTTGTATTCAGTTGTCTCTGCGAGTTCTTTATTCCACACATAAACTTTTAAGTTAGTATCTAGTGTGCTTCACTCATGAATGCACAGTGCAAAATCCAAACAAGTATCTTTGCAACAAGTGTAAAGTTGAACTCCATGACTTAAGTCCACAGGCTGCCCATATACCCATTACAGTACTAAAAAGAGGAGAAAGAGTGGTTTTATATGTAAAATGTAAGTTTCGTCCTCTTGAAGTTGATAATATTGAGTTTCTGTTATCATAGTGTTTCCCACCCCATGGTATGCAGACTCTTAGGTGGATGAAAGAGAATTCTCAGGGACTCTCAAGAAAAAAATTTAAATGGTGTCTTTTTCTACTTTTTGTGTTCTACAGTTCTCACCAATATTTTAATTTCCTTATAACATATTCATAACAAAAATACCTAGGTGCAGCTACAGATTTCAAATAATATTTTTTTTTTGTTTAGTCATACCTTAAAGCCCTGAGTTCTTCAAAGAAACTTGGAATCTCATTAGTTTTAATTAAATTATTTTGTTTTTTTCTTTTTTTATTATGTTTCAAGAATTATATTTCAATATTACTGGTTACTAACTGCAAACTGATAACAGTATTAGCTATTCAGACATTACTATGAACATGTTAGATAGTGTGTTACAGAAACTTTTTATTTTCAATAAATTCAACACATTCAAAAGTTATTTTATTTTACAAAATTTATTACTGCTTAAAAAGGGTTCACTGTGAAAACAGTTATTACTCAAGGGATTCATGAAGAGAAAATCACTGGGAACTTCTGCGTTAACAGATATAAATGGAAAAGGCTTTTAGTAGGAACATGTTACAAATCATCAGATGATACTAATAAAATTAAGAAGAATCCTTGCAGTGAAATTAAGGTTTAAGCTGTTAATAATATCATAATTATAGGTGATTTTAATTTCAGGTAAATATACCAGAAAATGTTGAGAGAGAAAGGTTTTCTTCACCAATTGGTCAAGGAACCTACTAAAGACAATATTATGTTACAGTTATTGTTAACTCCTAATATAGAAATGGTTAAGAGGGTAGAAACTAGAAAAAATCTAGGAACAAATAATCATTGCTTTATTAGATTTGATGCTTTGCTCAGTTGGAGATCAGGGATAATATTTTTGTTCCAAATTCCAGAAAAGGATGTAACAAAAATTATCTGTTGTGAATTGAGCAAATGAATTATCTGAGGACATTGATAAGTCATGAAAATTTTTAAAACTAGATTTAAATATTCAAAATAAACATGTTCCTTATAGAAAGAAATGAGTGGTTGGAAAAAAACAAACAAAAAACGACTGGCTCACAAATGATAAAAAAAAATAAACTTAAAGAAAAGTGTGAGAAGCTTAAGAACTTTAAATTGACTGGCATGATTGGGGGTTTTTAAGATAAAGAAATGAGGTTTATCATTTTTCTAATAATTATAAGTTTATTAGTCTTACATCAATTGCAGGAAAAGTTTTTGAAAGGGCAAATAGGACATTAGGTTGTATCTACATAAATATGATACAAAGTTGGTTATAATTTCATTGCATAGGTCATTGGTTAGGCCATATTTGGAGTATTGTGTTCCATCTTAGGGTCTTTACCTTAAAAAGGACATTGAACTGTTTGAAATGATTCAGAAGAGGGCTACTAGGATGAAAATGCTGTCATACAAGGAGGGGTTAAGTCTCTTTAAAATGTTTTCTCTTGACAAAAGAAGAGTTAGAGGGAATCTTCCTGAGGTGTTTTATGTTGCTAGTGCAATTGATAGTGTTGATGCATCATCTACTTTTATGCTTAGTGGTGAGAATGGTAGAACCAGGGGGAATAAATGTAAATTTTAGTACCACAAGAGTCACTTTTGGCTAAGATAGTTTCATTTTTCTAACAGAGTGGTTGGTATTTGGAAGAGGTGACCTTCAGTTGTTGTACAGACAATAAGTTTAAGTAAGTTTAAAGGAAGGCTTGATAAATACATGAATGATAAAGACTGGCTTTGAGTTATTTATAGTTTTTACTTTAGTTTATTAGATGAGACAACCTAAATGGACCTTGTTGTTCCTAAATATTATTTTAATCAGTAATGGAAAGTGGTATTTGAAGAGATCTCCAAAATGTGTTTTTGATTAATTTAAAACAATACTGTATAAAAAAAATTGTAAAATACAAAAACACATGGCTAAAATTCATACTGTGCTAGTATCTTCGGCTAAATTCATAGTTTATTTCAGTGCTTACCTCCCAGCCATACAACAATGACTGAATCTCCTGAACTCTCACAGCATGTTCATGTTTTTTCTTCATGTCATTAATGTGATAAGCTATTCCTGTCATCACTGAAAGAGCATTTTTGATGTCAGGATATCCATCACTCTCTTTGTCTGAGTATTTCACAATGTTCTGAAGAGAATATACACAATTCATATCATTAACCTAAATAACTTACAGTATAAAGTATTGATTTTAGCTATACAAACATGAAGAAGAATATTATGTTGTTCCTCAACTATGAAAAAAAAAGAGAACAGTATTGAGAATAAAGGTTGATTTGATCCCTAAGGAGAAATGCTGCATCTTGGGAAATTCAAGAATAATACATCCTTAACTTTTTTAATATAATTCATATAGATTTATATATATATTTATAAAAATCATAATTATTTTTAAAATCAGTATGTATTACACAGGTTATCTTATGGCCACAAGAATATACAATTAGCTGAAGCACTAACATAAGAAAAAAAATGGTCTGTTTTAAGGAAACACATTAAACTGAAGATTACCTAGATGACAGAATGTGGTACTATAACTAAAAAATATGTAATAAACTGAGATGTTTCAAACATAAAAGAAAATGGTAAAGTACTACAATTATATAGAAATCTTAGATATGATGAAAAATCACACTGATGAAAAAAATACATAATAAGTTGAAGATCTCACATGCAATAGAAGATCATGTTGGGCTAAGTAAATACTGAAGTAATTCTCACGTTTAAAAGGAGATGGTATTTCAGTATTCTTTGAACTGGCTTCAACAGGTATGAACCTAGAGGTAGACAGTGGTGCAAAGCTAATTGTCTCTCCTGAAAGAGAATTTTTTTAATATTGTAGGTTTGAGTTTTAATTCTAATTAGTGAATAAAGAGTAAAGTGACTTTTATTATCAAACATTACATTTTATTTAAGGTGTGAATATCTAATTAATCCTAGTTCATATACACTCTGCTATAATTCCTTTAGTTTCAAAATTATTTTTGTAAGAAATTAAATGAAAACAACTTTTGTCAGTAAGCTTTTCAATAATCTTTCTTACCTTGAAGATTTCTGCAGTCTCTAAATTGTTCATTAAGTCTTTGATGACTGATACACTTCTGAAATATAGAAAATTGTAATTTGCATGTGAAATCAAATGCTCCAAACCATAAAAAATAATTATAATCTAATCTTAAACACCAATCTGTTTTTTTCTTTCCTAAAAATCTGTTTATGATTAATCACATGCAACAGAAAAGTTAGGAAAGAAGCAATTAAATTGTTTTTTAGGTATTATAGTAAGGTTTCTGTTGAATATGAAATATATTGTAATTATGAAATTCTTACCAAAAGTAAGTATTTTTAATGGAACTAAAATTAAAAAATCATACAAATAAAGAGAATTGAAACTAACAGGATTTATGTTATAAACTAGTATATCAGATAACAAAAACTTTGAATGATTATAGTGCAAACCACTAACTGAGGAGCTTCAGTGTTAATGTTATTTTTAGTATTAAGCCTAATAATATTTACTAACTGCTAAAGAGGAGATTTAAGCTAGTTCAACATTCACATATGAAGCAAACAGTGCAAAATAATCCCAGTAAGTGTAATGAAAAATAAAAAAAGATTTAAAAATCATTTTAAACATAATAACCAAAAACCTTTAACAAAAGTAGCTATAGATAAAAATTAAATGCATTAATACTTTCTTATAATTCATAATGTAGATATATTACTAAGTAAAAATATACACAGACTCCCTATATTAATAAATGTTTTTTTAATTGCAAGCTTTTGGCTCAATTACAACAGCTTATATCTTATATCTCACAACGATACACTAAATAATATTTTTTTATCAATGGAACACTTTTAAAGGAATCTTTCCTGACACACTAGGATTCACTGCAAAAAATAAAAAATAAACTTAAAATCATTGTAGTAGTCAAAGGTTCTCCTACATAACATGACAGTTCTTATGAAAGTAAAATTACCAGGTCCCAATCTTTTCATAAAGAATGAGGTTTAAAGGACTCAGTTTGAGTGTAATAAATATAGATATTGCAGAAATACATTGTCCATTATGAGCAAGATTCAAAGAACACAAAAGAGATATAACAAACTGTGCTAAAACACATTTAAGAAAATTACTACAAAAGACTTTAAAAAATTTAAAAATAGTGGACAGAGAAAAACCATTAAAGAGATCAAAATCAAAAAAAATTATTACCATCAGTGAGAACTAATAAAAACAATAGTACTCAGTACTGTTTATACACAACTTATTAAAGATACCAAATATATCATTCATTGTAAAATCAATGTTAACCTAAGCCTTAACAATATTTCTTTTGTGTTATTCATAATAACTACTTCTATAATGTACTATTTGAAATTTAAGCATTTTACTTTATTATATTACAGCTATGATTGTACTTTTCTTCTCACATGTATTATATTCAAGTAATTGTTTAATTTTAAATATTCTTAAACAAATACAAAGCCATGTTTTAATTATTTAATCAATGTAAAATATTAAATCTTTGGCTGTTATTCTGTACTAATCATAATTTGTTTTCATCATTTTCTGAATGGTCAATAACATCTCTTTTAACTAGCAATGATGAATTGTAAATTCAATGAAAGTGATCTTCTTTGTTAAGACTAGATAATAAAAGAACAGATTAGGGCTCTACAATATCATTTCTTTACTAAAATCTGTGTTTTGGCAAGAAAAAAAAAGAAAATAAACTTATAGTAGATGTTAGGTATTTTCATAATTGTTGCATAGACAACTGCTTTTAAAAAAGTGTTCTACAGATAAAAAATTTGTATTATTCAGCCTGATGAAGGCTCAAGTAAACAGACCAATATCTTGCTATTAAAGGAAAAGTATTTAATGTTACAAAATAGTATGTATATTTTACATAGATGATTACTTAAGTTACAGAAGCTATCATATCTGATGAGCATGTTTGTGAGTTTAAATAGGGAATAAAAGCTCATTTATATGATTCAATAACAAACTCATTATTCTACTTTACATTATTAAAGGTTCCTCAGACTATATAGTTGAGTGTAACTATTGATCAAGCTTGCTGAAAAGACTAAATTTGAATGATCTTATTCATAAAAAATGTTATCAACCTCCTGAACCAAAATATCTGTGATTACCAGTATGATAAATCAACTGTTAAAGAGAAATTAATATTTATGCTTTATTTATTCTTTAGGCTCGGAGTTGTGGTATGCAGTTTTTCATTCAGAAAAACCTAAATTTCTCAATTTCAGCACTTATATTTATTTCAAATGAGAATTTTTATATGTATAATTTGTAATGCAAATTCTGAATAACTTGAAAAACTTCTTTCTTTAATCTTCAAAAAATTAGTTAACACTATATTTCAGTTATACTTCAGTGATAATATCTCAAGTCTGTAGTATTATCTTCTCAGCTTTTGGTTAAACTGATCTTATTCACCTAAAACATTTTTTCATCTATCAAAATTTAAATTCTTCAGAACACCTAGATTTTTAATTTAAAAAAAAACATTGATTATTATATGCTACAATTATTTCAAGCTAAATACCATAAAAACTGATAACTCACAAACCAATCAAATTCTGATAGAAGATAAACTTTAAATTCCAAATACAATAACAACAACTTCTACACCAGGTAAATCCTGACTTTAATAACCACATAATATCGACCTTTAATACGACATCATCATCATCAGTTCAAAACTGTTGTTATTGTAATTTTAAATTAACCGTCACGTTATTTTCTGCCGGATTATGCCATGATAATTTTGTTTCCCCTGTAACTTATTAATTTAAAAATAATAAATTGAACACATAATCCTATCATCTTTCTTTAGATTTGCACTCGGCCCTGCATGGCCAAGCGTGTTAAGGCGAGCGACTCGGAATCTGAGGGAAGCAAGTTCGCATACTCGTCGCCCTAAACATGCTCGCCCTTTCAGCCGTGGGGGCGTTATAACTTGACGATCAATTCCACTATTCGTTGGTAAAAGAATAGCCCAAGAGTTAGCGGAGGGTGGTGATGACTAGCTGCCTTCCCTCTAGTCTTACACTGCTAAATTAGGGACGGCTAGCACAGATAGCCCTCCAGTAGCTTTGTGCGAAATTCAACAACAAACAAACAAACTAGATTTGCACTCACGACATATATTAATCATCTTGATGTTTGGTGAAGGGACCTCTGACGTGTTTTATATCTAGAGCAGATTAAAACAAAATGAATAGTAACAAATATTTTTATTTCTTGCTGTTCAAGTTCATACTTCATACTGTGTTGTATCCTACAGATTGTATAATTATTCTCGTGATTCGTGGCATGTGCACGATTCACTAACGTCACGGCAGTACAAATTGCAATGTTAAGCGTTTTTTAAGTAACAACATTTTACTGTCTAGTAATCAAGTTATAGACAGACAACACACTACCATAAAGTGGTGTAAATGATTCAAATAGGTGATCTCTTCAGGTCATCTTTTACTGTAATAATAATAATAAAAGAAACGCTATTCTGATACAAACAAGAGACTGCTTACCATTACGATCCACTTCCACTATGGTGAGGTGTCCATCTCGATAATGGGTTGGCTATACCTTTCGGCAATGGATAAGGTGTTCATTTCAACCACAAGTGAGGTGTTCATGTTCTCAATTGGTGAGATGTCCATTTTTACAAGGCATGATGTATCAATTTCTTCAATTGATGACATGTCCACTTCCTCACTAGGTGAGGTATCCATTGCCATGATGCATGATGTATCCATTACTAGAATGGACGAGAAATCCATTTCTAGAATGGGTGATATTTCCATTTTTATAATTAATGAGCTACCCATTTCTTCATAGTGTGAAATATCCATTTCACTGTCATTGCTACAAGAGTGTGTTTTGGAGAGAAAAAAATGTTGTTAAAGCACAGATTGTTGTTTCCCTTTTATACAAGCATAGATTAAAAAGGTGAGACATCCAATTACTGTCATGCCACGCGGATTATAGTAAGAAATAAACAAAAGAGAAACTACGACATGGTTGTTCAAAGAAGTCCAACGAAGCTGTATGATATACAAAGTCAATACAAGCTAAAGTTTAATATGAAACGTATTTCAAATTAGAAATCGTTGATTACCCAAAGGACATGCTAAAATCTGTTGCATTTTTCACACTTCCTTCAAACAGATCCTTTCAGAGATTAAAAGATAACATTAATTTATACTTATTATATTCTACTTGGACGGGCCAGCAGTAGCTGATATTCAGTTTGCAGGGTTGCGTTTTCCGTGTCTAATATTCGAGCCAAAATGCAGCTAAATACAGCCCGTAATTTCGGTTGTGCTCGGGTTATAGTAATGGCAGTAAGCCCCATTCTTCGGGTCGAATAGATGGCTGAAGTTTCTTGTAGGAATGAGTAGTTGGTCAGTTGTTTAGAATTAGGAATGTTAAGTGATTCTAACTTGCCATTTATCCCTTGTGAGCATAGAATACCCATCAATTGAAAATATCGGTGTCAAGCGACTGAGAGACTTTCCCGGAGAGTTGGAAAATTAAGAACTCTCAGTTTTCAACCAGAGAATATTCGTGTTGAAATGTACGAGAGTCTCATACAAAAACAAAAAGAAAACGCCTACTTCATGTCAATTTGATGTTCAAGTTATTCACCCTCTAGACATTTAGTCTCAGGTAAAAGAGAGTTAAATAGTCAGTATAGCTTTCACTCGTGTGAAAAAAAATTACTCAAATGGCACACAACGTTGTTCACAAAGCCATTTATCCCAATAGCTTTAGTGCTTATCCTTCGGCTAAACTGTAGTAGAAAGAACTGTATATTTCTGAGAGGGCCGTAAGAAGCGATAAGTTCATTCAGACTTTTTTTGTAAAGCTATACATCACATTGAGTATATGTGGTATTAAAATACGGTATCCCAGTTTATTCATAAAAACCTAGAACTTACGAGTCGTTATACCAGAACTCTGTATGGTGGAGAGGATCTGTTATTTTTCTTTTTATATCCTGCTTGTGTCGCATGTGATGATGTTTGCGACTAATCATCCTTCTGAGGCCGTTCTGAATTTTCTTTTTCAGTGGTATTTTTTTCAGGGGAAAGTCACTGGAATAAAAGCAATACTTACAAATAATTTATTTGTCATAGTATATTTACACAAAATTGAATTGTATGAGAGAAGATCAATATTTATTTAAATGAACTGTGTTATATTGATAAATCAGTACCTAGGTGTGTGATGGTTAACAACTTAGTTAAAATTGGTAAATATCACAATCTACACTAAAACAATTATTGTTCAGACAATATAACAGTATGAACAGTATTTCAATAACTACTAGATCTTTCGTGTACGGTTAAACTGTGGAGTACTGGTGTTACACAGAGATTCTTGATAACAGTGGATATAGCAGATGTAATGGAGTTGACGTATTCTTCTCTACTTTCATTCACAAGTTACAATAATACCCACACTAAAATTACTTATAATGAAAAATGGTTGCAATTGTGTATGGAGGAAAACAGTAGTTGAGGCTCGTCAAATGATTATAAAACGTACTTGAATATTTATATGGTGAAATAGACAATGAATTATGGTTATTACAGGGTCACATAAAACATATGTCACCAAATTTGTCTGCTTGAATCAAAAATACAAGAATTAAGGTCCCAAAACAAATTATAAGTGAAAACGACTCTACAAAATGTTGACGGCAAAGATGATATGACACGTAGCGTTTAACTAGTTTTAGCCAAGCAGCAAAGGTGCAATGTACTTGAAGAAATACACAGATTATGTAAGTAACTATGGAACCTAATTACATCATCGGATTACACACTTTTCATTGAATTTTAAGTTAATAGTTTTTCTGCTTGATAACAGATTATAATTATCAATAGTACACATTCTTATCAAAACGATGGTGAGATAAAAACAACTCAGAACAACAATATATAATATACATGAACTGTCACATATTTGCTGAGAAACTTTTTAAAAATATTTTTATAATTTTAATTTTTTTTAAATACTTAGTTTGTTTGATTTGGTTTCATTTAAATTTTGCGCGAAACATCACGTATGCTATGTACATCAACAATCTTTTCAGCAATTGTAGTCTAACGGAAAGACACCTAGTCAACTATTGGGTTACTCTTAGATCAACGAATAATGAAATTGACCGTTATAGTTTAATTTTCCCTTACGGCGAAATGGGTTGAATGTATTTAGTGTGACAGGAGCTCAAAAAGCTTTCTGGGTATTGTGAGCAGAGCGTTCTGGCAACCACTTAGCTAAAAGTCAGGATTTACTTGAGAATACATACCTTTTGAGTTTTAAAATCCCCGAAGGAACTGATTCTTCTTGGTTTTTACAGCTTTTATTCATGATTGCCCTGGATTTACCTAAGTTAAGATAAAAAATGCTGATTTCTGCAAAATTAAATTACACCTAACGAGTTTTGCTTTGATACCTAGTGAGGAATCTACTAGATTAAATAATTAAATTCAAAACACAACAACAGCAGCTTCTACACGAGGTAAACTCTGACTTTAATAACCACATCGTATCGTCCTTCTTTTTTTTTCAAGTTCGTGCAAAGGTACACAAGGGCTATCTTTGCTAGCCGTCCCTAATTTAGCAGTGTAAGATTAGAGGGAAGACAGCTAGTCATCACCACCCACCGCCAACTTTTGGGCTACTCTTTTATTAACGAATAATGGGATTGAACCTCACATTATAGCGTCCCTACAGCTGATAAGGCCAGCATGTTTGGTGCAACAGGGATTCGAACCCGTAACCCACAGATTACGAGTCGAATGCCTTAACCCACCTGACCATGGCGAACCTCGTTCTTTGATATAGCATCTTTATCAGCTCAAACTGTTTGTTATTGTAATCGTAATTTAATGGTTACATTATTTTCTGAAGGATCATCTCATTATATTTGTCTTAATAATTTTGTTTTCCCTTTAATGAATCAAACTGAAGATTTAGAACTGAATTGCACTACTTAGAAAATGTAGTACCACCTAAAGGTTTAGACAAACTTATATAATAGAGCTTCTATTGACGTTCAAAACCACACAATATATTATAACAACCAAATCCATTCTTCCGGCATACCATTTCATGCTCTTTTCTAGTCTTGCACTACTAAATTAGGGATGACAGCGCAGATAGCTCCTGTGTAACTTTGCGCGAAATTAAAAACAGAAACAAACAAACAAACCATTTCATACCAGAAATTTCTTATGAAATTACCAGCCTCTTTAATAAATTGAAAATGATAGTAAAGCTTGAAATAATATAAACGTCTTATTCTCTAACCCTAAATAACTACTAATAAAGGAACAAAATATATCATATACGTAGAATCCCGCAGGAATGTATTGTGAAATATAATAGATAAATATCACATTTCTTGTAACTAAATCATAAAAAGAATATAAAGGTCATATGAGTAGTGATGAATTCCAGATATCGTTTTTAACATGCCAGCCATTTGAGCCTGGTCACAAAATACTTTGTAACTGTACACTTTACTCGTACGCTATCCTGCAACTGAAAACGAAAATATTTTGTTTAGAAAGTTCAGAGATCAACAAACCAAACGGCATTTCTTCAAACCGTGATAATGTCTCTTGCAATATCAACCATATTTCGTTTCGTTCATTCACCAACCATAGACTTTACCAATATACATTTTGATATTTATATATAATCTTTTCATACGATGGAAACACTTCTTTTACTCTAAATTATTGAACCTCTTGTATATATACCATGTATTGCTTTGCTAAATACCATATCTGAAGAAGACGGACCAACACTCTTTCGAAAAGCGTTGTACGTTCTCCCCAAACTAAATCACTTCATTATATTTATAGATTGTTGTTTACCAACTCATTGCTTTACTGAGCCTAAAGTACTTCTTTACTGAAGCATTAGAAGGAATGTTTCTTGTGTCTTATTTTGTTTAACGTGTTGAAAATCACCAAATATCTTATCCTATATTTTAATCGATAACAAAGATAAATCACATTTTAGGTAATACAAAAAGTAACATTCGGTAAATATAAAATATTTAAATTTATAAATATGACTTTATTTTAGACGTAACAGTCAAAAGGGAAATGTTACTGTAACGATTGTTCTCCGTTAAATCGCTTGAGACTAGTATTTGAATTGTTAGATCATGATGGATACGGTACTGGAAGTTGTATACAGTTTGTACAAAATATATAATTATTGCCACTATTGCGGCATGTAGGTTGATTATTTAAAAGTTTGAAACGATTTTGTTTGTTTGTTTTTGGAATTTCGCACAAAGCTACTCGAGGGCTATCTGTGCTAGCCGTCCCTAATTTTGCAGTGTAAGACTAGAGGGAAGGCAGCTAGTCATCACCACCCACCGCTAACTCTTGGGGCTACTCTTTTACAAACGAATAGTGGGATTGACCGTCACATTATACACCGCCACGGCTAGGAGGGCGAGCATATTTAGCGCGACGGGGGCGCGAACCCGCGACCCTCGGATTACGAGTGCACGCCTTAACGCGCTCGGCCATGCCAGGCCGTTTGAAACGAAACTCAGATTTAATTTGTTTTCGTAAAGATAAAACAACTGTTTAGTTTTTACTAAGACATCTGACTATGTTTAGTGCTTGAAAAGGAACAAGAAGTTCAGTTTTAGAAAGTGGAAATTCATGTGTTGAAATAAATATATTGATAAGAAATAATTTCTTTGCAGATTTCCTTTCTCCGATTTTGAATTAAAATTGCTTGAGAAATCTTTTTGTGGTTGTTCTGGCGAAGAGAAGTAACTGAACTTAGGTTGTTTTTTTTTAATTCCATACTTTCAATGCTTGTATTGCAGTTTTGCAATTGGTGTAAATTTGATAAGTGAGAGGTAGAGGCGGTTTTGTTCTTGGGTCTGATATATGATAAAATAAATATTTTAGGAAAACATTTCACAATTTTTAAAAGATTTTGCTGGTACTTTTTATGTTAGACAACCAAAAAATAGAGATATTTTACCTTTTTCTTTGGAGATTTTTTGAATATTATTCAAGTTTTTAGGCTTGATCCTAGGTCTTCTTTTTTTGGTATTCTAATGAAACAAATATGTATATTTAACCAACTTTTTTGTTTCTTTATTAAGTTAAGATAAAGATACACAAATAGCTCTCTGCGTTCTGTCTATGTCGGGTATCGAAACCAGATTTCTAACTTTTTAAGTCCGTTTATTTACCGCTTGCCCCTGGGAGTAATATCCAAAATATCGAAATGATTTTCTTGTGAATATGAATTCCAAAATAGTGGAATATATGACTTATATTTCCTTGTTTTACCGGTTTCATACGTTTCACCGTTCAAGAATTAGTTACACCGAGAATCTCCGATATCCGTTGTGAGCAAAGCAAAGATAACCAGTTGTGTAAATGTGTTCTTAATTTCAAAATATAAATCATTTAATTAACGTTTGTCTCCTTTTTAAATAGCTAGAAGTGAGGGAGCAGAAGAAACTGGTTGAGTACAGCCATCCAAGAACTGTGAAAAGTTGCTGAGACTTATAGATATGAAAAAGTAAGTTAAAGTTTGAAATTATATCACAAACAAATTGTATTTTTATTATAACAACAAAAGTGCAATTAGAATAACATTTTAATTTTAAAAGGAAAATATACTAAGTAGTTATTGCTTAATAAATAGTTTGTATGTGGACTTTATGAGGTGTGTACATATGGCCAGCACATTTACTTCAGATTGTTTATGTATAATTCAGAAAACGGTATTTGCATGTTTTGTTCTTATCGCAGATTCGTGGTAAAACGGCCCGGTTTAGCCAGGTGGTTTAGGCGCCCGTCTTGTAATCTGAAAATAGCAGGTTTGAATCTGCGTTACACCAAATATTCACTCCCTTTAAAGCGTGGGGGCATTATAATGGGACGATTAATACAATTCTACTATTCGTTAGTGAAATAGTATTCAAAGAGTTATTAATAGTTTTTCATAGCAACTTTTTATGTGAATATTAATCTGTCTTTCTTATAAATCAATAATAAAGTGCCATATCTACAGTCTGCCGCTGATACAGCGGGAATCATTCAGACTTACAAGTCGAAAACGAAAGTTGTCAAATCTCTCTGGTGGACTCAACAGATAACCCGATGTGGTTTTGTTGTGAGGAAAACACGTTGTTAGAGTTTAAGGTTGCTTCGGTAAGTATGAAAAAAACAGAACCACAGTTATTAAAATGTTAATATTATTTTTAGCGAAAATGATATTTATTAATATAATTCACATTCAATTCAAATTTACATCTGATTTTATTTGGTGATAATCGGAAAGAAAATGCGTTAACAACTTGGTCCAACAAAACTTTTAATGTGGAAATGGCCAGGTGATGAGGGCGTTCGACCCTCTATACATTGGTAAAATAGTAAACAAGAGTTTGACATGTGGTATTTCCCATAATGTACTTGTTAATGTTTATATTAATGTTTCGTTTGCGTTTATGGCATAAAATAAGTAAATTTATTCTGAAACTCTATGCAACGAAACGCTGAATACAAGAGCAAAAGGAGGAGGATGAAAAAACATGGTGATAAAATTATATAATAGCACAGACAGCCTTAACTTCTTTTATAAGTGAAGAAAAAAGAGGCATGGAAGTGTTTGAAGTAGTGCCCTCACAACAACAGATGCTAGCGATGATTGTGAGAGTAATAATAATAATAATTCTTCTCAACAGAGAGCTGTTAAAACATCCGAAATAATGTCTCCAAAACAAAAGCTGAAGAAATGGCACATTATATGACAGAAGGTAAAAAATCCAGTTCAAGTCCTTCCTAAGTTTCAGACAGAGCCGTTCTTTATTTACAACTGTCAAATAGATGCAGATAACTATTAGCAGTAGTTACCGCTCCTATGTAATTATTTTTAACTGAATAACGATACTGATTAAGGCAGTTAAAACACCCTTCAGTTAAAAGTGTGAAACGTATTCACGATACATTGTGCTCGAACATGGGACCATCAATTAGTGAACACCAACACCAGACATTAAACAACACCTAGCATTTATACCACGAACAGAAATTTGTAAGACCCGAAGAAATTTTGCGTAACCTGTGGTCTTTTATGTCATGATGTAATTAGTACAGGTGTTTTCTTGGTGTAATATTTTCTTGTTACTGAAATTTACAAGAATTCCATTGCATATACTGCTTATTTTGCATATTATAATAAAACATATTCTTCAGATCTATTTCAAGTTGCTTTGTGTCTCTGTGTGAGGAAATTCATATTCGTAGTCGTGTAAAATATACTAAAAAATAAACCAGCAAAAGCACTTCGTTTCAGTCAGAGCTTTAAAGTTGGGAAGATACCAAATGTATTTTTAGTTTATCTTGAGTTTTCTCATTAAATTATTATAAAGACATATTTCTACCAAACAGATTATGTTCTTCAAATTTTTATATGAAAAGATGAAATGAATACACACTGAGTATATCCATATTCACAACTTACAGCCATGATTTCTCTTAACATGTATCCACAATGGCAGTTGATCTTGTTTTGTGGTGCCAAATAAACTAAATAAAAAAGTAAATAAAATTGTAAAAAGTATCAACGTAATCATCTTCATGAAAATATTTAAGAAGGTGTTTTATTTGTGTTTGCACAGGAAGTTTTTATGACGATAGGTAAAATTTTCCCTTTTTTTTCTGTTTAAGTATAAATTTACTTTTAAATCACAAGTAATGTTTACAAATCTAAATGATCAGTTAGTTACATGTATTGAGTTGGAATGTTTAAATCACACCGCCACGAAATAACATTTATCAGTCTCATGTCTGCTTTATATCCACGGTCAACATCTTTGATTAATTTGAATATTTTCACCCAAATTAATACAAAAGACCAGAAACTATGTCTGAGAATTATGAAAAACATTCCAATAGAGAAACTTGGCCCGGCATGGGTAAGTGTGTTAAGGCGTTCGACTCGTAATCCGAGGGGCGCGGGTTCGAATCTCGGTCGCACCAAACTTGCTCGCTCTCTTAGCCATGAGGGCGTTATAAGGTGGCGGTCAATCCCACTATTCGTTGGTAAAAGAGTAGCCCAAGAGTTGGCGATGGGTGGTGATGACTTGTTGCTTTCCCTCTAGTATTACACTGCTAAATGGGCCTGGCATGGCCGAGCGGGTTAAGGCGTGCACTCGTAATCCGAGGGTCGCGGGTTCGCGCCCGCTTCGCGCTAAACATGCTCGCTCTCCTAGCCGTGGGGGTGTATAATGTTACGGTCAATCCCACTATTCGTTGGTAAAAGAGTAGCCCAAGAGTTGGCGGTGGGTGGTGATGACTAGCTGCCTTCCCTCTAGTCTTACACTGCAAAATTAGGGACGGCTAGCACAGATAGCCCTCGAGTAGCTTTGTGCGAATTTCCAAAACAAACAAACAAACACTGCTAAATTAGGGACGGCTAGCGCAGATAGCCCTCGAGTAGCTTTGCGCGAAATTCAAAATCAGAAACAAACTTATATCTGCTTTATAGTCATGGTTAACATTTTTAATTAATTTGAATATTTTCACCCAAATTAACCCAAAAGACTTGAAACCGTGTCTAAAAATTATGAAAAACATGTAAACAAAAGTAACTTCGAACTTCTGTTATAAAATAACTGTGTTTGTTTGTCTTGAAGCGAAAAGACAAAACGCTTTTATTCATGTTCACATAATTCAGTAACCCATTGGCCAGGCGTTAAGGCGTGCGCTTCGTAATCTGAGGGTCGCGGGTTCGCACCAAACTTGCTCGCTCTCTTAGCCATGAGGGCGATTTAAGGTGGCGGTCAATCCCACTATTCGTTGGTAAAAGAGTAGCCCAAGAGTTGGCGGTGGGTGGTGATGACTAGCTGCTTTCCCTCTTGTATAACACTGCTAAATTCGGGACGGCTAGCACAGATAGCCCTCCAGTAGCTTTGTGCAATATTCCAAAAACAAATAAAACAAAACAGTAACCCATAACATACTTTGAGGGGAAGAGGAATTCAAACTGTACTTCATTTCAATTAAAATGTTAATACCAGTACCAGCCGACTTTAGAATACATTTTTCTCGAATGGGTTTTTCCTCATCATGAATCAGTACAACGATTTCTTGCTGGTTTCATTTCCACAAATTTCTTATCTGGTATACAGTATTACATTGGAAATGACCCCGATCAAGAACTCGTACAACCCAAATTAAAAGGACATCTGTATTAGTTTTATATTATGATTTTATTTCCTGCAGATACAATTGTTACGCTTTAGCCTCTCCAATCGTAATTAACAGAAGCAGTGACTGAGGGTTTTTCGGTTGGAAAAAAGTGGCGCGAAGGAGCTACTGTATTATTTCGTTTCTGGATATAATAGTACATGTTTTTCACATTTGTAAGAGATAAAATAAATTTTTCACACATTTGGGTTGGGTTTTGACAGCAAATATAATTAAGTAAAAATAATACTTCTTGATGTTAATTCCATTATAAAATCTTACTTCTCTTTTTATAACACGAAATATCAATATTTTGTAGGCGTCGTTCTACTTGACTTGCTTTCCGAAATTCTTTTTTCTACGTTTAACGTTGCTAAGATACTCTATAGTATAATCAGTATTGACGTCATTACATGCAAATTATTATTGGATTCCACGAAGTAGATGTCCAATCACAGTTGTATAAATTTTGCGTGTAACAATACATATATGTTATTCATTTTTAATGAGTGTTTTTCCACAAGACATTAAAAGAAATAATTGGATAAATATTAAAAAAAGAATTGGGAGTTCGAATCCACCCGTTACATAACATGCTCTCTCTTTTATCCTTACTAGTGTGTATTCTTTCATTCATAAGGACGTTATAGAGTTCAGTAAATCCCATTTTAGCCGCTCAAGAGTACGAGCCAAGTTCCTTAAGCACGTCGCTACGTACTAAAGAAAATTAGTGACGAAGGTATACGAGTTTTGTGTAGAATTTATATAATTGGAGAAGCTAGAGGCAACGAAAAGAATTGCAGATTAAGGGAAATGGAAGCAGTCGTCAAAGGGTGAATAATTTATTGATATGAAAGGAATATATCAGATGACAGTGACTTTCAGGATGATAGAAAGAGTGCTATTAGTATTAGAGTACAAAATAATGAATTGACTTGTTTTGAACCTGTTATGTTGACAAACAAATTTCAGAATTTGGATTCTGCACATGAACTGTTGGAGAGAATGAAAATAGAAGAATCAGAGAAGGATATGGAAGTTGTAGGTGATTTATCGACAAGATATATGGTTAGAATAATCTGTTGGGTAAATGAGGACAAAATAATTAGACTATGCTATGTGAGAGAACAGGTGGAGAATATAACCGAGAATTAACTGTGTAAATGAAGTTATAAGTAGGTCACAAGGGTCAAATGTTAGGTTTAGGTTTTAGTAAGTAAACTGTATGGATGAGCAGACTGACTGGACTTGTATCGATCAAGTTCATCGGAAGAAGGGAGCTTTTGGAATGGGTGGTTTACATTTAAATACTGTAGCAGCTGGTTTGTTTTCTAAGGCTATTAACTCAGCTATAAGGGAGGTTTTAAACTAAAACTAAACAGTGGTGAGGACCAGAAAACAACACAAAAAGAATAAGAGGAAATGAAAAATTTAGCATATTAAGTTACTACAGAAGTAGTAGAAAAGGATAGACTTGATTGTTACTGTTGTAATGCTAGGAGTAGAAGAAAAAAAGTATATGATTTTGAAGCACTGGTATTGGAAATAAATTTGGAAAAACTAGTTTTTCAAAGTAAATGTTTCTAAATGATATCCATAAATTTACAGAAAAAAAATTCATTAGGAATTTTGAGTAATTCTTTTAAATTTTAAGTTGAAAATTGGAAGACACTTTCAAAAGTTACAGTTTACTTGAGATTGATTAAATATAACTGTTCTCATCTTTGTTCACAACTAATTATGCAGTGAACATGCAGTTGTCTTAATGGATTACACCGACTTTGTTACGAGTTTTCATTCTTCTTCATGGTTTTCCTTTGTAAAGAAACAATGTGTGGATGATGCTTTCACTGAAGCTGCATTTTTCCAGTATGTAAAGAGAAAAATATCTTTTTCTTTTACATAGCTTTTTAACTACTTTAAAAGAATATTGAATATGTATGTCTGCATACTGTTCCATTGTATACAATGCCCCATGCTATTGGTTCTATTTCAGCACTGGATTCTAGTTGTATGTGAATAGAATTTAACATTTAACATTTTCATGGACTGAAGTGTATTACTGATGGATACTTCCTTTCACACTTTTCATCCTTCCTTTAATGCATCATTTCTTGCTCTTATAATGATGGTTGAATACAGAGGGAATGAGCTGTGCTATTAATGAGGCACACTTTATATAATGGAGGATTTTCATGTTCTTATTACTTTGCAGCAATGTCATGTATAAATATGAGCTTAAGTGACAGTCTTAAGGACAGTGGGAAGTGAAAACATTTGTATAAAGAGGGCATAACTGAATGAGAAAATTATGTGTGAATAGCCACTTATTTATCACCAATACAATTTCAGTGTATTTGAGCAAATTGGAAAATGCTTACATTAAAATGAAATTCCTGTACCTCAAATTTGAAGGCATTTGATGCTCTTTAGTTTAGTATTGTAGAAATATTTTGGTTTTTCTAGCAGTGTAGAAAATAGATGAGCAAACCTTAACAAAAATAAAAATTTGTGAAAGCTGATTAAAAAATATACCAATGACATAGGAGTGGGGTGGAATCAACGTGTCTTTGAACACAGGCTGGCATTATGAGAATGTCAACTTACAGAAAGTGTAGAGAAAACCTGTAAAAGGAATTGTTACTTTTATCTTTACTGTTGTAATTTTAACATTTTTATTTTTATTTTTTTTTTTGAATGGGATGGTTGAACTGTGTTAAATTCAAGTAAGTGACTTTATCTTCAGACTTCATCACCTTTAACTTATTACATTTGTCTCAAACATCCTGACATTTTTCTGTTTCCATACATGATATTCAGGTTTATGCAGCTTCTTTTCTATGGTATTTTAATGTTGAATCTTGTTTTTATCCACAAGCTGTATTGGTAAAATCACATTTACATGAAATATGACTAGATAAGATTTTTCAGGATTATATCTGTACTGTATTGTTATGTCAAACCACAGTATTACTTTTCTGCCACAGTTTTGAACAGTGAACTTTTTTTACTGAAGATTTCCATTTTATGTACTTCTAATTTGTTCTACCTTGTTAAAAACAAAACATTTCTATCATGACTGGACTGTGACTCGCACTCTGTAAGAAAAACTTTTGAAGTCTTGTGTTGAGGGAGCAATGCACTTCTTTTATTACCTTCACTTCAAAGCACTTACTGTAGTGATCCAGAAATTGGTAAATAAAATAGACACTCAGTGTATTTTACACAGTAACTTCCTGTTGATATTTGTCTCATTGCAAATAATTTTTTGTAAATCTCCCCTTTTGGTATATGTAATTAGAATATATTAAACAATTAAAATTTGTAATTCTCTTTATCTCTCTTTACTGTTGTTATGGTGTTAAGTTGTATATTTTTCATTGAATAAATTTCTGGGGGTATAATAGCTCCAAGAATAAAGCAACTTTCTCAATAAAACTCCCCATGAATCATTAAGTTAAGAATTTTCTGTTCATCTCAAAGCATAGGTTCTTATTTTTTAAGAAACTATCATTCATTAAGAATACAGTTAACAAACCTTCGTTTCTTTTATGGTTTGTTTTCTTTATTTGAAGACTCATTATTACACATTTCGATTCTCATCATATGCTACAAGACCATAAAAGGGTAAGAGCTACTTATAGAGAAGAGCTTTAAAAATGACTAAAAGCAAAGTTTAGGTATCACTGAATAAAGATTATCAACTAGTTACATGAGGAATAATTTATGGTTCTGGGATAATTTGATTAAATGTAACTTCTATACATATGAACAACGTAATTTAGTGGAAAGTTTAAAAGACATCGACATAAGTCACATTCTTAGGAATTTGTTATAGTATTTCTCAATATTGTCTTCATTCCTGTAAATGTTTTCATATTTGGCCCATTTGTATGTGTTGGTATCAAAGCTTATATTTCTTTACTTTTTAGAGAGTACCGTTCAACATGGTGTTATGTATCTGATGTCAGTTATTAAATATTTGTTTATTTTATCCTTTATTACTGATTTAGAAACATTTTATGGTAGAGGAAAGTAAGTAACAGGTGCAATATATGTGGTATTATTTACAAAAACTTTAGATATGCATTTCAGATATTTTGCAAATACAACATGGAAATTAAACAATGATTGAAAAGAAACCTTACTGTTCACATGAGCATTGCCTTGGACTTCGATATGCTAGCCTGAGTCAAACAGATTCTGTGAACTCACAGACATATCTTTGTAACTTGTCTGGATTTTTTGTGCATAACAGACTTGTATGTTTAACTCCAAGCCTGCTATATTTCTTGTAAATACTTCTGATAGGTTTAGGGTGTTAGTAAATATTCCTTTTTGAATATCTGGTCAGTCCAATAGATCAGTTCCATACACTTTGAGTTAAGTAGTATTTGTTCACAATTTATGGGAATTTTTGTGTACAAGAAGACAGATATGTCTTTTATGTATAAAGTGTACAGTAGCAGTGGTAAAATACTCCAATGGTTCACATGTAAGACAAATCATTTAGTTTGGAATATTATTATTAAATGTATTATATTGAAGCAAAACAAATAAATAAAAGGTTTTTTTAATTTTATTGAAACAAAATATACATAAATTAATTACAACCAAGAATACTGTTAGCAAATGTATTGTTACCTATCTTGACCTTCTTCTTAACATACAATACATTATTGTTTTTTGCATACAAGTCTCTTTTTAATATATTTATGATTAGCCTACCAGCTTTATTTCTTGATTTTAACTTCCAGTCAGTGTTTCCTATTTAAATGTTGTGTAACAATGCTGGTATTTTTTCAAAACAAGTAGGGTTAAATAGAACTTTTTCAACCAGTGAGTTGTTTAATGTATTTTTTATATTTCCTAAATAAAATTAAAATATGTACCAGGTTTTTCTTATTTTTATTGAAAATCAGATTTACATATTTTGACAGTTGTAGTTTCTCTTTCACCAGATTGTAAAAATTCTAGAAGATGAACCTCAGAGCAAATTAGGAAAAGTTTCACATGGTGTTCAAGAAGCAGCTGTCCTGTTGGTTATCACTGCAACTCATCATACCAAAATGTTCTTGTATCTTTTCATGTGTGAGCTAGATATTGTATCTGACTGAGATAGCCTTAACTATGCAAGGACATAATGACATTCAAATAAATTTCAGTTCTTCAACTCTATTGCTCCTGTTGAATTCTACAAATGTAAGATCAGTTTCAAAATTGTATATACCACTTTGAGGTGATTATAAATTTGAAGTATATAAAATATTTTAATTGCATTAAATATAGTGAAGTTTGAGCTGTTGAAGTTTTCAAAACAATATTATGCCAAATTCACTTAACCAGCAATGACATTCCTTTGTAGTTTAAGCAGTTTGGATTTTGTCCAGTATTTCTGGCAGCTTGCTTTAGTTTCTTGAGGATCAGGTGACTTTACCTTTATACTTCACCAACTTGATATCTCAGGTATGTGATGTTCTTTCTGCAGGTTAATGAATGAACTTTATTACATTTGTCTCAAACATCCTGGCATTTTTATCTTTCCATACAAGATATTTAGGTTTATGCAGCTTCTTTTCTGTAGCATCTTTGTGTTGACTCTTATTTGCAACATTTTCCTTAACCTTGAAATTTCGATTGTGTGACCTGTCATTGTAGTCCTTCTTCTGTAGTGCACAAGTTTCATGAATATCTTCTTCCACTTTGAGGATTTTCTTTGTTTACTGCAGCATTTTCTCATCATCAGTATATTTGTATTTAGCTTGCTCTGTATCAGTGCATCAGATACACAGTTAAATTGGATTCTGGAATATCTTTGGCATAATGCCTTTCTTTTTCATGCTAGATTCCCTCAACCTTTTTCCGGGGAACTCCAGTTGTCAACTATCCTTTGAAAAGAAGGTTCTAGAGTTATTTCTCATACTTTTGGACAGTTGGTGAAACGGCTAGTTCACAATTTCTTCATCTCACTCTGGATTACTATTGACACTTTATTAATCTGGATAGATTCTGACTGCCTCAAGGATCCATGTGTGCTGTGAAAAGTAATGGAGTCACTGTTTAGTCTTGTGAACTTCATCCTCCACATGCACCTAATCTTTTTTCTGATTATAGGAAGCATTTACAAATGGATATCAATGCCTTGACATTTTGAGTAGTACTAAGACATTCCCACACAGTCAAATCCATTTGTGATGTTCAAACTTGTCATGATTCATCCTTGCAACCTTATGAATTATCAATGGAAAAGATCAGTAGAAGCCAACTTGATACAACATCAGAGATTATCCCTTGCCTACTTCCAAACTCATGATCTTGAGAATAGATAAAAATAAAGACATTACTTTCACTTGTTAATGCACATGTTATAGGGTGATGGTTGTCCTGGTCCTTGATGCATTCTCTTTCACAACTAGAACATCCTCATATCCATTGTAAGTTTTGTATGGTATCTGGGAAAGATTGCAATTTACAAACTTTATAGTTCCAAAAGTTAAAAGGAAAGTAGAAACATTTTCAAAATAATCTCTTAAATAACAAATTTTTGGCTTCAATACCAAAGTAGTAACTTGCAAATTGACTGAGATTTTGGTTCACTGATGTTCAAAAGGTAATTATAAATTATTGCAATAACAAAAAGTTTTAATGATTTGTTTTAAAGAAAAAAACACTTACACCATAGAACTATTTCAACACAGGTGAGCAAATCAGAATAAATTATTTATTCTGGACATGTAGCCACCAAACTTAATTTGTGGTCTATAGTCTTGGTAAAGCAATACAATTACTAGAGCTGTATGAGGAAGAGCACATTTATATGAAATATGACAGAAAAATTGTCTTGGCTAGATAAGACCACAGGATTACTTTGTTACGTCACATTTCGAATAGTGAGCAAGTTTACTGAAGATTTGTATTTTATGTGCTTCTAATTTATTCTACCTTGTTAAAAAAACATTTCCACCACCATTGAACTGTGACTTGTACACTGTAAGAAAAACACTACAGAAGTATAAATGAGTGAGGTAGTCTTATGTTGAATGAGTAAAGGACTTCTTTTATCTTCTGCAAAGCACTTGCTGTGATGATCTAAAAAATTGGCAAATGAGATACAGATTTAGTGGGTTTTCCACAGCAGCTACTTGTTGAAACTGAATTTTCACAATGCAAATGATAATTTTTTTTTATAAATTCCCAGTTTTGGTATATGTGATTACAATACATTTTAACAGTCAAAAAATATAATTATACTTATCTGTTTTACTGTTGTTCTAGTGATAAGTTGTATATTCTTCAATGAGTAGATTTCTGTAGAATATAACTACTCCATAACTTGAAAGACCTACCTTTCTAATCAAATTTCACACCTATCAATATTTTAGGAATTTTCTACTCATCCCAAAATATAGGTTCTTATTTGCTAAGAAATTTTCATATATTAAGAATACAACAAACCAAGTCTTATTCCTTTTATGTATTTTCTTTTCTATCTTAAGACTCATTTTTACAGATTTTATTTCTCATCATATGCTGCAAGAGCTTCAAACAGAGAACAGTTTTAGAAATGACTAAAAGCAAAGTTTAGTTATCATTGGATAAAGCAAGTTATCAGTTATTTACATGAGAAATAATTTATGGTTCTGTGATAATGAGATTAAATGTAACTTCTGTACATATGAACATCATAATTTGTGTAAAGTTTAAAAGACACAAGTCACAATCTTAGAAGTTTATTATTGTATTTTTAGATATTGTTTTCATTCATGTAAATGTTTTCACAAAGCTCATATTTTTTTACTTTTCAGAGAGTACCATTCAACATAGTATTATGTATTTGATGTCAGTTATTAAATATGTTTTTATTTTATTCTTTATTACTGATTTAGAAACATTTCATGGTAAATAAAAGTAAGTAACAGATGCAATATATATGGTGGTATTTACAAACACTTTTAAGTGTGCATTTGAAATGCTGTGCAAATACAATGTGGAATTTACACAATGATAAAACAGAAACCTTATTTTTCACATGAGCATTGCCATGTGCTTAAATATGTTAATCTAAATTAAACAGATATCATCAATATGCAGACATATCTTTGTAATTCATCTGGTTTTTTGTGCATAACACACTTTTACATTTTACTGAAAGCTTGCTATATTTCTTGCACATACATATGATAGATTTTGAATTTTATTTAGTATTCCTTTCTCAATATTGGATCAGTCGAATTAATGAGTTACATGCATGCTCAATTCAGTTGTGTTTTGTCACAAATACACAATTTTTGTGTATGAGAAAACCTTATACAAGCCTTTTTATGTTTTGAGAGTGCACAGTAATAATAGTAAAATATCCAAGTGAGTCAAATGTAACTCAAATCCATAGGTATTGAACAGTATTGTTAAATGTATCATATTCAAGTACCACAAATAAATAAAAGAAGTATTAATTCATATATACAAAAATATGCATAAATTAATTGTAATAAATAATATTGTTAGCAAAAATATTGTTACAGTAAACTGTTGTTCTTACATACAAGTCTTTTTTTTTATATATAATTTATCACCCTCCCAGCCATGGGGCATTATAATTTGACGATCAATCCCACTATTCGTTGGTAAAAGAGTAGCCCAAGAGTTGGCGGTGGGTGGTGATGACTAGCTGCCTTCCCTCTAAATTAGGGACGGGTAGCAAAGATAGCCCTCAAGTAGCTTTGTGCGAAATTCCAAAAAACAAAAAAACAGGAAGTTCTAATGACAACAGGTCAAATTCTCTGTTTCTTTTTCTGTTTAGGAATAATTTAAATTTTAAATTAGAACTAATGTTTACAAATCTAAATGATCAATTCGTTAAATATATTGAGTTGAAATGTTTATATCACACCACTTAATCACATTTGACAATTAATTTGAATATTTTCATCCAAAATAAGAGAAAAGGATAGAGTTGATTGTTACTGTTGTAATACAAGCAGTATAAGATTTTAAATCACTGGAATGAAAGGATAATTTTGATATAATAGGAATTACAGAAACATATGTAGATATGAAACAGGCTTTTAATGGGAATTTCTAAAACAAGAACATTGAACAAAGGATACTTGGCTAGTGTGATAAAAAAATGAAAATTTTATCAAATACCTTTCTGTCACTTATTATACACGTGTTTTTCTTGTCTCGGGTTTTCATTATAGATATAATTAGGTTAAATAACACTGGATATAAATTTGAAAAAACAATTAGTTTTTCAAAGGAGATATTTCTAACTGTTGTCCATAAATTTACAGAAAAAAATTTATTATGAATTCAGAGTAACTCATCTAAATTTTAATATTAAGTTAAAAATTGGAAGACACTTTCAGAAGTTAAACTTTACTTGGAATTGATTAAATATAACTGTTCTCATCTTTGTTCACAACTAATTATGCAGTGAACATCATTTCATTTTTATTAAACTTTTTTGCTACTGTGTTATCTTAATGGATTACACTGACTATGTTACGAGTTTTAATTCTTCTTCATGGTTTTCCCTTGTCTGTAAAGAAACAATGTGTGGATGATGCTTTCACTAAAGTTGCCTTTTTTCAGTGTGTAAAGAGAAAAACATCTTTTTCTTTCACAGAGGTTGATGACCACAGTCAATTAAATTCACTGTGGTCACAGACATGCTTTCCTGCAAAAGTGATGTTGTTATTTTAGAAATGGTCCTGTCTAAAATGAGGATCTATATATGAGCATATCCAAACCTTTTTAACTACTTCTAAATAATATTGAGACTGCAGATAGTTTGATATGGTTTACTTGTACAGCTTAAAAAATTATTGGTTTTTCTCAGCATTCACTTTTAAATATCCTTATGTAAATGCTACAGAAGGGCATTAAGCAGATATACTTAAGTGTTATCAACAGAGAATTAGTACACTCATGGATTAAGGATGAAATGATGTACAGAAATGTGATATTTTGTAATATTTTATAAAATGATACATTACATAATATAACTATGAATACACTAACATACGTTTTTAATTTTAATCTGCTATAGTTGTTAAATTATAAGTCACAAATGAAAGTTTTAGTTTTAAAATATGATAGCTATATGTAAATTGTACAAGGTGTATCCCATAAGGCAATGGGAATATGTAGTGTAGAGTGTAACATTCATATGCACTTTGATGGATTTTCATTCTGCCTCTTTGGTTCTCAAGTGAAGATCATGAGGACCCTTTTACTGTGGCCTGTATGAAACACTTCCATTGATGCTTCATTTATCAGTGGAGTTTATCAACCATGTACAGTGTGACATTCCTAGCCACACTATACATGTAGCACTTGTGTGAGACAGTTCAGATTCTGTACTGTGCTTATTTTTACTCTTTCTAGCAACTCTTTATAAATAGAGATTGTATATTGATGCCTACAAGGTGTGGTCTTCTACTAGTATTTCTGTATACTATTCCATTGTGTACAATGTATCATGCTACTGGTTTATTTTGAGTGCTTCCTGAGAGGGATTTATTTATACAAGTAAATGTTGCTTTTGTGATTCCTTCACTGTTTCAGTGCTGGATTCTAGTTGTATATGAATAAAACATAACATTCAACATTTTCTTGGACTGAAATGTATTTCTGATACATATTTCCTTTCACACTTCCCACCCTTTCTTTAGTGTATCTTTTCTTGCTTTCATAATGATGGTGTGCTATTAATGAGTCACACTTCATATAGTGGAGGATTTTCATATACAGTACTTACCAGTATGCAGCAATGTCATATAATACACATGACATTGGCTACAAGTCTTGAAGCTAGTGGGAAGTGAAAACATTTATATAAAGAGGGCAGCACTGAATGTGAAAATTACGTGTGACTTGTCACACATTTATCACCAATACAATTTCAGTGTATTTGAGCAAATTGGAAAATGTTTACGTTAAAAAGAAATTCCAGTACCTCAAATTTGAAGGCATTCGATGCTCTTTAGTTTAGTATTGTGAAAATATTTTGGGTTTTCTGGCAGTGGAGAAAATAGTTGAACAAACCTTCACAAAAATAAAAAAATTGTATAAGCTAATTAAAAAATATGTCAGTGACATATGACGGTGTACATGTCTTTGTACACAGGCTGGCATTATTGGAAGGTGAAAGTGCAGAGAAAATCTGTGAAAGGAATTGTTAGTTTTATCTTTGTTGTAATTTTAACATTTTTAATGTGTTTTTTTTGATGAAATGGTTGAATTGTGTTAAATTCAAGTAAATGACTTATTATTTATCACAAATGTACTTTTGTTAAAATGGTTGTGTATGTTGTTTGAAAAATATTTCTTTTATGTCATTTAATTAGAGATGTAGTACAGATTTTGTGTGTTGCAATGTATTTGTCTGACTGTGGCTCATGTATCATGATGTGATAAAATAGAAAACTATAATAGATCTACCATCTGACATAAAATGCAAGTTTATAGTAGTATTTTGTCAAAATATCAGATATTGCCTGTTGTTACTCAATAAATCTGATGACCATTTATGCAAACGAACCCCAAGTAAAACATATTTATCCAAAATTACTACAAATTCAAACATGCATGATGTATACAAATACACTTATGATAGTTATCAAATTATGATGTTGCATTAATTTCGTTCTTGAAAGTCAAAAGGTTTCATTTACTTAATCTGATATCAATACATTATACTTGTCTGTAATAGAGCTCAAATTAGTTTGATTGTAATATACATCTTACAAGCTTACACTTGGTTGTGATGTTATTTGTTAACATTATTCTGCAGTATTTGTAGCGCTTGTTTCTGTAGCTTAATGTAAAAAACAACATTTAAGAAAGTATTAAACATTTCCATAATTACTTGTTTTTGCATTGCAATTATTGCATTTATATTTATTTTACTATAAAAAAACAAAATGTTTGATACTCAAAAGAACCTTGTTTTCTACAGTAACAGAGAGCCTTGGTTTTATAAGCACTGAAAACTGTGTTTTAATGCTAAAATACCAATATTTTTATGCAAACATAGACCTTATAATTAAATATAAACCATAAGATAAATTTTAAAATCAAAATTTAATCATTCTGATAAAACGTATTATTAAGTTTTATACAAATGCATATTTGCTATGGTTGAATAAAAGACAACTAAAAATGTCATATTTATGATGTATGGTTAAGGATAAAAGTATTTAGCTTTGTTTCTTTAGTATTTGTACTTGAGTAGCATTATAAGTGAAAAACAAAATTCTATGAAACAGTTATAATTTAATGACAAGTAATAAACTGAATGATGCCTTGGTTAATATTTATTTCAAGTATTAGAAATTTGTTACCCGGAAAGGAAAATATTTTTTTCTTTTTTTAAATTGTGTTATATTAGCTGCTATCACAGTTGTTTTATTAGTTGTTAATTTTGTTTATGTTTTGAATCAGGTATTAATATTTCAAACTTATTATGGAAGAGACATTAAAATATCTAACATCTACTCCTAGCTTCATAAAATTAACAAAAATTCAGTGCTTAAAGAACTGTAAAGTCTGTCTTTGACAGTTTAAAGAACAAAAATATGTGTGTATATAAATAAGATCAATGCTAAATATTTTCACAAAATAGTTTTATAATGTGAATTTTTTTTCAAATTTTGTTTTAATTCGACTGTTTCCTCATCATAACTGTGAGTTGATCTTATATTGGTGTTGCAAATCATATACTAGAAAATTAGTTTCTTGTTTTTGTTAGGATATGCCTTAATATTTCATATTAAATCTCAAAGAAAGCGTTAAATTTATTTTTTACTGATGTAAATTTAATATTTTTAATGTTTGTTCTTAGAAGGTTGGGGTAAATAAAGTTAATGCAGTTGATCTGGTGTTGGAGATTTAAATATTATAATGCAAAATGAGTTTCCTCTTTGTGTTATTTTATTATATACAATATTACTGTTACTGTGCATAACGTGGTTGGCTCTGTTCTACATTTTATACCTTAGAGCCACGACTTATGGCCTCTTGGTTTTGTAACTTGTGTGTTTGGAAGATTTTGTTCAGCATTTCCAACAGCTTGCTTTTACTTCTTGTTATTCAGATGAAGATCAGATGACATTACCTTCAGACTTCATTACCTTTAACTCATTACATTTGTCTCAAACATCCTGACATTTTTCTGTTTCCATACATAATATTCAGATTTTCCAGCTTCTTTTCTGTAGTATTTTATTGTTGAATCTTGTTTTCATCCACAAGCTCTATCAGTAAAATTACATTTACATGAAATGTGACAAATAATTGAATTGACAGGATTAGATCTTTGAGGGTTATATCTGTTCTTTATTGTTGAGTAAAACCACAGAAGTACTTTGCTGTCACAATTTTGAATAGTGAGCGATTTATTTGAAGATTTTATGTACTTCTAGTTTGTTCTACCTTGTTAAAAAAACATTTCTATCATGTCTGGACTGTGAATCACACTCTGTAAAAAAACTACTGAATAAATAAGCAAGGTGGTCTTGTGTTGAATGTCCAATGAACTCCTTATTGTCTCAGTTACGGTGCAAAACCTGCTAGACTAAATAATTAAATTCAGAATACATTTACAACAACTTCTACACTAGTTCAAAATTGTTGTTATTGTAATTTTAAATTAACCGTTACCTTATTTTCTGCTGGATTATGCCACCATAATTTTGTTTCCCCCGTAAGTAATTAAATTAAAAATAATAAATTGAACACATAATCCTATCATCTTTCTTTAGAATTGCACTCGGCCTGGCATGGCCAAGCTTGTTAAGGCGAGCGACTCGGAATCTGAGGGTCGCGGGTTCGCATACTCGTCGTGCTAAACATGCTCGCCCTTTCAGCCGTGGGGGCGTTATAACGTGACGATCAATCCCACTATTGTTGGTAAAAGAATAGCCCAAGAGTTAGCGGTTGGTGGTGATGACTAGCTGCCTTCCTTCTATAGTCTTACACTGCTAAATTAGGGACGGCTAGCACAGATAACCCTCCAGTAGCTTTGTGCGAAATTCAACAACAAACAAACAAACTAGATTTGCACTCACGACATATATTAATCATCTTGATGTTTGGTGAAGGGACCTCTGACATGTTTTATATCTAGAGCAGATAAAAACAAAATAAATAGTAACAAATATTTTTGTTTCTTGCTTTTCAAGTTCATACTTCATACTGTGTTGTATCCTACAGATTGTATAATTATTCTCGTTATTCGTGGCATGTGCACGATTCACTAACGTCACGGCAGTACAAATTGCAATGTTAAGCGTTTCTGAAATAACATTTTACTGTCTAGTAATCAAGTTATAGACAGACAACACACTACCATAAAGTGGTGTAAATGATTCAAATAGGCAATCTCTTCAGGTCATCTTTTACTGTAATAATAATAATAAAAGAAACGCTATTCTGATACACACAAGAGGCTGCTTACCACTACTGTTCTTAAATATACCCTTTGCATAGAACTTTGTAATTTTATAGGTGTGTTTATATATATATAAACATACCCATAAAATTTGGCATTCTTTCAAATTAGAATTGGAGGATACCCTATATCAACATTTTAAATGACAAGGGTAATATTTGGAGAACTCTAGTTAATCTGGGGATGTACCTGTCATGTGGAAAACTTTTTACCTAAGAACTCCTGTAACATAATCCATCTAGTTTGATGATGGAGTGATGTCTTGTATTGCTTTACTTAGTTTTAAGTTGTTGATATCAGAAGATGGAGATTGTATTGTTTGTTGAGTAAATGTTCATATCCATTTGACAGAAGGTACATTAGAGGGAAAAAACGTGAAACAGAGGATCAACTTCTGAAATAAAACATTGTTAGCAGCCTTACAGCTGCAAGCACACTTTGTGTAACTGAAAATTGAATGTTTTGAAAATATACCAAAATATAATGAGGTGATATGAAATTTTAATTGTAACAGCTTTCACATTACAGAGAGCTGTTTACTTTTTTTTATAATGTTGTTCATTGTACAGCTACTTTTAACAAAACATCTGAAAAATTAATTTTTAAGTTTGCCAGCAATTCAAATTCTCAATATTTTGTGTTACAAATCTGAGCATGAGCAGAGTATGTTGTGTTGTTATACCACAGGTAATAAACTAATTCACTTTTTGTACTGTTTTCCAGGCTATAGCAAATTTTTATCCAACAGACTTGAAACATTTAAAAGCAAGCAAAACACCATTACTTTCATGCAGTAACTTCTTGTTTAAATTACATGGTTTATTGAAATCCAAAACTGTGACAATCTGGTACATTTTTAACAAGCATAAGGATCTCTAAGACTACAAGTGATGTATGCCAATAATAAAGCTGTAGTGAAAGACTGGAAATGAAGTAAAACACAGATTATGTACAAAATATGCTGACAACTGTCTGCAAATCACCAAGAGATAAGGACCTCAGGATTTTTATTAAACATTGTTGTCATCAGGGTTACAGGTTGTAATTACATTTATGTATATAAAACTTAGAACCTGTAGCTAAACAGTCAAATATCTAATTCTGTGTGTGCTCACTTGTAGATGGGTGTACATTGTATGTTGATCTCTTTGCTTAGAAATACTCTAGAATATTCACTATAATACATGTTAATTTGTATTATATCATCAGAAACTTAGAATGATAGTCCAGGACTTGTAAGTTGTCACACCTTCATTTCGTGTTATTAAACATTGTTCTCATCAGGGTTACAGGTGTTAATTACATTTTTGAAAACCTTGCAGAAATGAAATATCTCTCATGACTTGTCAAAGTACCATGGTTTCTAGTCTTAGGTCTTTGTAACACATGATGTAAGTATCAGTTTTCTGTGTTAGATTCCTGCAGTCATGAAGTTAGTTTTGACTGATAGGTTCCTATAAATCATGATCTAAATGTGTACTACAAGTTTCACTTTTAAGTACTGTACACAATGGTTAGTGAATGCCACTACCCATTAGATGCCTTAGAATTTCAATGTTCCTGATAAAAAGAAAGAGAATACCAAATGACACTGCTGAAGATTGGTTTATTACTCTAAAGCATTGTGATAATTTTGTTCATTTGAAGTGCATTCTGTCACAAAAAAACAATTATTATAATTTCTTGCAACTAGAAATATCTCAAGGAGCAAAGAACAGTACAGTGTATGAAGAGAAATTTTAGAACTGATTCTGTTGAAAACTGGTCAACAACAAACGTAACAAATCCTGTTGTAATTATCACTTAATTCAAAGGAATTAAATATAACTTTCAAAATTGAATTTATTAGTGGAATATTCAAACTCATCTAAAACTTTTATGGAAAAGCAAACATTTATCCTAAATGATTGAAGCATTAATATTAATTTGCAACAATCAATCTCTTATAAAACATTCAATACTATTGGTACCTGTATAGTTGGGCAGAGGCTTAATTAAGATTGTTGGCTTGAAATAGTAACAAATACAACACAGTTTCAAATGAATTTTCTTCATGTGCTATTTCCTGTAATGTTTTAGTTCAAATATTCTTCTTATGTAAATATATCAAAAACTAGGAATGAATATACAAAAGTTTACTGTGTAAATGTTGTATAAAATTTATAGTTTGTCACATGGATTAACAACTTGAGGTAAAAACCAAATTATAAATATTCCCTATTTTCTGGTACTTTCTTGTTCTTTATTTTAAATTTAGATTACAATTTTTTAAAATTTAAGTTTTTAAAAGTGGTAGACATGAGCAGTCACTGCATGCATTAAAATGACAAACTAATACTTGAAAGTATAATAAATTTGAAACATGACATACAAATATGAGAAAATGTATAACGTTACAAGCTATAAATACTCTTCCAAACTGATGTAAGATTTTTGGTCCTTAAGTGTTGACACAGAATTATATAA